>JAHLJS010000005.1:69081403-69425825 GCA_038502445.1 Eremochloa ophiuroides
TAAGTAAGAAGTTCTCTATCTATTGTGATGCTTCCCGCCTAGGTCTTGGCTGTGTTCTCATGCAAGAAGGAAGAGTCGTAGCATATGCATCGAGACAGCTGAGGAAGCATGAGTTGAATTACCCTACTCATGACTTGGAGCTAGCAGCTGTGGTGCACGCTTTGAAGATTAGGAGACATTATCTTATTGGTCATAAGTGTGACATCTATACAGATCATAAGAGCTTAAAGTATATTTTCACCCAGTCAGATCTAAACTTGAGGCAACGTCGTTGGTTGGAATTGATAAAGGATTATGATTTGGAAGTGCACTATCATCCTGGCAAAGCAAATGTTGTAGCCGATGCTCTTAGTAGAAAAAGTTATGCTAATGAGATTCGAACAACCACTATTCCAGCAGAGTTGTGTGCAGAGATGGAGCGTCTCAACTTGGGAATTATGATCATTGCTGTTGAGATGGAGGTTGAACCCACACTAGAGCAAGAGATACGAAAGGCTCAGTTGGAAGATGAGAAGCTCAAAGAAATAGCAGAGAACATTGTGGTTGGAAAATCACCCGAATTCAGGCTAGATGAGAATGGAACCTTATGGTTTGGGAAGAGACTCTGTGTACCTGAAGTGAAATCCATCCGAGACGCTATACTGTGTGAAGCTCATGAGTCAGCGTATTCTATACACCCAGGAAGTACCAAGATGTATTTGGATCTGAAGGAAAAATATTGGTGGGTTGGACTGAAGCGTGATGTAGCAGAATATGTGGCTATCTGTGATACCTGTCAGAGAGTTAAAGCTGAACAGCAGAGGCCTGCAGGATTGCTACAACCACTAAAGATACCTGAGTGGAAGTGGGAAGAAGTCGGTATGGACTTCATAGTTGGGTTGCCACGTACTCAGAGAGGTTATGATTCAATCTGGGTAATTGTGGATCGACTGACTAAAGTTGCTCATTTCCTCCCCGTCAAGACCACCTATACCGGAGCAAGACTTGCAGAGTTGTATATGGAAAGGATTGTGTGTCTACATGGAGTTCCAAAGAAGATAGTGTCCGATAGGGGTACGCAGTACACCTCACAGTTTTGGCAACAAGTGCATAGATCATTAGGAACACGGTTGAATTTTAGTGCTGCATATCACCCTCAAACTGACGGTCAAACTGAACGGATTAATCAGATTTTGGAAGATATGTTGAGAGCTTGTGCTTTACAGTATGGAACGAGTTGGGATAAGAGTCTGCCGTATGCGGAGTTCTCTTATAATAATAGTTACCAGAAAAGTCTCAAGATGGCACCCTTCGAAGCATTGTATGGACGCAAGTGCAGGACACCCTTGTTTTGGAATCAAACTGGAGAAAGTCAAGTGTTTGGACCGGATGTGTTGAGAGACGCAGAGGAGCAAGTCCAGACAATAAGAGAGAACTTGAGAATAGCACAATCTAGACAGAAGAGCTATGCGGATACACGGAGAAGAGAATTAGCTTTTAATGTAGGAGACTATGTATATCTTAAAGTGTCCCCGATGAGAAGTGTGAAAAGGTTCAACAGCAAAGGAAAATTGGCACCAAGGTATATTAGTCCTTTCAAGATCCTAGAGAGACGTGGAGAAGTGGCATATCAGCTAGAACTTCCAGGAAGTTTGTCCGGTGTGCATGATGTGTTCCACATATCTCAATTGAGAAAGTGTTTGAGAGTACCGGAAGAGCAGGTTCCTGTCGAGGAAATAGTTTTCAAGGAGGGTCTCACATATGAGGAACATCCAGTGAAAATCTTGGAAACCGCAGAAAGAGTTACAAGAAGTCGAGTTATAAAAATGTGCAAGGTGCAGTGGCATCGGTACTCTGAGGAAGAAGCTACTTGGGAAAGAGAGGAAGATCTCAGAGAAAAGTACCCGGAGTTGTTTGAGTAAGCACCAACCGAATCTCGAGGACGAGATTATTTTTAAGGGGGGTAGAATTGTAACACCCAAAAAATTGCTTTCTTTTAAATAGTGGGAATTTATTTAATTATGCAATTAGTTGATCATTCCAATGTAGGGAAATAATAATTTTTCACTAATATAAAATCAAACCTAGGTCATACACATGTATGATGCATTCATGCTGGAGCATTTCTTCTTTGTACTGTTGTAGCTTGTTTGAATTTTTCACATGTTCAAAACAATGATTCAAATACTATTTGGAAAATGGGTTGGAAAAATAGAAAAGGAATTGGAAAAAGGAAACAGCAAACCTTCCCCCTGCTGTTTTTGGCCCGAGGGGCCCAATCACTCCTCCCCCTCGGCCTGCCCCCTCCCCTTACTGTTTGGGCCCGTGGCCAACCCCAGGCCGGCCCAGCCAGCAATAAGAGCGCAGGGGCGCCTCTCTTCCCTCTCTGCGGCTGACTACCGGGACCCACACGTCAGCCCTCTTCCCCTTCCCTCTCCTTCACCTGAAATGCTCACAGCAGAGCACGGCCGCGAGACAGGCCGCCGTGCAGGTGCCCTTCCCGCCCTCTGGATGATAGCCGGACCCGCAGCTTTGTGCCGCTGCCATGCAGGCCCCACCGCCACGTTGCCCCCTGTTTCCCTTCCCCCGCGCGGACGGACTCCGGGCGCAAGAACGGCCGCACCGAAATTGGCGGAGAGAAGGACTCCGAGTCCAATCCCCTATTTCCTCGCACCCAGGTCCTTATAAGCTGTGCCGCGCCCCCTCGTAGCCGTCACCCAACCCTAGCCGCCTCTCCTCGCTCGCCCCCGCAAGAACAGAGCCGCCGCCGGACCCGAAGCTGCCCGCCGCCGTTGAAACCACCGTAGAAGCTATTCCCGTCCAAATTGGTGGTTCTCCGAGCTTTGCTGCAAGGTCAGGAACCTCCCCGGCCTTTTCCTCCTCGAATTCATGCCCGGTAGCCGCACCCATGGCTTCGCCGCCGCCATGCTGCCGCCGCCGAGTGCGCTGCTCTCTCCTCGAGCCGTAATCGCCCGTCCCGATGCCCTAGACGAGTTCCCCATCGAGCTCTCTTCCTCCCGGACCTTTTCCCGTGGTGTATGATGGCCCCTAGGCCATTTCCGAGTTGCGCCGCTCAACTCCGGCCATGGCGCCACCGTGCCGGCTCTGTTTCCGGCCGGAGCGCCGGCGAGCCCTCCCCCGATCTGTTCTGCACCGTCCGATCTGAGATCAACGGCCCAAAATAGAAGATACCCCTTCGGTCGCCTTTTTGCAAAAGAGACCCCGACATTTTTAATGCTTAACCCGCAGCCCATAGCGTATTCAGTAGATTACGTTTTCCAGTTTAAAAGGCGTATTTCAATTCGGTGTAGATGAAAATGTGTTTTCAGATTTGAAATCAAAATTGTTTCATTTATAATTTTCACATTTTAGCTCTGATTTGAACGATTCAAATTGCGTTAGATTTGTAATTTCATAATCTATCTGATGGTACCACTGTTTCATATATTTTCCACTTTTAAAATTCAAGATTATATTTAATCTATTATTATTCTATTATAAATCTTGTAAAATTCATATCTTCCTCGTTTTAAATCCGAATTGCGCAAACTTTATATCGATGTGATCGTAGCGACGTATAGATTAGTTTTATAAACTTTTTATTTTGTTTTATCTCTCCTGGTATACTGTTCTAATCAATAGCTTTGTTTGCTTTGCATGATTGCACTGGATGTGTGTATGTTGATTTGGTGATCGAGTATAGACGGTGAGCCTTACGTGGGTGATCAAGATCAGTACTTCGACAACCCGGATCGCCAGGAGTTTGCTGATCAAGGCAAGTATTAGTATGGATCATCCTTGTTGTCCTATTCACCAAATAAATAATTGCATTTGCATGTGTTTTCCTTGTTAACCATAGTTAGTTCCTAGTTTTGTTATCCTGTTCCTTGCAACCTATGGGATTATGCATATGGTAATTGATGCTAGTGCGTTATTGATATCATGATCATGTAAACTGATTAATTGAATATGCAATAAGGATTAAAAGATGCCTTTTTAGCAACATGGAACTAGGGGATTGGAGCATAGTTTTGTGATGCTCTATATCCTTCCCCCTTGGTAATGATCTGTCAGCAAAAGCTGGGACTTACAGTGCAACTATGAGGGCTACATGGCTCTGGTTTTAGTCAAGTATAGGTCCTTTTTCTAGCTTGTTAGAGGTTACCGAAAGGCGTGATGGGGCCTGACGACTCGGGTATAGTGCGGCTCCTGTCCGAGTGTGTATAACCTGCGTGACCTTGTACCACGAAGAAGGGGGGCTCTACATCTGCTTCCCGGGTCCCTAGCGGCCCTAACTTGTTAGGCAGAGTACTTTGAAAGACTTCATAGTGAAACCCTGCTCTCTCACCTTGGTAGTGTTATGGGAGTAATTAACCCGAGCAAATAGGAATCACGGCTCATAGTGAAAGTGCACAACCTCTGCAGAGTGTAAAACTAGTACTAGCCGCGCTCACGATCACGAGTGGCCCGGAAAACTCACGGAGTAGTTATTTTTCGGGGTGATGTTTACTTGTTGCTAGTCTATTTATTGCTACTCATTAATTATGTTTACTATGATCATGAGAATGGGCTTATTAACTTGTTGCTATTCAATTGCATAAAAGGTGATTAATTAAAAGCAAAGAGCTGTTAAACCCGTGTCAACCTTTTGAGCCTCATGAACCCATGCTAGTCTTGTTGAGTACGACATGTACTTACGCTTGTTTATTTTTCATTACTTGGTTAAAAATCCCGGATGGGTAACAGATGGTGATAGTGATGAGGACTACCCAGAGGACTACTAGACTTGTGCTTCACCAGTCGACGTCCCTGTGCTATGGAGCTACCGCGAGAGTTATCTTTATTTTTCACTGTGCACTGACTTTGATATTATTCGCTATGTAATAAACATTGGTTATGATACAATTTATGCAATTTGTTGGCTTATGTGTGTGACTGATCTCTGGGCGCACATAAGTTTATGCATCCCATTTTATCCTTAAAATTGGGTGTGACAGCCGGTCTGGCAGGAGAATCAATGGTGCCCTGGGGACTTGACCAAGAGCTAGAGGCGCCGCGTGCAATGCCTCAGGAACAGGGAGCTCAAAGCAGAAGGCAGTACGAAGCAAATCTGGCGGGAGAAGCTTCCTCAGGACAAAGGGAAGGCAACAGCCGATGCGCAGATGGTGTTTGTGCTTCCGGCTGAATTCAGGGCGTCTCGAGCCAAGAAGATTGAGGTTCTCTCTAATTCTGATGAGTCGGAGTCTGAGCAGGCCACTACCAAGCTGGTTTTCGTGCAGCAAGCTGCCTTTGACAAGCCGCCCAAGCACCGGCACCTGAAGGCTCTATATCTCAAAGGATATGTTGATGGGATGCCCATGACCAAGATGCTAGTCGATGGTGGTGCCACTGTCAATCTCATGCCCTACACCACATTCCGTAAGCTGGGCAAGGGCCCTGATGATTTAATCGAGACCGACATGATGCTCAAAGATTTCGGGGGCAACTCTTCAAATACCCGGGGGGCAATCAATGTCGAGCTAACAGTCGGGAAGAAGACGCTGCTCACCACCTTCTTCGTGATTGACAGCATGGGTTCTTACAGTCTCCTACTTGGGCGTGATTGGATTCATGTTAACTACTGCTTGCCATCGACCATGCACCAATGTGTGATGCAGTGGCATGGTGAGGAGGTCGAAGTGGTCCCGGCCGACGACTCGGTGAGTATAGCCGCAGCGGATGCTGACAACTGGGAAGCTAGGGATCATGACTATTTTTCTGGCAAGACTTGGGAGGAAGGCTCCATCAAGGTCAGCGATGAGAGTCAACAGCTGGTCAGGGCAATCAGCTCTGAGTCTTTTTATTAATGGATAACCCAATCGATGGCACCGAGGGCAAGCTTGGCCAAGGTTTCACGTCGGCCGATAAACTTGAAGAAGTGGACATCAGATTTGGTGATAGACCAAGGCCGACATATATTGCCGCCAATCTTGACCCTGAGTTCAGGCGAGAGTTGATTGACTTATTGAAAGAATACAAAGACTGCTTCACTTGGGAGTACTACGAGATGCCCGGCTTGGACAAATCGATTGTCGAGCACAGATTGCCTATCAAGCCCATGTAACACCCTAAAAATTCATTTTCAATTTAGGAATTAAATTGGGCATTTATTTAATTTTTCTTTGCATTTTAACCTAGGCCAAATAATAATTATTTGAATAAATAAAATTAAATAGAAGCTATAGAAATGTGTTTGTTGCATTCATGCTGGAGCATATAAATTTTTGATTGATTGTAGGTCAGTTTTGGGTGGAGCCAAATCAAAAATATTTTGATTTGAATCTAGTCTGAATTTATAGAAAATAAAAAGGTTGTCTTTTTATTTCTCTCACTCTACCTTCCATTCTAGCCCAACAGACTCACAGCCCACTCTCTCACCCCACTTTCCCTGCCTTTTAACCCAACCCGAGCAGGCCCTTTTCCTTTTCCCCTCCCTTGCTCACGCACGGGCCAAACCAAGCCAGCCCAGCAGGCTCTCCATCCCCTTCTCTTCTGTGCGCGCGGGCCAAGCAACTGGGCCGAGGCCTGCCCAGCGCCCGAGCAGGCAAGCCCACCCTGCGCACCCTCCACTCTCTCCCTCTGTCTCACTGCGGTAACGGGCCCATGAGTCAGCCACACACAGAGCCGCTGCATCCCTTCTCCCTCTCTCTGCGTCGCGGGACCCGCCCGTCGGTGACCACATTTTCTTCTTCCTTGAGCTGGGAGAAAAGACAGGGCAGTAATGCCTCCTTCACTGCTGAGCAATGAAGCTCCTTCAAGCCCGTCATCAAACGCCCGCCTTCAAGCTCCGCAGTAACTCCTAGAGTAATCTCCCCATTGTAACCGCCTCGTCTCGCCTATAAAGCTTGCAGCCGAGCTCTCTTCACTTCCTTTTGCACACTCTGCTCTCACGCACACACTGCCATTCTCAAATTCACCATTCGGAGCTTCAAATGCCGTCGAGCTCACCGGCGGCGATTCCTCTCCCCAGATCGCGGTCGCACGCTGCCAGTCCTTTCGAAGCACTCTCGGTCATCGTGAATCACATCTTCAGACTCACGGTAAATTCCTTGTTCTTCCAGTGCCTTTGATTCATCTTCTAGAGCACCGACTCGCCATAGCCGCAAGCTCCCGTGACCTCCGGCCATGGCGCCGCCTCGGGGCCATCAACCCGACATATTCCTCACCCGTTCTGATGGTCCGTTTGCATTTGCAAGCCCGCGTGCTGTGTGTTGACACATCTCGTGTGGTGAATCGAGCCCCGGAACGCTGTAATCGGTAGCTCAGTGGCCACCACCCATGGCGCCACCACGGGACCGTCGTCCCGACGTACTCCCCGGCTCCACCGATAGCTTTCTCAAGTTTGCGAACCTACGTGCATCGTCCCTGTGCCCTCTATTCTCCATTTTATGCACTAGAGCACCGCACCCACGAGCTCAGAGCGCCGCCACCCATGGCGCCTCCGCGGGACCATCACTCCGATGTGCTCCCCGCCCGTTCTGTTGATCCCTTTAAGTTCGCGTTGTCTCCCTCTTCGCGCAGGTGCTGTCAAATTCGAGATTAGTGGCCCGGACCGCCGGATTTCGCGTCTCCGGCAAGCACGAGCCGCCGGCGATGATGTCACCTGCCGTAGCTGGCTGTGGGCACGGCGGGGTATTTTCCCCCTTTCTTTCTGCACCATTCATTTTGATTCGAGCGGCCAGGATTAGATACCGGTTGGGAGTGTGTAACCGGTCCACCGTGGACTCGGTCCACCGTATCCCGCCCGCCGGTCCACTGCTCGTGTGGTGCACCGAGCCAATGCGAGCACGCCACGTGGCTGCCAAGTCAGCACAGCGCAGTCAACCGTGGTCAACCAGCCGACCAGCTCTATCAATCTTTCACAAAAGCCCTTCTGTTTTTCCAAAATAAACCCGCAGTCCACTCTAGTTCAAATCTATTTAATTTCAACCCTGATTTCTTTTGTTTCAGCACTTGTCTTTTTGAAAAATAGGACCCACCATCCATTTTACTGCACAGGGAGTCATTTTAATTGTTTTAATTCAAAAATAGTTCAAATTATTTACAGAATTGCCATTCAAACTTGTTTTGGCCATAACTTTTGCGTTTTAAATCCGATTTGAGTGATTTTCGCGCTCACGTGATCATAGCAGTACGTAGAATAGTTTTATAAACTTTTTATCTTCTGTTTATACTGTTTGGTGTACTGTTCTAATAGAAGTTTATTTGTTTGCATGTATGTCTTGTATTGGATGATTGAATGGTGAATTGCTACGCGTTTAGACGGTGATCAGGTTGGTTTTGCTGTGGATCAAGGTGATAATCAGTACTACCAGGGAAACAACTCTGTGGAAGGCAAGTGTTACAAAGACTCCTTGTACCTATTAACTATTAATCATTCATATATGCATGTGTTAATTTGATGAACCCTAGGAACTTACCTAGTTTATTCTTGTATCACATATCCTTGTTACCTATGGGTTGGTATGCATGTTGGATAGTTGCTGCCACGCAAAACAAAAGTTAATTATTTAACTTGAATAATGACTTATGTAATATGATAAAATGATGCTTTTTAGCAATAAGGTATTAGGGGTTTAATCCTGAAACGGCCACCCAGGAGGTTTCGTACAACCCCGAGGACTAAATGGCTCTAGTCTTAATCATATAACTAGTGCATCTCTAGCTAGTTAGTGGTTACCGAAAGGCGCAAGAGGGGGGTGCCTCGTGGGGTCATGGATGTTCCTGCCTCGTGTATTGTGCTGCGACCACTTTACACATGTTTTGGTTTTTGAGGAGGATACGTCTGTGCACACTTGCCATTGAAACCTCACGGCCACTGACTTGTTAGGGTGCCTAGTGAAAGATTTCGTAGTGAAACCCTGCCATTCTTCCAGAGAGGAGGTTTATGGGGTTCGCGACCCCTAGCATATGGGAATCACGACTCGGTGGGTAAAGTTGTACAAATTCTGCAGAATTCTCTCATCTGATATATCAGCCGTGCTCACGGACACGAGCGGCCTGGATCCTTCATGATTAATTTCTCTGGGTTACCTTGAAGATTGGTTGTGATAAAATGGTGATTCAATTATAAGTATTCAACTGGGATGGATTTTACTCACTATAAGTAGAATTAAGATAAATAAAATATGATCAACTTAAAATTGCTAACCGCAGTCAACCGTGGCAAGCCTTTTGAGCCTCATGAACCCCTTTGTTATACTTGCTAAGCATGGTGCGCTTACACTTGTTGTAAATCCAATGAAAATCCCGGATAGGTAACAGATGATGGATATGAGGAGTTCTCCGAGGACGCCCAAGACTTCTAGTTGATGTTCACCAGCCAGAGTCCCTGTGGCAGCACGGGCTAGTTTCCGCTATGTAATAATTTACCTTTGAGCAAAGACTATGTGACAATAATGTAATGAATTATTCGATGTAATAAAGTACTTTACTTTGATATTATGTAATTTGGTATTATATGTGTGTTTTGGACATCCTGGGCACACATATATGAGTACTTGGTTTTCTTTGGAAATCCGGGTGCGACAGCCCGGGTTTCGGCCTTTCAAGCAGCCGCCACGACGATTCAAGCAGGATTCATTACCTGACATCAAGGCCGAGATTGAAAGGTTGCTGGAAGCCAAGTTCATTCGAGCTTGCCGATACGCCGAGTGGGTATCGAATATTGTCCCTATGTACAGGAAGAATGGCAAGTTGCAGGTCTGCATCGATTTCAGGGATTTGAACAGAGCTACCCTGATGGACGGCTACCCAATGTCGATAACCGATATGTTAGTCGATTCGGCTGCAGGGCACTAGGTCATCAGCTTCATGAATGGTAATGCTGGCTACAATCAAATTTTTATGGCTGATGAAGATATTCCTAAGACTGCTTTCAGATGTCCTGGTGCTATCGGTTTGTTCAAATGGGTTGTAATGGCATTTGGTTTAAAAAATGCCGGTGCAACTTACCAGAGAGCTATAAATTATATTTTTCATAAGTTGATCGCCAAGATTGTAGAAATTTACATCGATGATGTAGTTGTGAAGTCCAGAAGCTACAAGGAACACTTAGCCGATTTGAAGGCTACACTGGAGTGCACTCGGAAGCATGGCTTGAAGATGAATCTTAATAAATGTGCTTTCGGGGTATCGGCTGGCGAGTTTCTGGGTTTCATGGTACACCGCAAGGGAATCGAGGTTGGCAGCAAAAGCAGGAAGGCATCGATCAGCTTGTGCCGCCAACTAACAAGAAGGAATTGCAGTCTTTACTTGGCAAGATCAATATCATTAGAAGATTCATTGCCAATCTGTCCAAGAAGGTGCTGCCGTTCTCGTCACTATTGAAGCTGAAAGATATTTAGGAGTTCAAATAGGGTGACGTACAGCAAAAAACTTTCGATGAAATCAAGGAATATATGAAGTCTCCACCTGTTCTGGTACCGCCACAGGCAGGTAAGCCATTCAAGCTGTACGTGATGGCCGAAGACCATACAATTGGATCGGCCCTTTTTCAGAAATCTGAAGGAAAAGAGAGGGCAGTTTTCTATCTGAGCAGAAGGCTTTTGGATCCTGAGACAAGATACACACCAACAGAGAAGCTGTGCTTATGCTTATTCTACTCATGCACCTAGCTGAAGCATTATTTGCTATCAGCCGAATGTGTGGTAGTTTCCAAGGCTGATGTGATCAAGCATATGTTGTCAATGCCTATCCTGAACGGACGGATTGGGAAATGGATCTTGGCTCTCTCTGAGTTCGACTTGAGGTTCGAATCGGCTAAGGCAGTCAAAGGTCAGGCAATAGCCGATTTCATCACCCAGCATCATGAGGGCGCCATCAGTATAGTTGATGTGGTGCCGTGGTCTATGTTCTTTGATGAATCATCTTGCAAGCAAGGCGGAGGTGCTGGGGTAATACTAATATCACCTCGAGGTCAACGGTTCGAATACGCTTTCCAGATTGGGCCAACCGTAACAAACAACCAGGATGAGTATGAGGTGATTTGGAAGGGATTTCAGCTTCTGCATGAAGCAAAGGTCGACGTAATTGAAGTTTTTGGAGATTCACAACTAGTCATCAACCAATTGCTCGGCCTATTTGAGTGTAAAGACGACGTACTCCGAGGCTATTATGATCAGTGCCAGGCTTTGATCAGAGGGTTCTTAGCAGTTTCATTATATCATATTCCCAGAGCTCAGAATCAGGAAGATAATCGGCTAGCGCAGAGTGCTTCGGGTTACAGATCGATACAGGAAATCCTCAATACTGAGCAATCAGTTGATGACTGGTGGGGCGAGATAACAAGGTACCTTGCAAATCCTTCACAGAAAGTTAGTAGAAAGCTGAGGTACAAAGCTATCAAGTACGTGCTGCTAGACAGTCAGTTGTATTATAAGACTGTCGAGGGGGTACTGCTGAGATGCCTTGGGGCCGAAGAATCGATGAAGCTGATGAGTGAGGTTCATGAAGGAGTCTGTGGTGCTCACCAATCGACTCTTAAGATGAAATGGATTATCAGAAGGACTGGTTATTATTGGCCAACGATGCTCGAAGATTGTTTCAGGTATTACAAGGGTTAACAAGAGTGCTAGAGATTCGGGAATGTGCAGAAGTCCCCTGCCTCAGCTATGAATCCTATCATCAAGCCATGGCCGTTCAGAGGTTGGGGAATCGATCCGATCGGCCAAATCTATCCACTGTCCAGTAAAGGTCACAAATGGATTTTGGTTGCAACAGACTACTTTACTAAGTGGGTAGAAGCTGTTCCTTTGAAGAACGCCACATCCGGAGATGTAGTCGAATTTATAAAGGAACATATCATTTACAGATTTGGTATACCACAGACTATCACGACAGATCAAGGGATGATGTTCACTTCGGATGAGTTTTCGACCTTTGCTGACGACATGGGCATTAAAGTTTATAATTCGTCACCTTATTATGCTCAAGCCAATGGTCAGGCTGAAGCGTCAAATCAAATTTTAATCAAGATCATTAAGAAGAAGATTGAGCAGACTCCCAGGAGGTGGTACTTGACGCTTAGTGAAGCTTTGTGGGCATACCGGATGGCTCAGCATGGATCAACTAAAGCCACGCCCTATGAGTTGGTCTATGGGCACGCTGCTGTTCTTCCTTGAGAAATTTAGTCCGAAACACGGTGTGTCAAGTTACAGAATGAGCTTACAGCTGGTGAGTACAAGGATATCATGATGGACAGTCTGGAAGATCTACATTGTCATTGGCTCAAGGCCTTGGAGTGCATCGAAGCCAATAAGATACGGGTGGCTAAGTATTACAACACTAAAGTAAGAGCAAAGAGCTTTGCTGAATCGGAGCTGATATGGAAGACTATCCTGCCCATCGGAACCAAAGATAGCCGATTCGGCAAGTGGTCGCCAAATTGGGAAGGCCCGTATCGAATTGTTGAATGTGCGCCTGGCAATGCCTATATACTCGAGGATATGGAAGGAAGAAGATTTGTCAGGTCGATCAATGGAAAATATCTAAAGAAATACTATCCTAGTTTCCCAGTTGGGGGATGATAGCCGATCTGTGTAAGATCTGGCTCGTACAGCCGATTCTATGTGGAAGATCGCCTTCAGAGTAAAAATAAGAGTATAATAGCCGATTTCGTTCTAACAGATCGCCTTTAGTGCAAAAATGAAACACCCCCGGTGGAGTGTAACAGCCGATGTGATTACATCGCCTTTAGACCAAAAATAAAAGAAAAAAATCCAAATGTAAATTATAAACAAAGTTTTTATTTCTGATCATGTTCACAGGAGCCCTATTACATTCTAATTCAGACTATGGGTGGCTCTAGCTATGATGTCCTGGGCGTCGGTGACGGCCGCGACCCCGTCGGCATGGGGGAAGAAGTTCGCCAGTTGGGCGCTGGCCTCCTCCATGTCCTGGCCCTCTGGGAACCCGGGCTCGACGGCCTCTAGGGCGATGCCGGAGCGGAGTCGCGCGGCTGTGAGAGCCCCGGTGGCGCCGTGACGAACGCCGGCCATGGCCACCTGGGAGACACGGTAGTGAACATCCAGGAGCCGCTTTGCCTGCGTGTTGCCACGGGCGTTGACGGCATTGGCGGCGATCTCGGCGGCCACACGCAACTCTTCAAGCTGCGCGGTCAGGGCTGCAAGAAGATAGAAGGGTCAGCATGAAGATGATCATCAGCGCGTCACAATAAGGATTTTCAAGGCATTACCTGCCACTACGGCGTCTGATTCGGCGAGCTGGGCCTGCACCCTGGTCACCTCGGCCTCGACGGCGGCAAGGGCAGCGGCTTGGGCTTCGTTGACGCCCTGCAGCCGGCCATTCTCCTTCGTAGCCTCTGAATAGAGGTTACGGTACTCCACCATCTGATGGTGGAAGCGGCGACCGTCAGCGGTGGTGTAGGACCCGTCTGAGTCTGTAGAAGACCCCGAATTGGATCTAGTGCCTGGGGCTGGATCTTGAAGAGGGTCCTGAGGAGGCACAGTCCGGCGAACCCGGGAGTCAGGGCCAATCGGCGCACCCGGAGGAAAAGGAATCAGGCGAGCCTGACTGAAAATAGCAGAGAAGCAGATGTATCAAGGTCGAAAAAGATCAACAACATGAATGCGGATTGCTTTACCTGCTGTGGATAGCCAGCTACCTGGGGGGTCACCCTAGCGATGACAGGCCGTGAGACAGGCCCGCTGTAGCACCTGCGCTGGGGGTGGTTCCTGCGATCGCAGGGGCGGCCTGAGATGGCCCGGCGGCGGTTCCCGAGCCTCTGGCGCCGGTGGGTTCCGGATCACTGCACAATGTTGTCGGCGGTCAAATCAGGTCAGATAGATGTATCAAGAAGAGAACAGTAGCCTTACCCTAACCAGGCTCGCAGCTGGTGCCTCCGTTCACCCACAGCCGCAGGCTCCGGCTGAAGTTGTCGCCTTCGGCGGAATTCGAAGCCAGCCGCTTGCCACGGTTTCCATCGCCGGCCATGGGTTAGTGTTGAGATGTTGCTTTGGTCTGGTTGAGGAGAAGAGGCGAAGAGAAAAGGCCAGGCGAGCGAAGGCTATGGTGTCCGCGGTTGCTCGCTCAGGCCAGGCATCTATTTATAAAGACGGGGGCACCAAGGCGGTTTCTCCTCTGGAGACGATACGGCGCGGCGGATTTTATACAGGAGTTTACCCACGTTTCTTGAATCCAGAACCGACGCCACGCGTGGGAGGTGGAACGTCTTGATCGGCTATTTTGATCGGTTGCCTAGAATTGATTGATCAGGCCGTTTGCTTGGGATCAGCTAAGTAGCTAAGTTACTTGGATCGACTAAATAGCCGATTTCTGTGAACTATGACAAATACTAAGGGTCAGGCTAAATAGCCGATTCAAAGATAGAACAAGAAGAAGGCCAATATGCTTTACATGATTTATAAGGAGAATTAAGTATCAGTTACAAGCCCAACAAGGACTGAATGGAAGAGATACATTCAACATGGAGAGCATGACCGGTCTGCACAGATTCTTGGTCTTCATCAGCTATTGAATTGAGGATGTTCAAGCACTGGTTGATTTGTTTGCCTTCGAAGACCATGGCGCTGACTTATTTTCTCTTCTCGGTCAAATCAACAGTATTTGTTGATACAGAAATTTTAGGCTGAGTAATGGCCAAGTTTACTTCCTCAAGTTCCTTCATCAGCTGCTCACGCCTGGTTTTTAAAGTGTCCAACTCTGATTCAGCCGAGGTGTTGTTATTCTTCAGCAGTTTAACTTGATCTGCCAACTCATGGGCCTCTTGTTTGTTGATCAACTTGTTATTCTTCAATCGTTCAAGCTCGATCAAGTTTGTATGGGCAGTATTGATTCTAGGAGTGGCACTTTTGAGCTTGACTAAGCTGCTTCAGAAGGCTGAGAGTTGTTGAGCGTGTGTGTTTTTGAATCAGCTTAATTGTCCTGATCAATTATTTCAGGTTGCCGGGATAGATCAAAAAGATCCACTAACAGCTGAGGCAAGAGCTCATTTAGCTAATCTTTAAAATCTGGCTCTGGCAGCGTCAGGGATTTAGGAGCTTAGTTCACCTTCATCACAACATTCCTCCAGGTCGAAGGAGTAGCTGGGAGTTGAAGGCTGTAGTAACTGCATTCAGATATTAGGAGGTGGTAGCATGAATAATGTGATCAGTCAAAGGATGAGTGCTTCACCTGAATAAAGCTTGAAGGAGGTGGAGCTGATGAAGTACCCTGGCTGATCTGTTACAGCAATCTCTTTTCTGACAGTGGGGATGGCCTCAGCTTGCGTTTCTGTAGTCAGTTGAAGCTCTGAAAAAGAAAGTGAGTAAGAAATGAAGCAAGCACGAAAATGTTAACAGCTGAAGAGCCTTACCTGGATGTTCAGGAGATGGTGTTTTCTCTTCTTCAAGTTCGGTCCACGAAGGAGTGCTGTTCAGCTGCATTTTTTTAGAAAGAATCAGAAATATTCAGTGAGGTGGGATTGTATGTTTACAGGCTTGATTGATACCTGAGTTCCTGCTCCTTCTTGCTGGATAGCAATGTTTTCATCCATTCCCGGAAAGCCTCCCGCAATATCTTGGTGGCTTGTAGTTTCTGAGAGGATTTCGGCCTGGATACTTTCAGAAGGTTTTTGAATCGGCTGAATGCTCACATATTATGTAGCCGATTCAATCAGGTAAGCTGAGTAAATGATGCAGAGAATATTTCAAGATATCCAAGTACTTGGGCAGGCTTCCTTTTGGATCTCTTTTTGGTGGTCGTCTTCTGAAGGCTCGATGAAGCTTTTCTTTTTAGAGCTGGAGCAGCTATCATGCTGACAGGGGCCTGCATTATTTGTGAAGATGGAGCCTGTGAGCCCAGCCTGGCAATTGGGTATGGAGGATAGTAGTCGATCTGCGATGGCGGTTCAACCTCTGGGTCCTGCATTGACAAGGAGTTAGAATATATATAACAGCCGGTTATAATGAAATCGGCTACCAGTGCTTACTGCTGTTGCAGAATTGAAACTTGGGTCCAAGGCTTGGCATTTATCATAAATTTTCTGATAGAATAGATGAGCATGCCAGTTGTTGCCACCATTGATCAAAGCTTTCATGAGTCATTGATATTTGGTTCCATTGCTCCATGGTATAATGTGGCAGATCTGTCCCCAGGTTTAAAACCCTGTCGGCTTTTAAGTTGGAAGTGAGCTCATCTCTGGGTTTTCAGGAGATGCAGGAATGGAAGCTTAGGGGGGAATTGTCCAAAGCCCAGTTGTCTAGCTGCTACATTGGGTTGGTAAAATTCATATGAAGGCCAGCTAGGTTCAGTTTTGCTAGAGCTTCGGAGATGCTTGAAGTCAGCTGGTAATATACAGGGTTTTATCATTACATTCAGAATTTCAGTTGCTCCTGCATCGGAACACCCTGTGCTGAATTTGAAGCTGTAAGGCATTGAGAATTCCTCGTCTTCTGTGTAGGGGAATCAGTTCAGGATTTCTGGTCCCAGGCCTCTTTAAAGTTTTTCAAACAGCTGGCCTCGGCTGACATTAATGTTTATGGCTGAAGCAGCCTCACCAAAACTCTGGACAACCTCGGGTGACCTTATGTTGATCTTCTGCATATTCCATAGAAGGATAGCCGAGGTTTTTTCAAGTTTGGTCTGACCATCTTGTGCAAATGGAGATTTAGCCATAATTGGATCAGCCACCAGGGCCCTGTTGTACACTGAACTTCTTCGCTCTTGAGCAGATAGCCGGTTACTCGGCTCATTAGTCTATAAGCAGATCCCAGCAGAAGTTTTTCCTAGAGGGATTGATTGACCTTGGGCTAGTTGCTCTGAAAGAAATTTGAAAGGATAGGCTGGTCCAAGAGAAGAGCCACAGAAGATGAACCTCTCCAACCACTGGATCAAGAATGCTATATATTCCCTTTCGTTGACGCTGGAGGTTGTCATCTGGTGGGTATCAATATAGTCTGTCTAGCCTTTGTACTCAGTTAGTTTGGGGAACCTCTTCTCGCCCGTGGACAGTAAATTCCAGTACTGATAAGTTCCAGTAATTTGGAGGCCGGTGAGCATGTGGATATCGCCAAGGGTGATGGTCATCGGCCCGTCTCCGAATATGAAGGAATTCAGAGAGTTTGACCAGAGAATAACTAGAGGCAATGAGAAGTGGTTCATTCTTCTTCATTTCATAGAGAGATAAATCAAGACATTGGCTCAAGCTGCGCAGCTCCCAGTCTGCTCGTTTCTTTTCAGAAACTGCGACGGAACCAGTTCCTCCACCCTGTGGGTATGTTGGGCCAGTTCCGGAAGGAATTCTTTGTCCATGAAGATACATTCACTAGGAGAAGCCCGGAAGGGGATTTGGTTGGTCTCCATGCTGATGAGTTCCGTAGGGTTAGAATCGCCCATTGGGCCGAGGAAGAAGGCGGTCGGCGCGTCCGACGGAGGAATCAAAATCTCATTCTTCAGAATCTGGAGGCGGGTGATATATGTGACCAATAGGACCAAGATTGATGGATGGAAAGCAGGTTGATGAGATTCATACCTCGGGAATCTCAGAAGGAGTCGCCATTGCTTGCGGATTCTTGAAGGCGGCAGATCGAGGCCGGAGAGGCAACAGAGGATTTCTTGGCTAGGGTTTCGGTTTGCGGAGTTTTTGAAGTGATGAGCGGGAAACTTGTGATTTTGGCTAGCAGGTGGACTGAATCAAGACTCGGTGCTAATTTTGGAACAAAACCAGTTTATCCCAAAATTGGGGGCATGTGTTTACACCAAATCTGGACCGAGTGCAGATAGTCGATGCCGAGTGCAGATAGCCGATTTCGGGACAGAGGCCCAGACAGATAGTCGATCGGGTCCCAGGAATCGATTGTTGGGCTGAAGCATAGACGGTGCGGTTGAAGGAAATAGCCGATTGATGACGTCAGCACAGATCTCCGGCGCCAGGAAACGATCACATTTGGAGTCCGATAAAGAAAGGAAAGATTGGGCTCTAAGGTTACCTTTAATTTAGGAAAGTTTGTTAGTTTCCGTATTTATCTTGAGTTGTAATTCGAATAGGACTCTATCAAAGCCCTGTGTATAAATATAAGCCCTAGCCATTGTAATAGAACACACACATCAATACAACACATCTTTCGGCTCCGGCCAAAACATAGGAGTAGGAGTAACGTAGATCTCGGCGAGTTCTTCAATCGGGGTGAGTGTCATCCGGTGGACGCAGGCTTGCTTGTAAGTACCATCATGCCTTACTAAGATTTGTCTCTTTAATGTCATCTGGTGGACATGGGAGCATCGTAGATCGGGGCTGATTCTTATTTGATATAAGTTTAGCAGTCATCCGGTGGACGTGGGTTTATATCAAATAAGGGTTAGTTATCGATTCATGTTTGTTTTCTTGTTTAATCTATGTTTAATGTCATCCGGTGGACGAAGGCTTAAGCTAAGCTTGATTATGTGCATGGATTAGTTATCAGGTCTAACTAATTTGGCATCTTAGTTAGATTCATTAAGTTATCAAGATGTTATTTGTCATTTATTGTTTATTTATTAATATAATATCTTTCTGCCCGATCAAGATTACGTAGTATTGGCCTTAGATCCACATGAAAAATGTCATTTATGTCTCGTTCATGTTTATGCTTTGTTATGATATCGCTTGATTCGGCCAGTATTATCGTAATCTTGCTCGTACGTGCTGTGGATGTTTGACAAGAGCCGATCTGAATGAACACAGAGCCACCTGGCCTTCTAGACCAGCTCTGTATTCTTTCTAGATTTGCTTGTGATTATTTTCAGGAATATATCTAAACTGGTGCAAAGTCCGCAGGCCTTCTAGATCAGCTTCGTATTAGTACTAGATTTATACTTGGAACTAATCACTGCCAGGTTTTCTGCTTCACGGACCCCGAATTGGCTAATTAACCGATACGGTTGTGCTTTCTCGAGAAAACCCAATTAACCGATCGCATTCTGCCAAATCGGCTAAATAGCCGATTTCTGCCTGTTTGACGTTCAGACAGTCTGAACTGAATGATTTGACCTGTTTACAGCAATCAATTATGTTTTAATTTGTTACAACTATCTGCATAGATTTGTTTAATGTAGATTGTTCTATTTGATCACGCATATCAATCGATTATGTATCAGTTCAGTATCTGTTTCTATAACAAAACATGCATATATGCCGGAATCGACTCTTTAGTCGATTTCCGATTAAATCGGCTCTCAGAGCCACATAGTTGGAACTACCTGGACACACCGGTTAGTTCCACCCTGTGATTACTGATTATTATCTTTTCCTTGTCAATTGCAGGTCAAATTGACTGGCACGCCTGAGGGTTATCGACACTCTCTAACTGGGTTTGAAGCTAGCTGGATCTTGGAAGCTCTGATGCTCTTGAGATCATATCCGGCTTTGCTGGTGTGTTGAGACGCAAGAACCACATTTTGTGCCAATAGATATTAACACCCACAACTGGATTGCAGAAAGCTTCAAAAGAGCCTCTATGGATTTGGCATTTGATAAAGACAGAAGGTGAATCCAATTGGATCACATCAGAGGAAACCTCTGACTCTTCTAGCCAATCATTGCAGATTATGGCTATAAGCTCTCTTGTGATCTTTCTACAGAAGGCTACTTCAGGAGGCTCTAAAGGTTCTAAAGCTAGTTTCTTGGTCTCCTGAGGCTTCTTAATCATATGGAAGTGAGAGGTGTTTCCAAATTCAGAGAAAAGTCATCTTCTATGTCTAGTATAAAGTCCGAAAGCGGAGTATCCTCCTTTTCTAAAGGGTTGGAAATTGGGATAGCTGAGGATTGGGATGTTGAAGGTTCAAGTTCAAGTTCAGCTACCCTAAGCTCTAACTCCTCCTCGGGTTGGTTAGCTAAGATATTGTCTACGATCTTGCGTGCTTCAGAATCAGAAACATGCGCAAAAGATCCTCTCGCAGAGTAGTTGAGATGCCTTTTGGATTTTCTTCTCAGATCCATGAAAAAGTGTTGAATGAGAATCGGGTCTGGAATGGATAGGTCTGGTCCAGATTTTATGAGTTCATTAAAACGCTCTTAGGATGTGGCCAAAGATTCATTATCTTTCTGTTTGAAAGATAGGATTTCGGTTTTGAGGTTGATAATTTTGGAAAGGGGGTACAATTTGAGACAAAAGGCTAAACGAAGTTTTCCCCAATCTCCTTCTTTCTTTACGGTTCAGTCATACCAGGTTTTAGCTCTCCCTCTCAAAGAGAAAGGAAAAAGCTTCCACCTTAGTGTTTCATCGGATATGCCTTCTATATGGAGGCAGTCACAAGTTTGATCGAACTCTCGTAGGTGAAGATGAGGATTATCATCTTCCTCTCCTGAAAAGGATTGGCTTTGGACCATCTCTACTAAACACGGGTGTAGCTCATAGGTAGCAGTTTGGATAGGCTTTGAGGATTGCCTAAGCCTATGGCTTGTGCTCGTGGATGCAACATATTTATAGATGGGTGTGGTTTCAATGGCATCCATAAGGATGAAAACAAAAATAAGAAGATAATAAAGATAAAAGTATGAATACAAGGTTAAGATAGGCTCTAGATGTTTCAACCGTTTTTTCGGCACCGGCGCCAGAAATGCTTGTTGGTCTAAGGTAACTCAAACAAATAAACACTAGGATTATCTGCAAGCGGACAGATACCGATGTAGCACTTCACCCGGGAGTATTCCAGGTATCGTTATTTATATTTTACCACAGGGAAAACGGGATGACTAGAATCTAGACTTAACCCCTGAGCTGCTATCAAGGACGGAGAAAATAGGTGATATAGGAGATTGCTAAGGATTCTAGTTCTAAGCCTCACAAGATATGATATGATTGTTCTTCAGGGGAATTACTATAGGAATATACTAACAAAGGGTAAATTCCTTAGTAATGGAATCCTACGGTCTTACTGACGGGAGGTGGACTGTGTAAGACTCAACAAGGCTAGGTCACCCTCATGATCTACCACCGATCCGAACAGTATATGGCATTTACGAGTAAATATAATCTAAGCACCACGCTTAAACTATAAATAACTACTTCAATCAAGAAGCTACCAAGATTAAAGCACTCAAAAGAATCGTAAACCTTAAGAACAATAATAGCAACGTTACTCACTTGGATTAGAAGTTCAACTCCGAAGAAATCTTCAGAAACAAGCCCCAAAGAAGGACTTGAATCCACGGGTACATGTCGTAGAGCAGTCACTGACAGGCCGGCAACTCCCCCAACTATCTCCAGCTCTACTACCACACTACTTCTAGAATAATAATACCCTTAATCTAGAGAGACTACAAGGCTAATCTTCTAGTTGATGCTTGGCTCTAGATCCTATCTTGGGTTTCTACTCTATTTGAGATATATATGTGGAACTCTGAAACCCTGGATTGATTTCTCGTCGGATCGATAAGAAACCCTGGAGGTCTGGGGGTGCTTATATAGATCGGTGGGATGAACCGTAGCCCTTGGATCAAACCGACTTCAACGGATGGCTAGGATTGCATGAAATTTTAGGATGTGGGGCCACGTCGAAACACAGACGAAAAGGACTCCTGAGGAGATCGGCCGACCTATCAGTGGGATCGGTCGATCCCCCCTGGCTGACAGGTGGGCCCTCCTTTTGCAGGTGCGTCTCTGGTGTCTTCTAGGATATTCTTGATTTCCTGCCACGACGTAATTCGGTATTTTTCTCTGCGGAGTGGGTCCTCTTTGGTTCTTTTCCTGTATAGTCCCTGAAAAACACAAATTCACCAAAACTAGTGGAATTCTGTTAGTTTAAACCCTATTCTAGGTGTTGGCTCTGATTCATATCCCTTTTCATGATTGGTTGGCGGGTAAAATCATACAATAATTACCGTCAACACCTATCTGGTCCTTTCATTTGGTATCGGAGCCGAGGTCACCACCGTTTGAGGCTTAACATCCTTGTGGTGCAAGATGGCTCAAATCAATGTGTTGGGGAAGCCGCCAAAATTTGATGGCACATGCTATGATCATTGGAAGAGGAAGATGATTGTGCACTTCATGACCATGCATATTGATGTGTGGAAGGTGACGGAGATAAAGATTGAGTACGAGAATGCTCAAGCTCCCACCGATGCCGACAAGAGGAAGATGAAGTGCAATGCCCATGCTATCAATGCACTCTACACCGCTCTTGAGTCTCATGTGTTTGAGCAAATCAAGGATCTTGATTTGGCTCATAACATTTGGAAGCGGTTGGAGGAGACCTATGAGGGCACACAAGAGGTCAAGAATGCCAAGTTGTACATGTTGAGAGAGAAGTTTGGCACCTTCAAGATGGAAGAAGATGAAAGTGTGCCAGAGATGTTCAACCGGCTACAAGTGATAGTGAATGACTTGAAGAGCTTGGGTGAGGACATCAAAGACAAGGACTTCTCTCACAAGTTCTTGAGGTGCTTGCCTGCAAGATTGTAATACCCCTAGTATTACAACTTAATTAATCTGCCATGTCATCATGTTTAAATTTAAGCATCTGCATATGATTGTGCTTAGGGCCTAGAGTGAATTGATTTCAGCTAGTATTGATTGTGTAATTAAGTCCTCAATCAAAAATCAAAAATAAAAATTAAATATAAATCAAATTAAACCCTAAAGTTGACCTAAAACCCAAATTCAAAATCTATAATGAATATGGGGAAAATGTCTTAATGAAAATTGTAGATCTTTTAAAATGGAACAACTTTTATTTTTGGAGATTTTGAAGTTATATTATAAAAATTCAAATTAAACTCAAATTAGTATGTTGATATTTAAATTTGAAACTTCAATTTCAAAAATATTGAGAATCTTCAAAAACTTTCTTAATAGAAGTTGTCAAGCTCACTGAGTAGAATAACTTTCATTTTTACCAATTTTCAAGTTGTTGAGAACAATCAAAAGTAATTTTAAAAATTTAGTTTGAAATTCAAAACCTAATTCTACCCCCTTTTGTATAAATTCAAATTGGTACAGAATTTGAACATGGTGTAAAAAGAAAAAATGTTCTAAATAAAATTTGGCACAACTTTTATTTTTGGAGCACCTATTGTAGCTGCACGGTTTAGGAGGAATTCAAAATTCTTTAGCTGTTGACCATAACTGAGCTACAGTGCCGGGGCCCCCCTCTGTTCCGGCCGCGTGGGCGTGGGTACGCGCGCGTGCCGCGCCGCATGCCGGCGATGTCCGGCCGGGGCATGGCCCTGTCACCATCGAGCCACGACCGCCTGAGGGCCCCGGACCCTTCCCGGCCTTATCCCCGAGTTCCTGGCCGCTTAAAGGCGACGGCCGCGCCCGGTTTCCTCTCCCACCCCATTTCGGTCACCGGCCGAATTTCTGCTCCTCCGTCGATCTCCATCCTTTCCCTTGTGCAGTAGTCCGATTAGGTCCATTGCGCACCTCCTGAGCCGGTTGGGTCGGATGGTTGTGGTCGGAGTTCGCCGCGCGCCTCGTTTTTCTTCCTCTGCTCCGGCCGAGCGCCGCCGTGGGCGATTTCGACGCGGCCAACCCGTCTCGGTGAGTCCCTCCCCATTTCGGCTTGCGTTTTGTGCTCCATACAGTGCCGTAATACTCATTCCCCCGTGGGTTCCGTGTTTGGGGCCTTAGGTACCTCGGAACAAGACCTCGCCGTGGAGTTCGCGCCGCCCCGTCCGCCTTCCTCACCGTTCTCGCCTCTACGTACCGTCGCAGGTCGAACCACCTAGCCAGACCAAACCGCGGTGAGCCCCTGAAGCCTTAACACGTTCAATCTTGGTAGCTACTAGCTTGAGCTCGCCGGCGTGTGGCCTGCCGCCGCCGCCGAGCCGCCATGGTCCCCGACGAGCTCGTCGCCGGTCGGGTATAGTCCTTTGGGATCCCTAGAGTAGTGTGCTAGGGTCGTGCGCGTCGTTCGGCGGTGTTTCCCTCGCCGGAGGAGCCGCCGGCGGCGAGCCGCCGTGCTCACCCGCGCGCGGGAGCCGGGAGGAAGAAGAGAGAGCGTGAGTTAGAGGCTGACGAGTGGGGCCGCCCCGTCAGCGACTCGGTGGGCGCGCAAGTGCGCGCGCGGTCGGGCTGCGGGCGCGTTAGGCCGGCCTGCGCTGCTGGGCCGAGTGGGCCGAATGGCCGTTTTTCTTTTTCCCGGAAGATTTAAAAGAGCTTTTTCATTTTTATTAAAAGGAATAGTATTATGTTTTAATCTTTTTGTGTGAATTAATCTACTGTACCAAAAATTATGGAAATATTTGTGGATACTCTCTGTGATGTGTAGAATTTAATAAAAATATGAAATGTAGGATTTGAATGCTTTCTGTATTAACTAAAAATCAGCACATTAAATAATAAAAGGAACTTTGATGATTTTTAGTAAATTCTCTGGAAGTCCAAAAATCATGAAAATTTAATTGGTACTGGTTTAGGTCTAGAGCTAACTATTGGTGAAGTTTGACGTCAAATGGAAATATTTAAATATTTATTAAATTATATATTGTGTTAAATGATTAATAAAAGGGATAGGAAATGAAATGATTATTGATTGGTGTGATTTTTGGATTGCTTGAGATTCTAGGTCAATCACCTTTATGACCTAGGGCACTGTGAATTAGAGCAATCATGGCTAGCCTATGGTAGGAACTTGATCATGTGTGTGCCTTATTTATTTTGAATTTTATCTGTCATTTCATGCACATCGCATTCACACATTCATTCATTGCAAACGTGTAGTGACCGAGAATCCGGAGATAAAGTCCGAGGGTCCAGCTGAGGAGGTTGCTTCGGAAGTTGTTCAAGGCTTTGATATTTGTGGTACTGACCCGGATCCGACACTTTACACCATCCAAGGCAAGCCCCGGTGCATTTGCCCCTCTCCTTGTTGATTTAAAATGTTTATCACTCGAGTTAATCTATTGCATTAGGTTAATAGGAGTTGAGTGACAACCAATTGATGCATTACCACCCTTGACCACTTATCAATACCTAAGAACCTGATTTATTTAAAGTATTAAAAAATGCTTAGTCATGCTAAATTATTAGATTTGCAAAAATGCTATTTTCAACTGTGATGGTACAAAATAAATGGATCACTTTATGGGACTTGTTTTGTCCTTGTTGGTTGACAGTGTTCTTAGCTAGTTCATTGTCATCAACGGGAATGGGTTTTCCCGTTTGGTTGGCCAACTGTTTGGGTTAGAGTCCCAACTTTCGTCGCCATCAGGAAAGGGATGAGAAAACTGGGTAGTTACCGGTGTACTTGGGTTAGAGTCCCAATGCATGGTTTCTAACGGAAAAATATTAGGGACCGTTCGTTGTCAGGCCTGCTGTGATCAAGACTTTGCAACTAGCCACATACTACGGGAAGCCTCTGACTCCGGTGGCTCTACTGCTGGAACCGACAACCACGCACTGGGAGTGGAGAGATGGCGAGAGTAGCGTGTACCCTCGTGGCCGTCGTGCCTGGAGATGAGAGGAGTACTGTGCTCTCAGGTGGCGCAGGACCGGTTCCGGGGTATGAAAAGCCGTGGTAGGCGGGGTTGGCGTATGCAAGCTTAAGTGCTACATACGCAGTGTGGATAGGGATCCCCAGCTGGGTATTAATCGATTCGAATCGTCGTTGCTCCACGGTTATGGAGACTTGATCCTCACACCTACAGTGAATAGTGGTTCGGAACTAGGATTGTTTTTGAATGGATAAAGTAAATGAAAGAATGTTGATATATGAGAAAGAATTTGGAGATATGGTTAATGATTAATAGTATTATGGAATTAAAATATTGAATTAGGACTAGTAATGCTTTTCCGCAAAAACTCTTGAACTCTTGCTAAAGTCTTACCTTGACTCCCCTCATCCTGCATTCCTGAGTCTAATTTTACACTCTTAGTCGGGTAAGTCTTGCGGAGTACCCCATGTGAAACATCTGGAACACGGGCCCGGCTGTCAGATGTCACTAGTGGCGATGACAGGTGCCTGTGGACCACGTGATTTAGGCGGTTCTGTTACAAAGATTTGCTATCATCAAGATCTTGCTGGCAAGAGAAGACTTGAGCAAGCAGAAGCCTAACCAAATCCTCGGTGAAATCATCAATCAAGATATAAACAATGAGGAGGAGGTTGAGGAGAAGAAGAAGAAGAGTATGGCTCTCAAAGCTACACCCTCCAAGAGCAAGGGCAAGGCCAAGATGATTGAGCTTGATGAAGATTCTACTTCTAGTGATGATGAAGATGATGAGGCTATGGCTCTTTTAGTGCGCAAGTTTGGCCATTTCATGAAGAGGAAGGGCTATGGTCAAAGCAAGAAGAAGTTCATCTCCAAGAACAAGCAAGAGCCAAGGAGATGCTTCAACTGCAAGAACTTGGATCACTTCATTGCCGATTGTCCTCAAAATAGTGACAATGACAATGAAAGTGATGATGAGAAGAAGAAGAGCAAGAAGAAGGACAAGAAAGAAAAGAAGAACAAGAATGTGACACTCAAGAAGAAGAAGAAGGGGCAATCATATTGTGTTACTTGGGATGATAGTGATGCCTCTACCGATGAGCATGATAGTGATGATGAGAGCAAGACCATCAAGAAGAAGGCCATTGCTAGTATTGCTCCCAACAACAAGCTATCTCTCTTCGACACTCCATCTACATGCTTGATGGCTAAGCCATCCAAGGTACAATCCGATGATGAGAGTGATGAGGAGGAGCTCTCATGTGATGAGCAAATGTCCATGCTTGATGATGCTAACACTTACATTGAGGCCAAGAGAAAGGAGTGCAAAGAATTGTGCAAAGGCAAGTTAGCCGTTGAGCAATTCTTTGATGACCTCTTGAAGTCCCATGAGAGGCTAATGGAAGCCCATGAGAACGTCAAGGTAGCTCACTCCAAGCTAGAGAAAGCTCACTCCTCTCTAGTGGGCAAAAATGAGAAGAAGGCATCCATCAAGACATGTGACATGGGTTCCACATGTGATATTTTTAGTGACAAGTCAACTCCTTCTACTATTATTGTCACTAACCCTTCTTGCAGCTCTACCACTCCCATGCATTTCACCTAAAGTTGATGACTCTAAGTCCTCACTTGTGGTGGAAAATAAGAACCTCAAGGAGGAGGTCAATAAGCTCACCCGTGCCTTAGGTAATGCCTATGGTGGGGATGCCCGCTTGCTAAAGTGCTTGGGTAGCCAAAGATTTAGTCACTCTAAAGAGGGACTAGGTTATACCCCCAAAAAAGGCAAGGCCACCTTTGTGACTCCCAAAGCTAGCTTTGTGATGAGCAATGGTAGGTATTGCCAAAAATGCAAGGAAGTGGGGCATAATGAGCAATATTGCATGGCCAACAAGATCAAGTAAAATTTGCTAGAGCGACTTCAATTCGCCTTGACTCTTGTTACATGCTCACTAAGGGAGTGAAGGGTGTTAAAACCAAATACATTGGTACACCTAGAGGCAATCCACGGATGAGATCCATTTGGGTGCCTAAATCTCTAGTAACTAACCTCCAAGGACCTAAGAATGCTTGGGTACCTAAAACCAATTGATCTATTCTTTGTAGGTCAATTACAAAGCCAGAGAAAAACATTTGGTGCTTGAAAGTGGATGCACTCAACACATGACCGGAGAATGTAGTATGTTCAATTCTGTCAACACAAGTGGTAGCCAAGAGTTTGATTCTATCATTTTTGGTGACAATGGCAAAGGCAAGGTGAAAGGGCTATGCAAGATTACTATCTCAAATGATATGAGCATATCCAATGTGTTGCTAGTTGAATCTCTTAATTTCGACTTATTGTCGGTTGCACAACTTTGTGATCTCGATTTCAAGTACATCTTTGGGATTGATGATGTTGAGATTGTGAGGTGGATGATTCCAACTTGATTGTCAAGGGCTTTAGATATGGGAACCTATACTTGGTGGATTTCAAATGATAGTGAAACTAAGCTCTCTTCATGTTTGATCTCAAAATCAAGTTTTGGTTGGTTGTGGCATAGAACGCTTGGACATGTTGGCATGAAGCAACTTGGAAGATTAGTCAAGCATAACATGGTTAGAGGCTTGAAGGATGTGCACTTTAAGAAGGATAGGTTGTGTAGCTCTTGTCAATTTGGAAAGCAAGTTGCAAATACACATCCTAAGAAAGGCATGATGAGTACATGTAGACCACTTGAGCTATTGCATATGGATTTGTTTGGTCCAACCACTTATGCAAGTATTGGAGGAAAGAAGTATGGCTTTGTGATAGTTGATGACTTCTCAAGATACACTTGGGTCTTTTTTCTAGTTGACAAAATTGAAATGTACGGAATTTTCAAATCTTTTATCAAGAGAAGTGAAAATAAATTTGATACAGGGTGAAGCAAATAAGGAGTGATAATAGAAGTGAATTCAAGAACACAAGAGTTGATGAGTTTTGTGATGATCTAGGAATCAAAAATCAATTCTCGTCAAAGTACACTCCACAATCAAATGGTCTTGTTGAAAGAAAGAATAGAACTCTCATTGATATGACAAGAACCATGCTTAGTGAATACAATGTTAGTGATGACTTTTGGGCCGAAGCTATCAATACGGCTTGCTACACTAGCAACCATCTATATTGTCATCCTATGTTGAAGAAGACACCTTATAAGCTCTTGAATGGAAGAAAGCCTAACATTGCATACTTTAGAGTGTTTGGTTGCAAATGCTATATCTTGAAGAAGGGCACTGGATTGGGCAAGTTTGAGAAGAAGTGTGATGAAGGGTTCCTACTTGGATATTCAACAACTAGCAAAGATTATAGAGTATGGAACTTGGCACATGGGATAGTTGAAGAAGTCCATGATGTTGAATTTGATGAGACTAATGGGTCACAAGATGAGAAGGATAATCTTAATGATGTGAAGGAACCTCAATTAGTTGATGCTATGAAGAACATGGACATTGGTGACATTAGACCAAGACAAGTTGAAGATAATGATGATGAAGTCACCCCTCCTATTGTGCAAGTGGAAGATGATGCAAATCAAGCAAGCTCAAGTGACTCTCAAGCTCAGGCCCAAAATCTTGATCAAGACCAAGTCCAAAATGCTAGTTCAACTCATATACTCCAACCAACACACATTGCAAGAGACCACCCTCTAGATCAAATTGTTGGTGATATTAGTAGAGGAGTGCAAACAAGGTCAAGGGTAGCATCTTTTTGTGAGCACTACTCTTTTGTCTCACAAGAGGAGCCTACTAACATTGAGAAGTCACTCAAAGATGAGGATTGGATCATTGCTATGCATGAAGAGCTAAACAACTTTGAGAGAAACCAAGTATGGGAACTAGTTCTAAGACCAAGCAAATACAATGTAATTGGCACTAAGTGGGTCTTCCGGAACAAGCAAGATCAAGATTGGATTGTTGTGAGGAACAAAGCTAGATTGGTTGCACAAGGTTACACTCAAATAAAAGGCTTAGACTTTGGCAAAACCTATGCACCCGTGGCAAGATTAGAAGCAATCTGAATTCTATTGGCTTATGCATGTGCTCATGATATTAAGCTCTATCAAATGGATGTTAAGAGTGCATTCTTGAATGGCTACATCAATGAGTTGGTGTATGTTGAGCAACCTCCCGGTTTTAAAGATGACAAGAAGCCCGACCATGTGTACAAGCTCAAGAAGGCTCTTTATGGTTTGAAACAAGCACCAAGAGCATGGTATGCGAGCTTGAGGGATTTCCTACTCTCTAAAGGGTTCAAGATGGGAAAGGTTGACACCACTCTCTTCACTAAGAAGATTGGCAATGACTTGTTCATCATGCAAATCTATGTTGATGATAGCATCTTTGGATCAACAATGTCACACCCCAAAATTTCTATTTTGGGATGTGACCTAGAAAACACTATACAACATTAAATGGTTTTATCATATTTCTAAAACTTACCAACTTTAGTTAAATTGTTGATATTCTAGATAGTGGAAAAATGTGAGTTTCTAAAATTTTTGCAACTCAATTCAATGGTTTGTTGCATTCATGCCTTTGCAGAGTGTTTATGTTTGAAAAATAAATTTAAATGTTCTCAAATGCGCCTTGGTTTGATCCCATCCTCATCTCCCCAAATATCAAATCAATATATAAAACTCCAATCAAATGTTTTACCGTTATCCTAAATAAAACTAGCATGACTTGTTCCTCTCCATCATTTCTTTTCTTTCTATAGCTCTCAATAAATTTGGGGTCCATGAATTCATCGGGCCAGTCGTTTCTCGTCACTCATCCGTTCACACAAATGAATCTTAGATTATGTTTAGTCCGTGCTTTCATCTAGCCCATCATGACAACACGCATTTCTTCTCTCTTTTCGCTAGTGGATCAATCCTTTGCCGACACATCCAAATTCTTTCCTCATTTAGGACTAAGCCCAAACCAGGCCCCCCACCTCTATTTAATGTGGAAATGACACAGTCCATAGTCGCCCTCTGTTTCCTCACATGGAAGAATAACAATACTAGTTCTTCCCCTAATCAAATAATCCCATGTCTCCTTAAATTTTATGTTTACGCCATGGTTTCCACCCTCACTAAGTTGGAAGAGTAAAGGACGACATGCATCTCCTACTGCTGCCCCACGCAGATATCTTTTCATGCAAAATACTCATTCCTCACCTTGCTCCTTTACTCCATTTGTTTCTCTTGCTCTTCAATTGTATACATGCAGAAATAATATCTTCCCCTCTCTTTTATGTGAACATGCAGCCCTCTCTCTTGTTGTCGTCCATCTCTCTCTACCATGCAAAAATAACAATACATTCCTCCTTAATGGCCTACCTAATTTGGATAAATAAAGGCCGCACACATACTCCACCCTCTCCCATTGGTTTTGCATGTATATACATGCAACAGAGATGCAGCTATATCTCCTCCCCTCCCTGACGAGAGTAGAACTGCCCCTCTCCTCTCTATGGCGTTTACTCTCCCACCCCTCATGCAAAAACAAAACAGTAGCAATTGTTCCTCCCTCAATTCCCCTGGTTACACCTCTCTTTAATTCTTTCCTAATTCTATCCTTTCAAATGCATAATGGCAGCCATGTCTCTCCCTCTATCTCTATTCCACATGGCGCATCCTTCTTCTCCTTTCATGCAAAAACAGCAGAATGTAATGCCTACCCTCTTAATTCCCAGCTTCACACCTCCTTTGCCTCTCTTCAATCTCTCCTTAATCCTTTCTTAACAGCACTCTTTACTCCACAAGTTTCTTTTCACTTCAATGGCATGCATGCACATAATAGCAGCCTTTCTTTCCCCTGCCTCACGCACAAAACAAATGGACAACAAGTCCCTGGTTGATGACATGCAAAACAGCCACAATTACTTCCCATTAATCCCTTGTTTCACCCCTCTCACATATAAAGCACTTGGACAGCTCTCCTCCCCAACTGAATCCCCTCCCCTTTTCTTCTGTGCTGATCGGCAGAACTAGAGAGACACCCTCATCCCCTCCTCCCCTTCCTCCACACCATGGACGCCTCCCCCACATCCCCTACCAGCATGTGCTGTCCTACCACAAAAATGGAGAGCCCTCGATGCAGCGAAACTATTTTGCCGCTTCATGTTTCACCAGGCCACTCGAGTCCTTCACACCTTGACATGGTAAGGAGTTGTCCTTCTATTTTCCTCACTTTTAAATTGATCTTCAGCACCTCCTCTCTGTTGTGATGATGCCCAGCCCTTCAACGGTTCATGCAGGCCACCCGGTGTGCTCGCCATCTCCGCTAACCTGCAGCACCACACCATCGCCACTGTTGTTGTCTCTACTATACAGAGCATGGTGAGGTCACCCCTCCGACTCCCATCTCCGATCTTGCTACCCATGATCCTCTCATCCACCTATTTGATCTCTCAATTGGTGCAGATCATCTCCAAGGTGGAATTGATGCAGTCCCTCTGAACGCTGGCTGCAGTACCACCGGTCATCGCCATAGGCTGCTGTCAAATCACGTCTGGCCATCCAAAATATCCAAAGTGAGAACCCTATTTTCATCCCTATCCCTGATATGTCAATGTATATGATATATTTTGTGCATTAGTTCGAGTCCTGTTAATTTCCAGCAATGGTTTCACTTGTTAATGTGCCACTATCCGTTGCGGGCAGCAGCGTTGTTGCCGATTGCCATGCATGTTCCCAGCATTACACATCTACAATTACCAATTCCTTTGAACCAGATGAGCACCATATAATTGCACATGCCTCTGCAAATTTTCTTGTCCATAGAGTCCAAGATGAAAGAGATATCATCCCGTCTTGTGCTTGCTGTCCCCCTATGGACAGCAGCGCTGCTACCTGTTGTTACTCATGTTCCCAGTGATCTAGAACTCCGGTCATTGAATCCTTTGGTCAAAGTGTAGTTCATGAAGTTGCACAAGCTCCGGCAAATTGATTTTGTCATAGGATCTGAGATGAAAGAGGTATCATCTTTTCCGTGCTCCCTGTCTCTGCTGTTTTCAGCAGCGATGCACCTCTGAATTTCAGAGAAGTTCCCTTTAACCATCTGTTCAAATAATCAAACCCTTTTACCATAGTGTATATATCATCGTTGCACATACCTCTGAGAAATTTCGTGGCCATAGGATCCAATATAAAAGAGATATTATCATTTTTGTGCTTGTTGTCCCTACAGCCTCGCAGTCACAGTCCTGCCGCTTGGCATGCTCATTCCTAGTGATTCGCCACTACAGTAATCAAGCCCTTCGACCACAATTTGTGTCACATTCCTGCACATGTCCTTGCAATATGGATCATCAATAGGATCTTTGATATTGGAGATATTGATGTTGCCGTGCTCGTTGTTCCTGCCATGCCAACTTCCACACAGTCCAGTATTGTGATCGTGTTCTCCGCTAACCCACTATCCAAATAATCAAACCTTTCAACCACAATATATATATCATATCCTTGCACATGCCTCTGAAAATTGGTTTACTCATAGGTGCCACGGTGGTAGAGTTATCAATGACATACTAACTGCTACTCCTGCTGTCCAAAAATCAGCATGCTGCCCTGTTTTGTAATCGCATTCCCTGGCACAACAATGCTCCAGAAGACTTGCTATTTTTCCAAAACACGCCCCACATAGTATCTAACAAACCCACAAAGTGGACCACCTATTGGTGAAGCAAATACCATGCTTTTATTGTTAAACATTTCTGTTGTTCGCCGATGTGCACGTACTTGGTGCACCGGTGTGTGACCGCATTTCACGTCAAATGTTTGACCATCTTAGCAAACCCTCTGGCAGTGTGTTTAGTAGATGCACGTGATCCCACCAAAGATATTTCCTAAAAAATTCAGAGAGTGTATGCTTCCTATTGATCGTTGCCACAGGCTTTGCCTTGCCATATCTTATAACCAAATAACCATCTCCTTTCCAATATCATAACATATCATCCATCGCCATGACCTGTTTTCAGGGCTGCAATCCTTTCTTGAGCTAATCATTAACATAACCACTTGTCCAATTCATGCCGTGTGATATCAACTCAATTATACCACATCACCACCACAAAGGTGCGTTCTAGTTATGAACCTTGATCACACACCTCGGCTCAACCATGACCATGTTAATTCACTTTTGTCTAGTCCCTATATATCCTCTTTTCCACCAATCCTAGCACATTCATACCATAAAATTAGATCTATCCCTTGATTTATATATATTCACTTCATTCTTATCAATGACATATCCACCTTACATACAAGTCCCCAATCATATATATATATATTGAACTTATATATCCTTATGCTTTGCAAATCTTCCAAACAAACCGACATCCATCATATATATTCCATTCCTATCATTTATCATACAATCCAACTTCTACCTTGGAACTTTCATGTCTTTTAAAATGTATTTCCTGTTTGAGTAGTTTTTGCGCTCAAGCGATAGTGTTTACAAGCCCCACGTGTTTTAAAACATTTATGTCTTATTTTTGTAATGGATTGGTGTAATGTTTTTAGGCTTCTTTATGGTGCTTGTGATGGTCATTGCGATCCATAGAAGCGGAGCTATGCAAGGATGGAAATCTAAGAGTTTGAGCAAGCATTTGGAAGGCAAGTGTAACAAAGGCCTCCTTGTACCTATGAACAATTAAATATTCATATATATGCATGTGTTTAATTTGATGAACCCTAAGGACTATACCTAGTTTATTCTTGATCAACATATCCTTGTTATCTATGGGGTTTGGTATGCATGTTGGATAGTTGCTGCCGCGCAAAACCAAAGTTAATTATTTAATTTGACTAACGATATATGCAATGTGATAAATGATGATTTTTAGCAACAAGGTATTAGGAACTTAATCCTGAAGCGGCCACCTAGGAGGTTCTGTACAACCCCGAGGACTAAATGGCTCTGGTCTTAATCATATAACTAGTGTGTCTCTAGCTTGTTAGTGGTTACCGAAAGGCGCAAGAGGTGGGTGCCTCGTGGGGTCATGGATGTTTCTGCCTCATGTATAGTGCTGCGACCACTTACACCTCGCGGCCACTAACTTGTTAGGGTGCCTAGTGAAAGGTTTCATAATGAAACCCTGCTGCATTTCCATAGAGGAGATGATATGGGGTCGACGGGCCTCTGGCATATGGGAATCATGACTCAGTGGGTAAAGTTGTACAAATTCTGTAGAATTCTTTAATCTGATATATCAGCCGAGCTCACGGACATGAACGGCCTGGATCCTTCATGATTAATGTTTCTTGTTTATCTTAAAGAATGGATGTGATAAATATTGATTCAATTATGTTTTCAACTGGGATGGGTTACTCACTAAAAGTAGAATAAATATAACTAAAACTTGATCAACTTAAAATTGTGAACCGCTGTTAAACCGAGTCAAGCCTTTGAGCCTCATGAACCCATTTGTTATACTTGCTAAGCATGGTGCACTTACGCTTGCTTTACAATCAACAAAAATCCGGGATGGGTACCAGATGGTGGATCAAGTGAGGAGTTTCCAAAGGAGTTTCTATGAGTACTAGGCGAGTGCTCCCCCACTCAACTGTCCTTGTGGAGTATGGAGACCCAAAGATAAGATATAGAATAGTTTCCGCTATGCTCTTGTAATAGATGTAAGCCTTGTTGTAACTATGTTTCGATATGTAATAAAGCATTGTTCTTTGATAATCTTTATATTTGTCACTATATGTGTCTTGTGGACATCCTGGGCACACATATATGAGTACTTAGTTTTGCTTTGCAAAACTGGGCGTGACAAACAAGTCAAGCATTTTGTCAGGAGTTTGGAGAAATAATGGCCAAAGAGTTTGAAATGTCCATGGTTGGTGAATTTAGCTACATTTTTGGACTACAAATCAAGCAATTGAAGAATGGTACATTTGTGAGTCAAAGCAAGTATATCAAGGGCATGGCAAAGAAGTTTGGGTTGCAAAGTGCAAAAGCAATCTCAACTCCTATGGGCACTAGTGGAAGCTTGGAACCGGATGAAGAAGGTGAATTGATTGATCAAAAGCAATATCGGTCAATGATTGGTAGTCTACTCTATGTGACCGCTTCTAGGCCAGATGTGATGTTTAGTGTGTGCATGTGTGCAAGATATCAAGCCTCTCCAAGAGAAAGTCATTTGAAGGTTACTAAAAGAACACTGAGGTACTTGAAGAGCACACCTAACATTGGTTTGTGGTATCCCAAGGGCTCAAATTTAACTTTGATTGGTTATGCAGATGCGGACTATGCCGGTTGCAAAATTGATAGAAAAAGCACTTCTGGTACTTGTCAACTCTTGGGAAGGTCACTAGTATCATGGTCATCCAAGAAGCAAAATAGTGTTGCACTCTCTACCGCCGAAGCCGAATACATTAGTGCGGGAAGTTGCTGTGAACAAATCCTATAGATGAAGCAAACCTTGAAGGACTATGGTTTGAAATTCAATAAGGTTCCATTGCTATGTGACAATGAAAGTGCCGTGAAGATCACAACAAATCCGGTGCAACATTCAAGAACCAAGCACATAGATGTAAGGCACCATTTCATAAGAGATCACCAAGCAAACAGAGATATTGCAATCACTAGTGTGGGCACCGATGATTAACTAGTCGATATATTCACCAAGCCACTTGATGAAGCTAGATTTTGCAAGTTAAGGAATGAATTGAACATATCTGACTACTCCAACATGTGTTGATGCACTTCATGGATATCTTATGACATGTTTATCCTCCAAGCATAGCAAAGGTATCATTGTTTGACATGTGCATTCATACTTTACTAGAACTTATTAGATCATATAGACATGATTTTGTTCTCTCTAGGTCATTCATTGAAAGCCAAAATGGTTTTAAAGACTTTATGGCATCACTATTGCTTGATTGATTGCTTGATCTAGTGATGGCATATAACTTATTCATAAGGATGCAAACCTAGTGTTGAATCTAGTTAAATGAGCAACTAAGTGCTTAACTTAACATAGGCAAGATAACCCCTAGTGGCGTGAAGAAGCTTGTCTTTGGTTCAAACCGAGTTAAGAAACTTGTGCAAATTTGCTAGATTAAACCAAACTTGACTAAGAAAGTCTCTCAATCCATTAACTTGACCCTTTTGTGGTACTTGATGCCAAGGGGGAGAAAAACAAAGATAAAGAACAAGGGGGAGAAAAATTAAGCCTCGCAATGAACCATCATTAAGGCCGATAATGGAAGAGCAAAGGCCAAAGTAAAGGGATCAAAATTTTGTATCAAAACCTTTACTTAAGATGAGCTCACCTTGAGGGGGAGCAAACTCATGAACTTGGTTGAATGCATTTGGAATGTGCACTTATATATGCTTGTTGCATTTGCACTTGTATTTACATTCAAATTTCCATGTTCTTGAGTGGTGTATGCTAGTATAGAATTGAGTGATGATTTGATTACTAGCATGCTTAGGTGGTAGCTATATGATCTTGTTCTTTTCATTTGGTATTTGAGCACTGCTTATAATGTTGATCTCATGGGTATGCTCAAGTTTTGTGATCATCTAGTTATCAAAAGTGCTAAGGATGGAGATTCCGCTACTTCGATGATTATTTCAATTGGTATCACGTTTCAAAGGTTTATTCTAACCATCCTAGCACATCTTGGTGGAGATTTACTCTCTATTAATACATATGTGCTAGCATCAAATCCAAACTCATGCATGTATGTAGGGGGAGCTAAATAGCCACCAAATCAAATTTGTGTTGATTGTCCATTCTAAAAACATGATAATCTTGTTTGGACAAGCTCACAAGTTCAAAAACAATCTTAACTCTTATCTTTGTATAGGATGTCATCAATTATCAAAAAGAGGGAGACTGAAAGCCCTAGTTTAGTTTTGATAATTAATGACATCGTATGGACTAACCTAAGTTGCTAAGTGTTGGCAAGGTTTAGGTTGTCCTATCCATGGAGTAACAAGCCTAAAGTGATCAAGATGGCTAAACCATGGATCAAGTGATGAAGGATATGATCAAAGTGAAAGAAAAGAGAAGTTGAAGGCAAAGGTATAACCCCAAGTAGGCTTTTCTTTTGGTGATCAAGACACCTAGTGGGTGTGATCACATTTAGGATGGATAGCCGACTATAAAGGGGAGAACAAGTGTTGGATTACCTTCAAGTGCTCTAGGTTGCATTTCATTGCATTGATTCTAACTCAACCTAGAGATCAACTTAGAAACCCTTGAAAAAATGTTTTGAAAATGCTAACACACTGTGCACAAGTGTTGAAGATCTTGAGTGTTAGCACCTAGAAGCAAGGGTGAAGTTTTAGACTTGAATTCGGTGAAGTTCAGAGTGTCGGACGCTAGTTAGCAGGGGTGCCGGACTATTGTCACTAAGAGTCCGACGGTCTCCCAGCACTGTTCCTGTCTGTGCGAGCGTCGGACGGTCCGACGGTGGGCGTGAAAGGTCCTAAATGGCTAGAGGGGGTGAATAGCCTATAAAAATTCTACAAACAACACTCAAAGCAAGTTGGTTAGACAATTAAATGGTGAAGCGAGTTTGTGCGCTAGCCTACTAAAAAGAGCAAGCCACCTAACCGTTCTACACTATAGTCTCTAAGATCACACACAAAAGCTAAGTCGCTACTTTACTTTGCTCCTAAGAGAGCAACTACAAAAGAGGTACACAAAAGTAAATACAAGAAAGTAAAGAGTAGAGAGGGTGATTTTTATACCGCCGGTGATGAGTAGATAAACCAATCAATCAACACAAGAGAAATCCTCGGCAAGAGAGTTGACACAATGATTTTTACCGAGGTTCACTTCCTTGCTGGCAAGCTACGTCCTTATTGTAGAGATACACCCACTTGGAGGTTCACGCGCTAATTGGCATCACACGCCAAACCCTTCTCAAGGGTGCCGCACAACCAACACAAGATGAGGATCCACAAGCTACAAGCACTACACTAGAGTAGCCTTTTGCGATCTCCCGTGGGGAAGGCTCAAGAACCCCTCACAAATCACCGATCGGAGGAGGAGACAATCACCAACTCCCCTCAACGATTCACGCAGCTCCAAGCCGTTTAGGAGTCGGCAAACTCCAAGAGTAACAAGAGAAACCGCTGCGAAATCCACTCACCAAGTGCCTCTAGATGATCTCAATCAATGCAATGCACTTGATGCTCTCCAATCTCACCAAATGATGAACACAATCAAGTGAAGGTGTGAGAGAGGAGTGGAGAGGCTCACTAGCTTGGTTAGTGTTGGTATAAATTAACTGCACTCTATTAAACTCTATTAAATAAGATTATCCGCAAGCGCACAGATACAATAACGATGTAGCATTTTACTTGGAGCTTTTAAATATCGTATCCACAAGGAACAGTAGATGATAATGACCAAGATTATAGACTTAACCCAACAATTAGGCTATAAAATATTAAGAAAGAGGAAATAGCTATTGACTATCTAGTTCCAACAACCGGTAAACTTTGTATAATACCGTTCTAACTGGCCAGTGACCTGAATAAGAGCAGAAATCAGAGTTCTCTCCTACCAAGCACTTATACACCTATCGATCCTATCAACGGGAAGTGGAATACAAAGGACTCAACGTAGCTGTCACCTACGCGATCTACCACTATCCGGCCAATCAGGGGACATTCACAAGTAAACCTAGCCTAGGCACCACACCTACACTACGAAATACTACTTCAATCTATAGCGTCCTAAAGATCAAAGCACTCAATATGAGTTACAAACTTAAGAACAAATAAGAACAACTGCTTACTTGAATTAGAATGTTGAATACAAAAGTACCTCAGAACGCAGCTCCGGGCGAAGAAGCTGAATCCAGAAGAATATAGCCACGAAGAAGCGCTGACAGGCCGGAACTCCTCCAGAATCTCTACTCTCCTACTCTATCTCTCTAATCTCTAAACAAGACTAGATCTAGATGAACTAGTCTCTCCTAACTACTACAACTAGATGAACTAAAACTAGAACTAAATCAACTAGAGGGACCCTAACCCTAATTTACGTAGAGAATATGAAGCACCGGGGTGTAGAATGCCTATAGGAGGGGCCTTGGGGCGTCATTATATAGGCCGAGGTGGAGTAAGGGGCAAGGAACTGCCACGTCATCGATCCACGTCTCATGTTATGTGCACCGTCGGATCAAACCGACCTTGGATCGACGTAGGGATGCTTTACTTGGGTGCCAAGGAAGCGTGGGAGGAAGTTTCCAGAAGGCGGGGCCCGGACTCCAGCAGGGGGCGCCGGCCGGCCCCACCTGGTCAGGTCTGGGGCCCCGGTTGCTTTGGGTGTCTTCCAGATGCTTCCCACGTTCTGATAACGATGTTGCTTTCGCGGATAAGTTTCGTGATATTTAAGCACTTTAATCCCTCTTTTATGCTTTTCTGGAATAACCCCTGGAAAATACAGAACATGCAAAACTCGTGAAAATTGTCAGTTAAAACCCTAGACTAGTGTGTATTCGTGTATCCTTTTGTGTCTAAAGTTTTAATAAAAGTTGACGTTATCCACCGTCAACAACTCCCCCAAGCTTACCTTTTGCCAGTCCCTTGGCAAACAATCTAAGCCTAATTACTAATATATTTGGATCAGGAGTTGCTACAATGCTTTCATGCCCTTCAAGTACACATGCTTTCAAACAGAAATTCTCCTCCAAATTAGACAAAATTGCTCTAACTCTCGAGCTCACCCATTTTACTTTTAACTACGGGGCTTTATAGCTTTCGCATAAGTCTTGAGCAATTGAAAGACAGAACAATCGAGTCGAGCACAATGTCTCAAATTCTTCACACTACCAATATTCCGGAGTTTTGCAAGTTTTTGAAATAAAACTCAGAGCTTAATTGTATGACACGCTCAAGTCTCTTAATATGTGGTATTTTATGGATCTCACTGAGGTATTAATGATGTTATGCCTTCCTACAACTAAGGATTATAGTGGAGCTTATAGGAATGGCAATAACAAAGATGAGCATACTTGCAATTTATATATTGTAAAGTCAAACAATGGATCCACAGAGAGTCAAGTCATACAATCAAACCAAGATGTGCATGTGTATGGAATATGGTGGATGGGTGTATATAAGGTGGCTAACCCTAATTCTGCTTTTGCTCTTTAGAAATAGATCTCTCTCTTGGAACTTAGAATTTTCGGGAAAACATGGGCTATCTTTATTCTTTATTATATTTTTTCTTTCTTTCTTTCTCTTTTTTCATCAGGGAGGCGGGCATCTAAGTACCCATTGTTTTAATTGCTGGGACACTTGTCAATCTTTTACTCCCTTTTCTTTTTCTTTTATTCAATACTTTTACATAGTCACATGCATCCTTTGAATATAAATAATTGGAGAGGTAATGATAAGAACTTAGAGCAATTAAACAAGGGCTACCCTATAGGGTATATTTTTGGGTGTTTACTCCCAGTGCAGGAGAAAAACATTTTTAAGGTGGATCTAGATGAAAGTGGAGGATGATTGTGCGTACTCCTAGAGTAGGAGTAATGCATATGTGGGTGGAGTGTTTAAGTGATCTTGGTTTTAAAAGCATGACAAGACTCTCATAAGGTATACAACAAAGGTTGACTAAACTCAATGCAAAGCAAGCAACATGAATGTGCAAAGGTTTTCCTAACTCTAAATGTATTACATATGGCTTTGGTAGGAATTCGAACTTTGTCATACAAGAGCTCATCATATAAGATTTTAAATTTTCAAAATAAATCTCCAGAACTTAGTAATGCTAGGAATAAGATAAATAGCAACTCAACCTTCATATCAATCAATTACCTAGACTTAGCTCAAGCTTAGGCCTCCACAAGTTTCTGGTTCAGAGTAAATTCTTAAGTCAAATTAGTAGTATCTAAAACTTGGGAGAATTTGAGGTTAAAAACTAGGCACTTGAAAGGAATTACGGCAGAGCAACTATTCATCATCTCCAAGATAAAATTTTAATGTTCTCTAGTTTTTTATTAGACTCTAGCCTAACTGACTATAGACACATTCTAAGACCACTCTAATATATAGCTAAGTTTTTATTTGGTTTTGATTTGTTATTCATCTTTTTATATCTATTAACTAATGGACTCACAAAAGACTCTAAAGACATGGACCTTCATGGGCCCATATATTTTTGGTATTTTATGACTATATAAGACTGACTCGATAATCGCCTAGGTATAGTTACCTGATAACTAGGGGATGCTCCTCCCCAAGCTAGATGTTTGCAATACTTGGTGTTGATGATCTTTAGAGTGAGCTTGCTAGTAGCAGTCTGGTGGGTGCCACGGATGGACTCACTCCTCAGACATAGTGTTGTCCTGCATAATTATACTCCAACAAGAAGATCAAAACTCGATGCTCGAATTTAATAAGAGGTTAGCGATCAGCCAATAAGTAATTGATTGTTTCTTTGAGTTGATTTTAATTGACAGATTCTAGCAGGATTCTCTCTCTCTCTCTCTTAGGATTTTCTAGTTTTCTTATGCAGAAAAGTAAATATGTATGCATGATAAAAAGTAAATATGTATGCATGATGTATATTTTATTTTTATGTTACCACGGAGAATATTTATTCTTATGGGGTTTAGGATTTCTATAATGCCATGATGAATTTTTATTTTCTATTCTATGTCACCACAGTAAATATTCCAGGGGGTTACCATAAGTTTATTCACTTGGTGCTTTAATATTTTATGATGCAGTAAATAAGGTAATAAATATTTTTTTCTTTTGATGTGCATGATGGTGAATATGCTAAAGTAAAATTACTAATGTAAATTATGGATACTAATTAATTAGATACTACCATGTTACGTTATGGCAAGGGTGCGGAATTTAAATTCTACCGATAGGACTTTTTCTTCTACTCTTGTGTATCTCCCCGTCTTAGAGATGGAGGTCTTGATGGTTGCACCGCTGGTGATGGTGATGTGACTTTTGTTCTTTTCTTGGCCGGTAGGTTAAAGTAGGGTATTAATAGTGGGAGCTGGCAGCATCTTGCTCAGTGTGCATGTTCACAGAACTTTCACTTGTGGAATTTTGGGAATTAACAAACTTTGCTCGAAGTGTTGTCCTGTTTGCACTACCATGGTAGAGATCAAGTGCAGGGTTCTGCTAGTTGAAAAACACCAACAGAACCAAATCTATCTCTTTATTTTCTCTATCCTTAGGCATATTGAACAAGACAAAGTTGATGTTGCATAATTTGTTTTACTCATGACATGAACGGTAAGATCAGATGATTAAGCATTTATTGTTGCATTTAGGTTCATATGACAGAAAAGAATTAAATTGTTTAACCAATAGAAGGGTTGTCTATCTCTACATAATATATAAATTTTCACATGAGTATGACTATCATCTTCCAAAGATAGAATACAATGTTTTAGTGCATTTGGTTAAGACTGAGATCAAAAGAATGATGCCGTAAACAATCTCGAAGGACAAAGCATGTTGAGTTAATTAAGTTAATCAATTAAAACTGTAATTCTAACATGTTTGCATCTACATTCATGTGCATACCAAGATCAAGAGGAAAATAATAACCACTTATCTTAAGATATTACCTTCATTATTAGAGCGTGATGGCACTAAGTAATGAAGGGTAGATGACTGGTGGTCCTTTCCTTCTCTTGTATCTTGAGTTGTTCATGAGCATCTTGTCTCCTTTGTTGCTTATCCTCTTTGCCATCTTTTACTTATTTAATCTTATGACACCTTGTCACTCTATTCATTATTATGCCTGCAACAGATTAGTGGACAACACATACCCGAAGGAATGTACAACTTTGGAACGTAGGTTGTTTGTCCAGAATTTTATCATGTTCCATCTATGCTACTAAGAAGATAGGGTTGCTATTATATTAACATAGATCATATTCTATACCGGCATGGCTTAAGTCCAAATAATTTGCGGCAGAAGATAAAGTGAATGAATCATTAATACTCACAGTTCTTCCATCCATAATGAATGAGCTGTATCTTCCTCTGCAAAAGTTATTGAAATTCAGCATGTGCCCTGTCTCATCTCCAATTTGAATTCACCTCATGACTTACCCAGATTAATTTTGAAAATTTTCTGCAAGGGTTAGTCCAAAAAAATATCCAATGTCTACTACAGCATACGAGCGGCTCAAAAATCAACCTAGACACCACGTCTAATTTGACTTAGGAAGGCAACGCTTAATTCAAAAAGCCTTTTGAAAATAAGATCACCACTCCTAAACTAAGCAACATGCTTCATTTAAGAGATGTATGAAAGTACTTCAAAGTCTAAACATATACAATAATAAATAAAGATAGCATGAAAGTATTATAGAGTGTTATTCAAACAGAGATGAGAGAGCATGATTATTAATTAAAAATTTGAACATGGATTAAAAGGGTAGAGACAACCAATATTAGCAACATAAGATTCTATAAATAAGCCCATTCCCCCAAACTTGAATTTTGCAAAGCAAAGTTAAGTTTGGATGGATTAATGTTGCATGATGATTGGTTAGACATACCTGATGATGTCTTCCTTCTACTTCAAGCCTGAAATGGTTAGTGACAAAAATACCAAAAGGAATATTTTTAATGATTATAATTCTATACTCAATTCACAAGGATATTGCAGGAAAAGGTACAAGCTCACGTTATTTTTCAAAAGTGGTTATTTTAGGACACAAAATCATTCTTGGAAAACCTTCTAATTATTGAGTCCATGGGGTGGTTTCCTCTAAAACACCAACCTTTGTGCACTTATCTCAAGATTACAACGAGATCTACAATATTTATGATAAACATATGCATCTACAACCACCCTTTCAATAAATTTATGAACAGGTAGAATGAGGGGGGTTGAAGATCTCGTGTGCGATAATGTTAGAGAGACCAATTGATCCAGGAGATTTCTCATATAAGCATGGATTCGAAGTGGTGTCAATGAAATAATTCCCATGCTCATCGATATGATCTCCCTTGTCAAATTCTAAGGGTGTTTCTTCATGCATGTATGTAGGCAAAAAGTTTGTCTTTGTTATTTCATGCCTATGACATTCATTGGATATTTTATTTTCTAGGATTTTCCATGGATTGGTGTCACTAAATTTGGTTTCGTCTAAGGCTTTCTCTAAACTTGGATGAGTTATGTTTACTACAGAAATTGATTTAAACGCACCATTTGAATCTAAACCAAGTTTAGATGCTAGCACTATGGCTTCGTCCTCTTCCATCCATGACAATAGCATATGTATTTTTCATATGTTCTATGCATTCCTACCATTGTCGTAGCTCTTCTTGATCATCCTTATAGTCTTCATGACTCCTATACTTTGGATGTCTTAACGGGTCCCTAGGGTCATTATGAGACTTAGGAGAGAGAGCATAAGAAAGATCATTGGGGTCAAGGATGGGTTTAGAGATGGGTTCAGATGAGACATTTAATGTAGGCATAGAAGGGGAGAAGGTAGAATTAATTTCTAAGTGGCTTGGCTCTCCTTCTATGGCATCACTAGACATACCATCCCTGTATTATTCCTAATGTCTTTCAGGGGGAAAGGAAGTTGACGACACTTTTTCCAAGATGCTCTTCTAAAGAAGATCTGATTTACTTTGATTTACAAGTATCTTAGCTAACTGGAAGTCTAAATCATCAAAGTGGGGTTTCGATGGTTTAGGATTGACAGCTAAAAATTGGGATTGGAGTGATTGTGTTTTCGCTATCAAAACTTTCTCCTCTTGTTCGGGAGATGAGTTCTTCTCTTCCTCGGGGAGCTCAGAATTCGCTTGAGCAACCTTGTTGATCATAGCTCTTACTTTACTTATAGGCAAATAAGGAAAGGCTCCTCCAGAGGATAAATCAAGGGATTCCTTAAAATTCTTGGTAAGACCCAAATAAAAATGTTGAATAAGCACAGGGTCTGGAAAACCAAGGCCAGGGCCAGATGTAACAAGTTCATTAAATCGATCCCACGATGTACTAAGAGATTCTTGTTCTAGTTGCCTAAAAGCTAGAACCTCTTTTCGAAGGTTAACTACTCTATGAATGGGAAAGAAATATAAACAAAATTCAGAGCACAAAGTTTCCCATTTCCCTTGCATACTTCCTACGGCTCGATTATACCACCGTTTAGCTCTTCCGGTCAAAGAGAACGGAAAAAGCTTCCATCTTAAAGTCTTATCAGATATGCCAGCAATGCGCAAGCATGCACATGTCTGCTCGAATTCTCGTAGGTGTAAGTATGGGTTTTCGTTACCTTTTCCCGAGAAGGGTTTATCCCGAATCATATTAGTTAGACATGGGCGCAGCTCATAGCCAGGTGTTATGATAGGCTCTATAGATTTTGGTGGCTCAAAGCTTTTACGCATGCCATAAAGATAGATAGACGTGGAATTTAAAGCATCCATAACATAAAAACAGAAAAGATAAAATAAAAGTGTAGTACAAGATTAAGCTAAACTAAGGTCAAAATCAGCAAACCATTTCCCAGCAACGGCGCCAAAAATACTTGTTGGTATAAATTAACTGCACTCTATTAAACTCTATTAAATAAGATTATCCGCAAGCGCACAGATACAATATCGATGTAGCATTTTACTCGGAGGTTTTAATTATCGTATCCACAGGGAACAATAGGTGATAATGACCAAAATTCACAAGTAAACCTAGCGTAAGCACCACGCCTACATTACGAAATACTACTTCAATCTATAGCGTCCTAAAGATCAAAGCACTCAATATGACTTGCAAACTTAAGAATAAATAAGAACAACTGCTTACTTGTATTACAATGTTGAATACAAAAGTACCTCAGAACGCAGCTCTGGGCGAGGAAGCTGAATCCAGAAGAATACAGCCATGAAGAAGCGCCGACAGGCCGGAACTCCTCCAGAATCTCTACTCTCCTACTCTATCTCTCTAATATCTAAACAAGACTAGATCTAGATGAACTAGTCTCTCCTAACTGCTACAACTAGATGAACTAGAACTAGAACTAGATCAACTAGAGGGACCCTAACTCTAATTTATGTAGAGAATATGAAGCACCGGGGTGTAGAATGCCTCTAGGAGGGGCCTTGGGGCGTCATTATATAGGCCGAGGTGGAGTAGGGGGCAAGGAACCACCACGTCATCGATCCACGTCTCATGTTATGTGCACCGTCGGATCAAACCAACCTTGGATCGACGTAGGGATGATTTACTTGGGTGCCAAGGAAGCGTGGGAGGAAGTTTCCAGAAGGCGAGACCCGGACTCCAGCAGGGGGCACCGGTCGGCCCCACCCTAGGGCCGGCGGGCCCCACCTGGTCAGGTCTGGGGCCTCGGTTACTTTGGGTGTCTTCTAGATGCTTCTCACGTTCTGATAACGATGTTGCCTTCGTGGATAGGTTTCGTGATATTTAAGCACTTTAATCCCTCTTTTATGCTTTTCTGAAATAACCCTGGAAAATACAGAACATGCAAAATTTATAGAAATTGTCAGTTAAAACCCTAAACTAGTGTGTATTCCTGTATCCTTTTGTGTCTAAAGTTCTAATAAAAGTTGACGTTATCCACCGTCAACAGTTAGGCACTCAAAGTGTCTAAGAGAGACAGCACAAGCTGGCCACTCTACTACTTATAGCCCCCACTCAAAGATTCAACTGTTACTCACTATTTTTCGGGGCACCGGACGCGCAGTTAGTTCACACTGGACGCGTCCAGTGCAGCGTCCGGTGTATCACCCAGCAACATGTGTACTAGCCGTTTGAAATTGCTCGCTGCGCGCGCTCACACCGGACGCGGAGCCGTCACACCGGACGCTCCAACGCCAGTGTCCGGTGATCACTCAGAGAGCATCTAGAGAGCTCCAAATGGCACCGGACGTGTACGGTGTAGGTGCACCGGATGCTGCTCGGCGTCCGACGCTCCAACGGCTAACTGCTGCTCAGTCGGTTAGATGCACCGGACGCTGAAGCCTTACTTCCAGCGCGTCCGATGAGGATTTTCGCGCGTCCGGTGAAAAACTTCACCGAACCCACCCGAGAGCACGGGGCCTGCACTGGACGCATCCGGTGCTGCCCCACCGGACGCTCCCAACGTCCGGTGCACACGATTTTGCACTTTCTCAGCGAGTTAGCCACCGGGAAACTTCGGCAAGTTTCCGGTGCATATTTCTACTAAGTGCAAACACCGAAAAGCGCTAAATCCTGCCTCGCAAGCTCGACAGGAGGGAGAGAGGACCCAAACCACTCTCTACCACTCAAGCTTCACCCTGTTTCCAAATGCGCTAACACTCCAAAGTGTCTCTCACTTTAGTGCACGTGTGTTAGCCTTTTCAAAAGAGTTTTCCACGAGTTTTGTTAGTGTCACTATAACAACCCTAAAAATCCACATAATCTAAAAATCCCAACCAATTAAAATTTTTCATTTATTTATTATGAAAACCCATTTTTCTTGTGCAAGCATATAGGTTTCATTATGAATTTGGTAAATAAAGGAGTATAGCTTGCATTTTAATTCCATTCACATAGAATAATAGCCTATACATCACATTTGGGATTTATTGCAATTTATGTTTGTATTTACTCAATATTTAAAATGGGCAATATATGTATTTATACACTAAAATGAAAATAGAAAAAGGAGAGAGAGTTAGGCCAGCCCAAACCAGCCCGGCCTTCTTCTCCTCACCTCACCCGCGCGCGCGCTCTACCCCGCCTCCCCGCGCTGGGCCGGCCCAACACCGCGCGCACGCGCGATGCCGACCGCACGCGCGCAACCGTTTCACCCGCTTCCCCGCAGCGGCTGACCACCCGGCCCCGCCTGTCAGCCGCTCTCGCCCTTCCACTGTTTCTCTTCCACACGAAGACGACGCCACCGGGTCACGCAAATGGCGTGACCGACAGCGCCACGCATGGCAGAGCCCTGACCCTGCTGTCCCCCTCCTATCCCCTCCTTTCTTGGCCGCCAAGCGAACCCGCGCCCATCCGGAGCCCTAGATCCACTCGAGCCACGGCCTTTCGATCGGTCGAGCGCGATCAGGACCGTTCGCCATTGGAGCTGGCCAAGCTCGCCTATAAAAAGGAGCTCACCCCGAAGCCCTACCCTCATTTCCCCTCGCCGCCACCGCAGCACAGACCGGCACACTGCACCAAACCGAGAGAGAGAGAGCGTAGGAGAAGGGCGGAGCAGAGGAAGAGAAGCTGCCGGAGCGCCGCCACCGTGGAGCACACCGGAGCCGGACACGGAGGAGAAGCCCGAGCTGCGGACGAGGAGCGGCACGGCACTGCGATCGCTCTGCACGGCTTCGACTCGCCACTGCACCGCCATCCTAGCTTCACTGACACCACGGTGAGCCACCGCACGCTATGTTCGAACCTCGCCCTGCTTTTGCCATGGCGTTCCGCCCACGGGACGCGCAGGCACGAGCCTTTACCGGCTCAGGAAGATCACCTGCACCATGCACTCATGCGACAGGCCGAAACCCCCGGACTACAAGCTTGCTAGACCGAGAACGCAGCACGACGCATTCTCGGCGGAGCGCGCTCACCACCGACGCGTTCCGACGCCGAATCACCCATTCCGAGCAATCCGACTAGCACCCGTATAGGTTAGAGCGTCGTGGAGCACCGCCACGACCCCTTGAGCTAGCTACGCTGATCTAAGCGCTAGAGGAAGCCTCGACCGCAGAGCGCCGCGACCTCGCCGGAGCGCCGCCGCGGACCGGAGCCAAAAGGAGGCCTTGCCCTGTCACTAGTTCACCACTAAGCGGACGTATGCCCGTTTAGTCAGGCCAATTTGACTGAACCACGTCTGGTTATGCCAAAACACGACCATAATCACCTTGCCGTCGTCAGCCGCCGCCGGCGACACGCCGCCGCCACAACCAAGCACCTTGGGAATCTCGGTAGCCAAAATTGGTAGTTGGTATACCATCGCCATAGACCCTGGAGGCGTATACATCTCCTAGAAGACCTCCTTAGCCCCGCCGGAACCTCCCAGTCGCGGCGACATCGCCGCCGATGACTGGAGCATCCCAATACCACGACCCGCTAGCGTGACCACCAACTCACCGACCACCTCGGACAAGCTTAGTTGCGGGAGATCGAACCTCCATAGCCCGGAACACCACGAGGTGCGTTCTCGGGGAAACGTGATCGCCGTCGACACGATCCGCCTCGCCTAAACCCGTTTCGAGTACCCCCGATCGCCTCGCGCTGCGGAGAAAGGCCGCCGAGGTTCGCCAAGTCTGCCTCGGCACCGCCGCTAGATAGCCGAGCCCCGAATCATGTCTGTCGCCTTGGCTACGTGCGCCCCCACCTCGTCGGAGAACCGCCGTATGCCGAGGGAGAGGAGGCCATACCACGACTCAAACCCGCCACCATCTGGTCGGACGACTGCCTGAGCACGCCAATAGGGGAAAGCCGAGCCCTGTCTTGCCGAAATATGGTCATCGCCGCCCTGTCATCGTCCGCCGCACCGAAGAGACACCGCCGCCTTGAACAGACGCCCTGGAACCCTGCTAGCACCAAATCTCCGATTCGCCCGAGCCTCCCCGGGAGAGCTCGGGAGAGCGGCACCCTCGGCGCACCAAATCTCCGATTCGCCCGAGCCTCCCCGGGAGAGCTCGGGAGAGCGGCACCCTCGGCGCCCCGAATTTCCGATTCGCCCTACCACCGCCGAGCTACCCCCGACCACCGCCGAGCTACCCCCGACCAGCGCCGAGCTCCGCCGAGCTACCCCCGACCACCGCCGAGCTACGCCGACGCCCCCCCCGACCACTGAGAACCACCCCCGACCTCTGAACCACTGAGAACCACCCCCGACCACCGTCGAGCTCGCCCGACCAACCGCCGAGCTACGCCGACGCCAGCGACTCTCTGGGAACCAGCATCGAACACCTGGTGGGCGACCATCGGGTCTGTGTTCTGACGAGGCGCCACATGCCGCACTACTGGACCCGCGCGCCACGTGAACCAATCCCGAGCTGCCCCTGATTAACCGACCAATTTTCCCATTTTCAGAAAATAGGATAATCTTCGGAAATTCATAACTTATTCATTCGATGTCCAAAAATTTGCGCACCATATATCAAAATTCTCAGAAAAATGAGATCTACAATCTAAGACTATGTTTGTGTGCATTTGGCTCTTTATTTTATTGGATTTTTCTGAAATACTCTATAGGAGTCGTTGACGCGACTATTTCGTGTTCGATTTCAGAGCCGGAGGAGGATCTGACTAAGGAAGACGACCACGAGTACTTTCAGGAGCTAGAAGACGACTACGAAGGTGCCACGTCCCACCAAATCCTTAGATCCTATTTACGCATTGCAAATGACATTGTTGCTATTGCTTTATGATTATGTATGGATTGGTTGCATGATAGTATATTTGAATTCCCTGCCTTGATAAGACTATACCCTGCTATCCGCTGTTAGGTTAGCTGCTGCTTAATTTACTGTTACTCTTCCACTACTTACTACATGCTATATGCTATGTGGTGGAATTGGGACGGTGCATAACTGATTATAACCACTGGGAGAGAGTGCTGCGTGCGTCTTGGGTGCGTGGTAAGGGTTGATGTCGACCAAGTGGGATGTGAGACAAGTCCGTGGGGCAAGTCGTGCCGGGGGTGCAACCTGGGCATCCCCACGAGCGATACCTGTGGCGGGTAATGACTTATGAGGTGGTTCCGGGATGTGCATTGAAGTCCCGTGAGCGGAGGTGCCGTGATGGCACGGGGAGAGTATCCCCTAAGTGGAGATGCCTGTTTGGTCACAACCTAGGATCTGACTAGTGACCGAAACATCTGGATTCCCTTGCTACTCACTCGCTTCTGATGGGCGGGAGACGGCTGGACTACTTGGTAGGGCGGTGCCACTACTGCTAGGTTGAGAGGTGATAAGGGTGGGCGGTGACGGATGGCAGATTCCCGTACCGTTCTAGATGCGCAGTACCACTGATGGGGCCCGGTACTGCGTCTCCCAGTCTCAGTGTGATGGTGTTGGATCCGGAATGTCCCAGGGCTGAGTGGCAGGGTGGCATCGACCTAGGCAAGCAAGCACCCGGAATTCTACCTAGATGATTGTACAGCATCGATGATGGCTAATCTTGTGAGTAGTAAAACCTCTGCAGAGTGTATGGTTGATCGATCGATACATAAGCCAACTCGTTGGCTATGGACCTTTCCTAATGTTTCTGCAACCACTATTAGATGAGAGCATATTCTTTTCTCCCCCTGGATAACATTTTTCCGGCAGTGTACCCGTTGTGGTAGTGTGCCGCTGAGATAGGCCCGAGAGGGAGTTGGGCCTGTCGAATGAGAGTGAGGTGTGGGTATGTGAGGTGTGGTGATGGGAAAAGGGATGATGGTGTTAACTGGTGATAAAACTTGACTAAATTAAACATTGATTACAGCTGCATAGGAAAACCTCAGCCTATAGGTCTGCTTGTATAGCCTTGCATCCACTTTCCACAAAGCAAATGCTGCATAGGTGGGCTCCGTGGCCAGTACAAATCGTACTGATAAATTTGCTGTCAGGTGACGAGAATGAGTATGACTTCGAGGGAGATGATGACGAGGAATAGGGTCACGTGCTACACTCAAGTTGGCCATGAAGGATGAATCGTTTCCGCATCTTCTAAAGCTTCTCTGAATGTTGATTTCGCCAGTGTGGCGATGTAATAAATGTTTATGTAAGACTTAATTACCGATGTATGGATCCTGGTGACAACTGAGATATGGATAATTTCATGGATTGTCCCAAGCAATCTGTTGAATTACAATACGAGCCTGTGGATTTCCCTTCGCGGAAATCGAGGTCGTTTCAGTCACTAGCATCTATATGCATATGCAATAAAAATGAACACCTAGTGGCACTTGATAACCGCATTTCATCAACGATTTTGCCCCTCTTGATAGTATCTATGCTAAATGTGATCACTCCCTCTATGGAGTCTCGATCACTAAAAGCAAAAGAGCTCCTATTGTTATACCTTTGCCTTGAGCTCCTAGCTTTTCTTCATTTTCCTTCTCATCACTTGATGAAGCTTGTGGACACCTTTGATGATGGACTTATACCATTTTTCATGGATGCTGTCATTAGGGCTTTCTCCTTTGTTGATGGACTTACACCATTTGTATGGACGCCGTCAATGCCCTTCACTTGTGGCCTCCGCTAACCCGATCCTTTGCTCCATCTAGATGTTTTGATAATTGCTCTCATGAAACACTTAGAGCAAACCATTAGTAAACTAGGTTTCATCAATTACCCAAAACCAACCATGGGCTTTCAGGGCGTCGGACTCAGTCCGAGCATTTCTGGAGCTCTCTGCGTAAAAACGCATAGCGTCGGTCGGTGGAAACACTTGGTTCGACGCACTAACACGCGGGAGTATGACGGTCAGCTGCTCGGCTGTCCGCTGTGAGAATCGGACAGTTCGACGGTTGAAGGGGTGCGTGCGTCGGACTATCGGCTGACAGTCCGATGACACGTCGCGGTGAGTTCACGCTTTGGGCACAGTCGCGGCGAGCTAAGTGCACAACGTCAGACATTTGTGCTTGGTCCGACGCAGAGCGTCGGGCAGAGTCTGATGAAGTTTTACCGCTTTGTAACCTCTCTGGAAGCGTTGGACTCCTGTACGTTTTAGTCCGACGATCAGCAGTCCGACGGTTGTGATTTGTGGTGCGAGCAGTAGCCATTGCAATCGAGTGGCTCACGTTAAACCTGTCTGACACGTGGCGAGAATCGGAGCGTCGAACTCCATCGTTTGGTCCGACGAGATCGGTCCGCTGGCTGCGTCCGACGGTGCTAAAAGAGTGTTAACGGCTGTCTCTTGTGGGACAACGGCTAGGAGTGCACTGAGGAGTATTTATACTCCTTCCCTGGTCACTTGGTGACTCTCTTGCACATTTGATTCATTGTCTAACACTTGTGAGCACTCTCTAGCCTCCCACTCACTCACTTGTTCATCTTTGATCATCTTTGTGAGATTGAGTGAACCTCAAGTGCATCATTGCTAGTGATTTGCATTTTAGAGCACTTGAGAGCAAGGCAAAGCTGAGTTCTTATTCTCTTGAAACATTGCCGTGTCCCTAACGGCTTGGAGGCAGATTCCGGTGTGAGGTTGATTGGTGATTGTTCATGTCCACACCAAAGTGTTGATTGTGAGGGGTTTTGCGGTTATTCCCCAGTGGAGTGCCAAAACCGACTCTAGTGGATTGCTCGTGGTTGATAGCCACTTCTCTTGTGTTGGTGAGCGGCTCCCGGTGAGGGATTGGCATGTGAAGCCTAGCTCGCAATCCACCAAGGAAGATCGGTGCCACAACAAGGAGTAGCGTGACGGCGATCACGTGAACCTCGGTAAAAATCGGGTGTTCATTCTCGTCTCCACCTTCGAGTGAATGGTTGGTCTTCTGGCTCTCTATTGGTGATTGTTCACTTGGTATTCACTTTGGCTTTCTCCCGGTGATTGGATCAACCTCTTCTCTCCTCGGTGGTATATCTTTCTCGATCACCTCTCTTGCGCATATTTCTTGTTTAGGTGCCATCTCCTTAGGACTCGGAGGAGTTGGTTTCTTGCGTTGAGTGCATAATCTTTTTGAGTAGCATATTGAGCTAGGTGGCTTGCATAGAGTAGCTTTAGAGCTAGTGCTTAGCAATCGCTTGTTATTTTGCTAACTTGTGCTCTAGTGCTTTGTAGAAGTTTTGAATAGGCTATTCACCCCCTTCTAGCCTATCCGGTCCTTTCAAATGGCCAGACGAAAAAAGTGGAAAAACTTTGCCTTTTTAGTATAGAGGTATAAGTATATATAAATTTGTTGTAGAGATAATATAAAATGGATTTTACTTGGGTTTTTTGGATTGTTGCCACTGCAATTTTACGAGATTGGAAAAACGTCATTACTATTCATCTATTTGGAAACATGTCATTGCAAATTTTACTCATCTTGAGTCATGCCATTTTCTACGTATTCAACATTGTCGGACCCACGTGCAGGTGACTAAAACTCAATGTATTTTCGTATGTCCCAAAATACCCATGCTGCTTCTTTTTCCCTCCTCCTCAATGACGCGTAGGCTCCACCTGTCATCTTCTTCTTCCTCCTCCCGCTGAGCACCATCCACGGCCATCTATGGGTGAGCAGCAGCAGCACATGAGCGAGCGGCCTAGGCGGCGTGCGGAGGATGCAACCGGCACAGAGCTCGCAGCCCAGGTGCCGCACGGTGCTCCCCGTCGATGGCGAGCCACTGCTGTTGCTCGTGGCCTGTGAATGGCGAGCTCGTGATTCCCAGATGGCGTGCTGCTGCTATTCCGCGTGCCGGCCGCGTGCTCCGCCGTCCATGTGCTGCTGCTGCTCCACGCGCCGGCCGTGTGCTCCCCGCCCATGCCGTGAGCTCCGAGGGCACGGATGCATGGTGTCGTTGGGCACTGCAGGTAGCTCTTGCTTCCTTGCCTACGAATGTGTTTCGGCCTTGCTTGCTTGTCGCTGCCGCTGAGATGCGTGCGCATGCCGCTGCCTGAGCTGGAGCAGATTGACGAGTCCGGCTTCTGCTTGTGCGCTGTCTGGAGGTTGAAGGAGGAGCTGACATGTGGGACCCACCTGTCAGCGAGTGGAGGAAGAGAAGCAGCAGGGGTATTTTGGCACATACGAGAATACATTGACTGCACGTGGGCCCGATGATGTTGAATACGTACAAAATGGCAAGATTCAAGGTGAGGAAGAATTGTAATGGCATGTTTCCAAATATGCGAATAGTAACGACGTTTCTCTAAACTCGTAAAATTGCAGCGGCAGCAATCTAAAAAACCCTTTTATATTTGGGCTTGGGATGTTAACCGACTTGGGTTAACACCGGGGCGAACTCCAGCTGTCGGCCCGCTCTTGTTGCCTCGTCATAAGGGTTGTTTCCTTCATCCGAGCTTGCTATCTCAGCGTAATCTTGCTCGGTCCACGCCGGCTTTAAATGTAGTCTTGCTCACTGCTCGTACCAAGCAAGGTAGTCCCGAAATGGCTTGTCGCGATGAATTGCGAAGATCTGCATGTTGTTTTGCTCCATGCGCATCCACTTATCTACATACCGTTGGTGCTCGCCCTGCCAGTTGGTGATCTTCCGTCTCCTCTGTCGGTTGTACCTGCACAATAACATGCAACAAAATGTAGTCACTATGTGAAATATTGAGCTAGCATATTTGACACAATGTGACAATGCGAACACTTACTGGTGGAGATTCCAACTGGTGGAGAATGGCTCCGGAGGACAATGCATGAGCCTGTTGAACTGGCGTGCAACACGATGCGGGATATGGTACTCCACTGTGTAGAAGCATATAAGGGGGCACCTCATGGACCATACATCCTCGTCCGCCTTGCATAGTGTGCTCAAATTGAGTCCAGTGACTTGATTGCGAGTGTATGGCCGCCATTCAACCTGTGTATGGCATTGCTAAGTTAGTATGTAGAGTAAAAGCAAAAGGAAAGGTCTATTGTGAACAACTTACATGCTGTGGTTGGAGAACGTCAAGCTCATTGGTGTAGCTTATGTAGGCGTGGCGAGAGAGGGAGTAAGTGCCACGAGCACGTTCGTACAAGTGTGCCACAGTTAGGGCCACCATCGGGTCGCCTACGGGAAACCAAGGAGCAGGAACTTCAATTATGTGCGGCCTACCAACGGGTAGCCTTTCCCACATCCAAATCTGCAGTGCCACACAAATGTGTAAAGAACACCATTTTGCAATACAATCAGAATGACATAACATATAACGGAAAATTTAATTTACCTGCAAGAGGGTTATGCAGCCGGCGACAGTTGGGGCCCTTCTTACAGCACGGCGGCACGCCTCACACATCTGCCGGTAGAGGAACCCAAGAACCGCGGACCCCCAACTAAACTGTCCCGCGTCGTCCCAATTGAGCAAGCACGGGATGTACATCCACGATGCGGTGTCACCGGTGCCATCAGGAAACATCATTGTACCGAACATGTGGAGGACCCATGCCCTGCAGTGGTAGTTGACGGTGTCCTCATCGGCATCTGGTGGGCACTGACCAAACTCCTGTCGCAGCCACCTGAGTGACACCCCACTAGTACGCCTCTTCTTCCCCGCCTCAACCTCTGGTAGTGCTCGCCCGAGGAAAGCCTCCACACATGCCTGCCACCCCTCGGACATAACTTCCCCTGTGACCGCAAAGCCGTGTATCTTGAGCCCAAGGATCATCGCAGTGTCTTCCAGGGTGACTGTCATCTCTCCACAAGGAAGGTGGAAGGAGTGTGTCTCTGGGCGCCACCTATCGATCAGTGCAGTCAACGCAGCCGAGTTCAAAGGAGGCAGGCCACGGCGACAGATACGAGCCACTGTCACAAGGTTGGCACGCTTCAGGAGGGGCGTGTAGCGCTCATCGTAGCGCATGACGAAAGCTGCATCATGGGTGATCGGCCGCAACACCTGCAAAGCCTGCACAAAGAGTTTTCATAAGGCAATCTACGAGCTTAAGGAAGTAGGCACACGTGAACATTTGAATAGATTCATGATTTGTGACCTCTCCATTCTCAATCCGCCACTCCCTGTGGTCCTTGTCGAACCGATTGTCAAGTAGAGGGTATTGCTCCATCCTGCATTGGCAACAAATGAATAGAGTAAGTAAAGTACATGTTGTGAAGTAAAAAATTAACTTAAATGCAGTACAATAAGAAAAGTAAATGCATTCAAAATTTTGGTACATTACTAAATAAAGTAGTGGATACCTGCTCCCTAAGTAATTCCGGGCATCTTCTTCTATTGTGCCCTGACTTATGACATTTGGAGCAAAGGTTACGTTGCGGGTCCTCTACGAAATGTGTGCCAACCTTACTTGCGGTGGACTTGCCCTTGGAAGCTCGATCCATGTCCATCTTTAACCTATTGCGCCTTCTGGGACCTTTGTTCTTCCATAGCAATCCAAGATCAGCAACATACTTTGCGCCTTCGTACACGGGCCACTCACCCTCGTCCAAAAATGGCTCGAAGTGCGGTTGCCACATGCTCAAAAGGGAAGACAACGCGAACTCCTTAGCCAATCATGGAGGAACCTCCGCATCAACCCATCTAAGACGACAAGCCGTGATCATGTGAGAGCAAGGACGGTGATATATGGTTGGTTTGCCACATGTGCAAGTGTTCTCATTGATTACCACTTTATGTTTCCTAGCTCCACGGTCTTCGCCACCAATGTTCATCCCACCACTCTCCAAATCTCATATCCTGCCCTCAAAGCATCAAAGAGAGCCCCCTTCTATCGTTTCGACTTCCTCTTCGAGAAAGCTAGCTCGGTAGATACTAAAAGTGGAAAAGGTTTGTGGTTCCTCCATAGTGAAAATGCCATCTTTTTCCTTGACACGAACCAAGCGTTCAATTTGTAAAAGGTGAAAGAGGCAATAGCAGTCACAGGTAGTCCCCGACAACCTCGCAGAAGGCTGTTGAACATCTCAGCCATGTTACTAGTCATGAAACCCCATCTCCAACCTCCAGTGTCATATGCGAGGGTCCACTTTTCCTTTGATGCCATAAGTTCGTCGAGGAACTGTCTACCACGATCATTAGTAGCCAACTTAAGGGCGTCTAACTTCTCGTTGAATAGCCTAACTTCGTTCTGCCTAGCCACCTCATCAAATAACTTAAAGTTCTCCTTTGTTCCATCATGTCTTATTAGATTCTGTGCAAGGTGTCTAGTGCACCACCGGTGATGAATCCGACCATACCCAGGAAGCTCCTCTTGCATGGCATTCAAAATCCCTGCATGTCTATCAGAGATGATGCAAACATCACGCTGAGGACCAATTACCACTTGCCGTACGAGAGTTAGGAACCAGGACCAACTATCTGTGCCCTCCTTACGAACAATTGCGAAGGCCAATGGGACAAGTTGGTCTTCGGCGTCTGTTCCAATACAAATAAGCATTGTCCCTTCAAATTTACCCGTAAGAAACGTGCCATCAATTGACAAAACCGGTAGACAATGCTTGAATGCTTCTATGCTTTGCCCAAATGCCCATAATGCCCTACCAAACACCTCCCTCCCATTCCTCGTTTCACCCGGTTTTGGTAGGTACTCAAAGTGCATCCCCGAGTTTTTAGCTTTCATGGCGTTCAACATGACTGGAAGGCGTTCATACGCTTGCTCCCAATCTCCAAAGATAAGCTCCAAAGCTCTTTGTTTGGCACGCCATGCCTTGCCATATTTCACATAGTAATTGTAAAGCTTGAAAATGACTTCTATCATGGCTGCAACGGTAATGGTTGGCATGTGCTTCACCACGGAACACAATTGCCTTGCAATGAACCTAGAATTCAGCTGCAGGTGCTTCTCTTCTGCCTCCGCCGTGGCACAAACATGTGGCTGCTTCACGGAACAAATCCTCCATTGGCCCGTCTTCATCTTCCTAACACATACTTTCCACAGACAATAATGTACTTCACAAGCCACAGTGTACCTTCGATCCTTGTGTGAGTTTACCACCCTGAAAGGACGGTTGTGCAATATTGAATACTCTTACAACCATGTCTTAACATCATCCATGATAGGAAACAAGATGCCTTTCCTTATCGTTGTGCATCCACTAACATCGGGGACTGATGAGTCACGAAGCCCTCCATCTGCAACAGCTCTATGGCCATGGCTAAGGTCCTCAAAATCAGGCACCATTGGATCCCTATAAGGCAACAACCTCCTCAAAATCTCCAATTCGCGAGGATTGAGACGACGAATAGGCCGATCATCATCAGAGTCAACGGCAAATTCGTCATCATGAGTTTCATCATCTCTGGTTATGTCCACATTTAACCTATTTAAAGCCCTAGCATCGCCAAAGTCTTCCTCATCGCTTAAGTCATCGTCCTCGCTTATGTCATCATCAACTTCATCATCTCCACTACCATCGTCCACGTCCATTCCGTCATCACAAACTTCAAAAGCACTGTCATCTTCACTCATTTCGTTCTCATCATGGTAGGCACCTCCATTGCCATGATCATCTCCACCACCATCCTCAAACCCATCTTCATGGTAGGCACCTCCATCTCCATCACCACCATCCTCATTATCAAACTCATAGTCTTCACCACCACCGTCATCATACAATGGTTGTGTTAGCACAACGTCTTCTTCCAACGAACGACCATTATATCTGCCGACTTGGTTCGATGGACATGCCTCACCATGGGCACGACCATCGCCAAAATTCTTATAAACCACCACATCTAAAGAACGAACTTCGGCACACATGACAACATCCTTGTAAGCACCCATTCGCTTTCACTAGTGATTTTGAGCAACCTCTTTACCCGGGGGCCCTTGGATGACCCTACATCTATCATCCCTTCCAAACGCAGCGCAACATCTTCTTCAGCCCAACCTAGTCTCTCTTTTACAGCCTCTACTACTTCTGCCAAAGAGGGAGACTGACCAAAAATCATCACCTCCTCCACCATGCCAACAAGCTCAACACTATCATCCCTTGTCTTGACAACCCGTCCACCATGATGAAACCTCACAAGCCTATCCATGTACACCAATCAACCTATTGTCCAATTAATAACATCCATGATTAAACTTAACATACTATTACCATTAAATACATTCATCAACGGACTACTAAAACTACCCTAGTGTCCAATTTAGTAATTAAAATTATGTACCTACAGAGCAAGTTCCACAACCATGATTTCTGACATAGATGAACATATCACTACTATATGATTTTTCACAACCATGAGTTAACCCTAGCCATCATAATATCCAATTACTAAATCAGTACCTAATACAAAATGCAAACCATCTCTAACAAATCCAGAGTCACTAAGACCATCTTAATCATACATTTCACCAATCACATCTCCATCAATCCATACCATGGGTGCCTAGGGTTCTACCAATAAAATCAACAATACAGGGGAAAATACACGGATAAAATGGAAGAGGGGAAGGAGTACCTCGTGCGCAACTCCACACCTCAGATCCGGTCTCCTAGGCCTCCGTTTGGGTACATAGGGTTTGGGGGGCGGAGTGGGGAGAGAGAGAGAGGGCGCCGGCACCTTACTGGAATGGGAGGGGGAGGAGGAAGAAGGCCGACGCGCGGCTTAAGTGCCCAGACCTTGGCGTCAATGCGAGTGACGCCGAGGTTACAAACCTCGGCGTTAAAGGGCCTGACGCCGAGGTCTGTGGGTCCCGCTGCGGCGCTGTCCAGTGCGACCGAGGTCGCTGATAACGTGGTAGGACCTCGGGGTCATGTCAGACGACGCTGTGCTGCACAACCTCGGTGTCGTGCCTTTTGACGCCGAGATTCTGTCCTATTTCTGGAAATAGTTTTGCTAGAGGTCTATTTGTAAAAATAGTTTTCAAAAAGAACCAAAATGCAAAATTTTCACGACCTAGTCCTGGACAACCCTCGTAGAAGATGAGGCTCATCCCCTGATATATTATATTATATATAAATAAAAAGAGAACAAGAGAGGAAGAAGTTGAGGCTCCTAGAAGAGTTGAGAAAGACCCCAACCCACCGTCTCCGACTCTGCCCGTCTGCCACCCCTCGCCGATCCGCCATGGCTCAACCAGCTCCTCGCCGATCCACCGCGCCCCAACCCTCCGCCTCCATCTGCGCCAGCCCTAGCCGATCTGCCATGCCTCAACTCTCCGCCTCTAACCGATCCGCCACGCCCGAACCCTCCGCCTCCGCCAGCGCCGCCCCTCGCCGATCCGCCGTGCCTCAACCAGCCCCTCGCCGATGGGCCCCGCTCCAACCCTCAGCCTCCGTCTGCACCGGCCCTGTCATTCCTCAACTCTCCGCCTCTAGCCGATCCCCCATGCCCCAACCCTCCGCCTCCGCCTGCGCCGCCCCTCGCCGATCCATCGTGCCTCAACCCCCCGCCCCTCGCCGATCTGCCGTGACTCAAGCCTCCGCCCCTCGCCGATCCGCCACGCCCCAACCCTCCGCCTCCGTCTGCGCAGACCCTCGCCGATCCGCCATGCCTCAACCCACCGCTCTTCCCCGATCCGTCCCGCCCAAATCCTACGCCTCCGTCTGCGCCGCCCCTCGCCGATCTGCCATGCCTAAGTGCTTCGCCTCTAGCCGATCCGCCATGCCACAATCCGGCTCCGCCCTTCCCGATTCGGTCCTCCTCGATATGGTGGTGTACGTGGGCGGTTGCTGCGGCAACGAGACCTCAGCTAGGGCAGAGATGAGCGATGGCGACCCCATCGAAGTGTCCTTCTTAGTCACCGATCCGCCAGCCCTCACCCGCTGTTTCATCTACTGCCCCGTCATGACGGCAGCACCCGAAATCATAGCCGCAGACGGCGCCTTCCTCCTCATACGTGTGTTCTTCCCCCACCGCAAACTCGATCTCAGATTCGATGTTGTCGACTTCTTCGTCTACAGATCCGGTCCCGGGACACCGTCGCTGGAGCTCCTTCCGCTCCCAACCCGCTTGCAAATCTATCGTGGAACGTCGGCGTCCTATCGTGTGGCGAGCACTGTTTGGTCGTGGACCTACGGCTCAACACCCCTGATCGAATGGGGCACAACCTTTATGTCTTCTCGAGCAAGACCAAGTTGTGGACCACAAAGGTTGCAAGCCTGGCAAGCGGGATGGATAAATGTAGATACTATAAATTTGTGCCCTACAAGGTGTTTGGTGTTGAAGGAGCATCAATGGCCTGGGTGGATCTCAGAGAAGGTATCCTGCTGTGTAACTCGGTGGCCCAGGACCCCGAGGTGCAGCTGATCCAGCTGCCGTCACTGACGCCGGTCAACAGTGTCTGCTTTGGTGAGACTGAGATGGGTACCATGCCACCTCTGGACAGGATTCGGGATGTCAGCTGCAACGATGGATGGTTCAGGTTCATTGAGATTGAGGGTCTGATAGGATGGAAGGCCACTATGTTCAAGAGGAGGATTCATTCAGATAAATGGGGATGGAGGCCATGTGGCAGTTTCGACTCAGCTGGCCTTTCGCCCGCCAACTCATGTTTCCCTTATTTGTATGCTGAGAAGATCTGGGACTACAGGAAGAAGAAGCTAGCCATGAACAGTGTGATAAGCTCATATCCCGCCCTGGATATGTGCTGCGATGATGTTGTTTACATGTTGGCCAAGGTCAAGGATATGGACCCAAACGGTTGGGTTCTTTCCATCAATACCAAAAGCAAGAAACTTCAGAACATTATACCCTTCTGTGCTAGGAGTCCCCTTATCAGTGGTATCTTCCTGCAATGTGGATTCTCCAAGCACCTTAGCAGTGCTCCAGGTAATCTTATAACACGAGTTTTGCATCGAAACCCATGTATTTGTTTGCAAATGTCAGGTTCTACTAGTAATATGTCTTGGTTCTGAAACAATTTGCAGTATTGTGTTATTCTCTTCTTCTTAAAGGAGAAGGAATTAAACATCATTAAACTTAGTTTGGATGGTCATAGTATTTTCTGTATCAATGACTGTCAAAATGTGTGAAGTTGCAGCCTCCTTGCATTTGCACATCGCAAGGTAGGCTTGCCGCTAATACCTTTTTCCAGACCCCATACAGTTTGGGATGCTCTCAGCACTGGGTACGCCCTAATGACTATAAAAAAGTAGATAAACCAATGTTGCACGAAAATTAGGCCTCTCCACATTAGGGCACAATCAACTAAAAGCAGCATGAGAACACCAGAACGCATGCAGTGTCCTTTTTTTTTCTTAAGTTTCTGTTTGTGCTTTGTACCATGATGGTACAACCTGTATGCTCACTTGCTAAGTACACCCTTCTAACTTACAAGACGTTTTGGCTTTGCGCCTAGGTATACTAGATACCTGGTAAAAGTAATGTCTGTAGAAACCAAAACGTCTTATAATTTGGAACGGAGGGAGTAATTACTATGGGGTATGGCATCTGACTAAATGCTTTTATTTGTCTCAAGCATCTGTATATACATACTCTGCATACATGACTGTTGATACAAGTGACATTAATGCAGAGGGAACCCAACAGATATACCTGTGATGGTATCCTGTCCTTTGGTGCCATAGCCCAGCTGGTAAAACGTCTTATAATTTGGAACGGAGGGAGTAATTGCTATGACATTTGGCTAAATGCTAAATGCTTTTCTTTGTCCCAAGCATTTGTATATAAATACTCTGCATATCTAACTGTTGATACAAGTGACAGACTGACACTAATGCAGAGGGAACCCAACAAATATACCTATAATGGCATCCTGTCCTTTCGAGCCATAGCCGAGCCATGGCACTCAACACCCAGTGTTTTCATCCCATGTCTAGTGGGTTCTTCCTCTGACCAGCCTAGCCTAGCAGCCACTGTCTTACCAGTTACCACCACTGGATGGTCTTGGATAGCCCTTTTACTGATGTATGGATCACCATTGCAGCTTCCTTACTGTGTATTGCACAGATACAATTCATGTTTTCCCCATTTGTTAGTTGTGTAACTTGGTTGCTGTGTGGGAGTTGATGCAGGTGCATGCACTGCCAATGGATGGAAGGATGATATCAAGTAAGTGTATGGTGTTGCAGAATAATTGTGAGACTTTTGCTTTGCTTGATGCATAACTGATTGCTTCATCTGTTATCAGGGAAGATTTGATGCCCTATGTTATATCAAATCTGTTGGTTCAACAAAAGCTCATGCAACTTGGTATTGATAAGTTCATTCTCTTTGTGTGGTACATCCTGTACATGGGAAACTGACTGGTATTTTATTGCAGATAAATATTTTACACATGAGAGGCCATCGTGTGATGAGGTCAAGGCACACACTGGTGTAGCATCAACTATGAACGTCCATATTCACCAAGTATGTTACATTTTGGTTAATAGTTGGCTAGCTCTTATTTTCTCTTCTGTATAGCATCTGCGCATGTAGGTTCTGTGTGCCTGCCCTTGTGTCCCCTCGAAGCAGAAAGTCCATTCTTCAAATCATGTGCCTGAGCATATATGTTATTCATACGCCTGATTTCAGTTTGGTGCAACAAATGTAGGTTACACAATTTGCTACCAGAAATGGTCTAGGCGAAGCTGCCTTAGATGCTTTGAACACATTCGAGCGGCGAGTATCAGCCATCTTTATATTTCAAAATGTACTTTTGCAAAATCTAAAATCTACTTATGGCCTGTCAATATTTTTTTGTTCCTTAGAGCTTCAAAAGATATTGAGAACATGCTTTCTCAATATTGTCACAATGGCCCATCAACATGTGCTAAAGCTGTGAGAGAGAAAATCCATGTCGCAGTTGAAACTTTGGACGAGTATGTGGACTAAGGATTTCTCATTTTTCTTATTATTATTGTTGAAAATAATTAGCAGTTCATTGTTTTTGTACTTGTTTTTTTTCTTTTCCATTTCAGGATCTTGAACATGCTACCATCGAGTTTGCTGGAGACAGGGAGAAGCATCGTTTCAGTTGGGTGCACGGATAATAAATCTGTCGTTGAAGGGAGCATTTCTCGCGTCCCAGCGCCTTAATGACCTTATCTATTAAGCGTGTCAACACTAACCTCACTGAATCCTTGGATGAAGGGATCATTGATGCAGCTCCATGCTAGGGCTAAATTCTAAGTTGTACAAGTTTAGAATGGTACCATTATGTTGTCTTTATTGCAGTTTTTTCATATATTGAAAGATATTTCAGTGCTGCACGTACGTTACATTCGGAAATGCTAAGCTGTTGCAAGCCGTGTTGTCGTGCATTTGGATCTCAGTTGTTTCTTGGCCCCTCTTTGGCAGGTTTTTGACTTTTCTAAAACTGGTGAAGTTGAAATTGTGGCTTGGCTACATTGCTTTTTGTTTGGTTTTGGTTTTATAGGCTGTTTCTGTACGAGTGTTCGGCAACCACAGAAACCATAGGCGAAGCTCCTCTAGAAGCAGTACTAATAAGCTCAAACTAGTTCATTTGAGCTTACCTACGCTTCCTCTCTTATTGCGTCTGGTTCAAAGTAAGTTTTGCTCGCTCTTGGAGACATTTCTTCGCAACTTTGACCGAGTTTATCGAATCTGGTCCATTGTTTACATTGTTCAGCCATGGAGGTGTACTACGATGTTTTAAAGCTTCTTTCCCATGAAAATCTAGTGTTTGTGGCGCCCTCTGTTGATATATAACGACGTGTTTGGTTTGGCAGAGCGTTTAGGGTCTGTTTGGAAAAAAGTGAACTAAATCTTAAGGGGTAGTTTGGTTGGAACCCTTTAATATGTCCTTGGAATTGGTCCCACATGTCAATGTCTCTGGTTAGGATTCACCACGGAAAAAGTGAACTAAATATTAAGGGGTAGTTTGGTTGGAACTACTTAATTTGTCCTTGGAATTGGTCCCACATGTCAGTGTCTTTGTAATCCTTTCTTACTCTTTTCGCCAAAAAAAAGGCAATGCGTGCATGAATCTGAATGCAATATTTATGTCAGGGCGTTTGTCACGCTCGCGCTCCCCAGGGTGTTCGTCAAGCTTGTGTCCAAGGAGGAAGTTCTATGCGCGGCGGTGGAGCACGGCCGCAGTGGAGCACAACTGTGGCGGAGGAGGGCCTGTGCGTGGTGGTCAAGCGTGGCATCGGCGTGGGGCACGCGGCCTCCTCGGGGGCCTGCTCTGCCAAGGCACCTTTTTCTTAGACGCTTCAAGTGTGGGACGAGCATGGCCCCTTCTTCTTTCCGCGCGAGCATGGCAGCCCTCTCTTTGCCACGCCTCCCTCTGCCGCGATGGCCGCCCGGTTCCTCACAGCTCGAGCAAAGCCCCTTCCTTCCTATCCGTCTGAGCACGACCATCTAGATTCGCTCTAGCAAGGGCGAGTGCGACCGTCGGACTCTGCTCTGGCGAGTGCAGGGCACGCGTCCGCCTTTGCAAAGGGGGCGCGAATGGCGAGCTTGCGGCGGTGGCCGACGTGGTCGAGGACGACGCACCCTTGTGCTCCCGTTCGTGTTCCTGATCCTGTTCGTGTTTGGCAGTGGCAGAGTGTGGCCGTCAACGGTCGCATGTGGGGATGGCCACGGTGGACATGCACTTGGGCGCAGCGGTGGGGGTTGGGCGACGACGAGCGGGCAGCTAGGGGCACGGTGGATGGCATCGCGAAGAAGAAGAAGAAGAAGAAGAAGAAGAAGAAGAAGAAGAAGAAGAAGAAGAAGGAGAGTGGAAAGAAAAAAAGAATGAACCGTTTTTCTGTGTAACGAGTGGTAGTGGTGGGTAAATACTTTAGATTCATCAAATCTCAACTTGGTGAATCACAGTGAATCCAGCCTCCATCAGTGGATCTTCATCCAAGAGAAAAAAGACGGTTTGGTAGGAATTTGATGAATCCGAATCCTGATCCATTGTTTCGGCAAATCTGAATCCTATCAAACAAGCCCTTAGTTTGGCAGTCTAGGCAATACGGAATGATTTAAACCTAGCTCTGGGCCTGATTGATTTGTTTGGTTTGCGTTATAGTATGAATCCCTGTTTGGTTTGGCAGTCCGAGCAACGCGGAATGATCCAAACCTAACTTTGGACCTGATTAATTTATTTGGTTTGCGTCATAGTACGAATCCATCCATCACCGAGCCTTCTTTGCCAATGCATTTACAGGATCAGCTGGTTCCTTCGAGATATTATCTGATGACCCCGTGACGGATTAACTGATTTTGCATGGGGGACATGCTGCAATCCAAACAGGTTTAAGTGTCTCTTACTCCCTCTGTCCTAATATAATGAAGGTAAAGACTTTCTTCCAACCGGCCATATTTTGATGGTTCGGCACGGCCCTTTGATCTGGCCTCTTTTCAATCTCTGCTATTGAATGTGGGGAGATGTACAGTTGAGCGGCAGGATATGCTTTGCAGTTGTGTAATGGCAACAGCCACCCAACACCATACCGTTTATAAGGTTGAAGTAGTAGCTGTAGGGCTTCGCCTCGTGCAAGACTAGCGATATGGCCTCCCCTTTTCCACTTTCCCAAATCCTCGATCCCTAATCCTCCTGCCAATCTCCCCTGATTTCAACGGCTTCTCCTCAATTGAGATCCAATCCTCTGATTCCTGAAAGCATCAAGAATGACGGCTCCTTCGTGAGTAAGTGCTGTTATGCTGAACCCTGTCCCCTTCGTCTTCTACCTCTGATCCTCCCAAATCCACCACAATCTGGTCCCAATCCCTCAATCATAGTCCATCAATCGATTCTCCGCCTCGTCTTCCATTGGATTTTATTGTTTTTGTTCCGTAATCTTGCCCCGGTTTCCCCAATGAGTCCTGCTTCCTCTTCCGCCGACAGGGTTCGTGCGTCCGTACGACTATTGACCGTGCGGCCTGCGCCACTTCCCCGGTGACTCCTACTCCTCCACTGCTCTCCTCTGCCTCACGCCCTCGCCTAAGCCCTCCTCGCCTCCTTTGCCATCGTCTCCTGCCTCGCCATCGCTCCCTCGCCAATGCTCTCCTTGTTTTCTTTGCTTAGCTGTCTTCTACGACCGCCCCATGGCGTTGTTGGTGTTGTACGGCGTCTGGCTGTTGACCCTCAGTTTTGTCATCAACAACCCGTTCCCGACTTCTCAGACCATGTTGCCGGCCTCAAGAACGGAAGATTGTCCGTGCAGCAACGTAGAATCTCAGCAGGCTTTGACGCCAGCCCCGCCGGTGCCATTGGCGGATCTAGGGGTATTCCCCTGTATTCCCGTTAATACACAACTTTTTTTACACACCTTTAAGTATATATGTGTATATACTTGTATATATATGTATAATACTATCTTCTGTGATATTTTCGCGGCATTTGAGCCCAAAACAGCAAAACAAACGGTCGTTTGGCCTGGCTTCCAATGCTCCCCTCTTCTCAGGCCAGCCCAGTTGGCCCATTCAGTCTTTCCATCTCAATTTCCAGAATCCGCACTCCCTCGACCTCGTCACTCTCACGCCTCACGGGTCACGGTCACGCACGGAACCACCGAGTCGGACTGACGGAGGTAGAGTCGCGGCCTCGACGCCTCGTGGGCAAACCCTAGGTGGCAGCCGGAGGTGCATGCCGCGCTGGGGGCGAGGCTGCGGCCGGCGCAGAGCAAGCTACGTCCGACAGCGCATGCAGCGTGGGCAGCGAGGCGAGGCAGCAAGGCTCAGAGGCTGTCGCCAGGCAGGCGACGAGGCTGCGGCCAGCGCGGAGCGGGCTGCGCCCGACAACACACGCCACGCGGGCGGCGAGGCTACAGCCGACGCGGAGCGGGCTGCGTCCAGCGGCGCACGCCGCGCGTGGCCAGCACAAGCCCCAAGGCAGCAACGAGCAGCAGCCAGCAGGGGAGCAGCGCCGGCTGAGCAGAGCGGCAGCGGCTAGCGGCATCGACCACAGGGGCGCTCCAGCGCTGGGGCGGCCGGCAACACCACACGGTCCAAACTAGGTGTGTATTCTTCGTACCCTCCGGTTCTTGGATCTCGGATTCTTGGTTGCAAATTGGTTTAGAGACATAGTTTAGTAGTTTACTGATTTGCTGTCATATCTATTGCAGTAATGTAATAGTATTGGTATTGGTTTGCAAAAAGAAGAATAAATAGGATCTACATCAGTGAAATTATTTGTTTGTTTCATGCATATTTTAGAGCCGATTTGTTGAACAATTTATTATTCGACTATTTTTGTGACTTTAATTATCGGTAAAGTACTGTTATTATTATTTTTGAAACCTATGGATGTGGTTTTTTTTTTAAATGTGGAAGTGGGAATACTCAACTTTTGAATCCTGGCTCCGCCACTGGCCGGTGCCACAGGGGCCATGACGCTGCTATCTTGAAATTGCAGGGGGATAGGCGGGACTCTCAGCAGCACTAAGATGAACCATCTCGCCCGACTGTTGCTATCAACGAAGACACAGGTCAGCGTGGAGGTCTCCAGCTTCTATGGAATCAGGATGTTGATGTTAATATAGTAGATGCTACTGAAAACTTAATCTTTGCAGTTTCTAATATAAATGCTACCTCCTTTCAATTTGGTTTGATATGTATATATGGTGACCCTCACCACCAAACAACTAATGCCATCTGGGCACGCGTGCAACATGTTGTAGAAAATAGCACGATGCTAATTATATGTATGGGAGACATGAATGAGATCATGAACGCTTGTAACGACCCGGGTTTTCAGGAAGCCAAAAATACGAACTTTTTCAAATTTTTCTTGGAACATGTGAAGCATGTAGTTTCTAGGTCAACCCGCAACTAACTCACTAACGAATCGTTGGATACATGTAGCTTTGGTTGTAGGTGCTTGCGGGTTTTTCTTTTTGGGTCTAGAGTTTCATGTCGGAGAGCACAAGACCATGGCAACTGCCCTTCGTCCCTTGCGGGACTATCCTGAATTCCCCTTGCTCCTCTCTCGATTCATGTTGCTTCTCTCTCGATCCATTTCACTCCCTCTAATACCCCAGACACTAATAGAATTATGAGGAAGAGCCCCTTCCATTTTGCCCTCCATTCGCTATTTGAAACCTCTCTCATATTCCTGAGCCAATACTTTCCGGACTTACCACTCATGACGCTGACCTTGGAAGGTACCCCTAAACCCTAATGACCCCTAGTGGACCCTCATAAGATAAGATCATATAGTGGCTATATAAAAACCCTAGAAATAAAGTAGGAAAGAAATAAGAAGTAGAAAAAGGAAAGAGGAATCCTCTTCTCTTTTAATTCTCCTTCCTCAACAAGTCCATTCTTCCCCTCTCCAACTTGCGTCCCATCCTGTAGTTCCTCTCCCTTCACGTGGCCACCAGCGCCTCTCCACTCCGGCCCACGCACGCACAGTGGCAGCCCAGCCGCGCAACAGCTCGCTCAGCCCAATCGGCACCGCAGCCCAGCTCGGCCTACCTCCCCCTCCCGCGGCTCACTCCAGCCCTTGGCCTGCTCCCGTACCTCAGCCCACATAGCAGCCCACTTGGACACCCACTGTTTACACCAGATTTTGGATGAGGCAACAGGAGACTGCCGTGAAGAAAAAGATTAACCGATCGGGAGTTTTCGAATCGGATATCTGGTGACGTCAGCAGCGCGCGTCAAAGGCAGAGGATCGGATCGGGCGAGATTCTGCGGCGGCCGTAACAAAGCAAACATGGAGAGGGCCCACAAGAAAAGCAAAACTGGGTCCCGAGTTATCTTAGAAGTAGGTAATCTTATTATTTTCTTATTTTTAGCTAGGGTTTTCATTCGGTTGAGACTTTCTCTCTAGCTATTGGGTACAAATATAAGCCCAAGCGCATTGTAACAGACACGTCAATCAATACAACAACAGTTTCTTTCTTTTCTGACCCCCGACCAAAACCCTAGGAGTAGGAGTAGCGTAGAACCGGCGAGTTCTTCGACAAGTTGAGGTGTCATCCGGTGGACGCTAGGCTTGCTGTAAGTACCGTCACGCTCGTGTTTATCATGTCTTGCTAGTACGATTCTGGCTCGTGCAGTTTGCTGATGGATTCGAGTAGTAATCGATCCTCGTTTGACCTAAGCCATTCTTAGATTGAATTGAGGGTTAGTTATCGGCTCTAATTAACTTGGCATGTTGATTAGATTCATTAAGTTACCGATGTTACTTATGATTATTTATTGTTTATTTATTTTAAATATCATCAAATTGCCCAATCTTGATCTATTCTTGTTGGCTTAAATCTTTTGCATCTATATTGTTTATCAGAACATTAATTGAATATCATGTTTAAGTGAATAGATCTATTTATCATTCACCGGTTAGTTCAGATCTTGATTGTGTATAGGTCGCACTCAAGTAATAAAGTAAGTTGCATTGAGAGTCTTTAATTAATAGGTCTAATCACTAGCTTATGTCACGGGCTGCAACGATCCGGTCGATCCCCTTGACGTAAACAATGGATTAGGTAGATTGGTTGAAGAGTCAAAGCGTCGTTTACTTTATAGGCTTGTATGTTGCCAATACTTCAGATCGAATGTTCAGCCGATACTGTTTGTGCTTGCCTGCTGCACGTTATATTTTCCTGATCTTCTTTATGTGTTGTCTTGTGTTTCGAATCATGTCAAGATCGATTCAAGTGTGTTAATTAGCTGCAACGATCCGGTTGATCCTAATTAATAGATATGATAGATTAAGATGTGTTTCGGCGCATAAGGCAATGTATAATTTAGATCTGTTTAATATAATTTACTTTCATTTATGTTTATCTCTCTGAATCGGTTAATATGCATATCGGATATTCTCTATTGTACTCACACTGCCGATTCGCGTGATCGGATATCGACTGTCTAGCCGGTAGCCCAATGAGAAGGCCCGTTGGGCCGGATATCTGGAACCACTCGGGACAGACTAGTGGTTCCGCATTGTGTTACTGATCAATCTTTTTCCTTGTCAGTTGCAGGTCAAATTGACTAGCACGCTTGGAGATCTATCAGTGCTCATCAACGCTTCGCAGGACCGTTCCGGCTTCACTGGTGTGCTGAGTGCGAACCAGATTTCGCGCCAACGCATTTTTTGGCACGCCCGATGGGACCACTTCGCTAAATCATGGCCTTCGACAATGATGGCACTCTCCGTCCGACCTTGGCAGAACTGCCGCCAGGGGAAGCACAGACGGTGGAAAAGCACGTCGCTGAGTTCTTGGATGCTTGTCTCGGGTGCTTCTCCAAAAGCCGCGACAAGCATGTGTATCAGAGGACACCGCTTCCCCGATACCTCCTGAGCGCACAGTCCGACAAAATAGAGGAGGAAGAACGCAAGGATTTTGAAAAGGTGATCTACGCCGCCACCGAGAACACGGTGACCAACAACCAGAAGTGCTTCATGGATGCCTTCCTTGAGCACATGAAGATCTTGCTTGAGCAGCATATGCCGGGCGGGCAGAATGTGCTGCACGGGCATGTCTACACCACTGTGCCACCGGCAGAACCATCAGGAGCGGCAGGAACATCAACCTAGCCGCAACAGCCGACGGGGCAGATCGAGAACCTTCTACCACAAGCACGGTCCCCCGGTCGGCTGTAAAAATATCTCCATTGTACCCAAAGCTGAGCAGAGGCGTCGATCCCAATGCACCTGGGGGAGGCGCTCCTGGGCATGGCACCACGCCTCCTGGGGCGGCTGGCTACTACTACTACTACTCTGACCCCAACTACTGGGGCATGCACCCGAACCCAGGCTACCACGGGGCTTAGAGCTACAGCCCTTATGTCGGTCATCAACCTCCGAGGCAGAGCGAGGATTTGCTGCAGAAGATGACCAATGTGCTCAAGGAGCAGTTGGTCTGAAGCCCAAGGGGACGGCGGTCATTTACAAGCGGCCGTACCCGAACTGATTTGACCAAGTGGCGTTGTTGTTGCGGTATAGAATCCCAGACTTCTCCAAGTTCAGCGGGCAGGATAGCGCCACTACCTTGGAACACATCAGTCAATACCTTGCTCAATTAGGCGAGGCCTCGGTCGAGGACGCTCACAGGGTCCGCTTCTTCTCTCTCTCACTAACCGGGCTTGCCTTCACGTGGTTCACGTCATTGCCTCCCAACTCGGTCGCCAACTGGGCCGACTTGGAAAAGAAGTTTCATGCATACTTCCATACTGGGGAGGAAGAGAAGACTATTGCCTACTTGGCTGCTATGAAGCACAAGCCAAATGAGTCGGACGTTGACTTCATCAGAAGGTTCAGGGAGGCTTGGAACCTTTGCTACTCGCTGGAGATATCCGATAGCAGTCTGGCGCAGCTGGCTTTTGTGGGGCTACCTTCAGCGGTCAAGGAAAAGCTGGCGGGGATAGAGTTCAAAAGCTTGAGCCAGCTCACCCAGAAAGTAGCTGCAACGGAGGCATAGTTGCAAAGTCACCGCAAGGAGAGTCGATTCAAAGGCAGCGCCTTCATCAGCAATGATTATTCCGACGAGTCTGAGGAGGCCGATGAAGATGTTGCAGCAGTCGAGTTGAAGTGGGGCAAGAAGCCGATGACCATCCCCAAATCCTGGTGTACCGAGGAGAAGTACGATTTCGATACCCAGAAGCTCGTTCAGTTGTTCGACTACCTGCTGGAAAACGGCCAGATCAAAGTCCCGGCGGACCATGTCATACCGAGCGTTGAGCAACTGAAAGGAAAAACCTTCTGCAAGTTCCATGCCAGGGATTCCCATCACACCAACAAGTGCAGAATCTTCAGGCAAATCATTCAGAAGGCCATACAGAGGGGGGACCTGAAGTTTGAGAGCTCCAAGAAGATGAGCATATAAGACAATCCTTTCCCAAAGGATCAGAACATGGTCCAGGCAGTACTCCCGAAGGGTAAGGTCAAGGTCCTGACTTCCGAAAAAGCCAAGAATGAGTCATCGGTCGACCCCGACCTTCAAATCACAATTGGAGAAGTAGAGCAAGGAGAGATGTCCAAAAGGGGATCTAGCAGATGGAAGGTGACATCCTAGAACCTTTTAAACAAGTGGTGACGACAGAGAGATAAACATTACCAGAGATGGCTTGAGGAGGAGGATTACCGCTGAAGGGTCAGAGAAGAAGAAGAGGCCTACTATCACGAGCGGGCAAAGGAACACTGGCACTGTCCTTTCTTCAGGCACTGCTGGAATGAAGGTTTGAAACTGCCAACCATCGACAATTGTCCTGAATGCAGTGATCAGTATCGGGATTACAGAAGGCATCAGACCAACCGCCGATCCGTACACGATCGCGTAAGGTATTTATTTGTGTGATGAAGCTTATCTTTGCTAGATATTTTTTAACAATCATATCCTTCTTCCATTACTTTAAATCATGTTGACTGACTTTATTGAGGGTACATCGTTCACAAGAGAGTAAATGAACAAACATGTACAGTTCAGCATCAGAGGAACCTATCTCAGCTTGCAGGACATGACGAAAGGTCGGCCTTGCTTTTCCTTGGTATAGGCGCGACACACAATTCGCTTCATAGTTGAAGATTCGCCTTCTCGTAGAGGTAATTAATTAGTTGTCTCTCAACGCTAAAAAGCTTAAAGGCTTCATCTTTAGCAACAAGTAGTTGATGACAATGGACATACCCTCAATTATTAAGAAAGTTAATAGAAAAGAGTCCCAATCAGGAAGATTCTTCCAAGCGGTATGCTCAAAATATGGACAGGTATTGGGTTGGGAAGGGGAACTCCAAAACCTTTTGATAGCTTGTCAGAAGATATATCCTTTGTTGGCAACTACTTAATAGTTACCTGTCCCAAAACCGAATTATTGTGTGCTCTTTGCATTGCTTGATCCTCTGATGGGATCACTCAAGAGTCTTTTGTTTCTCACTTTTTACAGTTTGGTGATATCATAGCAGTGACATGCTCTTCCCGGTTAATCTCTTTGCATCCAGAACAAAAAATGCTACTTCCTCTGATCCGGGATAGACTTGAGAAACACCAGAAAAATAGATTGGGAAAGATTCACGTAAGATAACATATTGGTGTAGGTTTGTAATGAATTGAGACTAGCAACCACGATACCAGTGCGTGCCGAGCAGCACCACCATGTGTCGGTCGCCACACGAGGGGCTCCCGGTTTCGTTGCGGCACCGTCAGTTAGTAAGCATAACACGTTACAAAACACGACCATTAAGAAATCCCACGTGACAAAGTATGGGTGAACAGATAACTTTAGATAGGAAGTTTGACAAGCATGGTGATCGCAAGGCTAAGACCGGCAAAGACACGATACAGTCATGGGGATAAAACAAAAGTTAAGATTTAGATTTGCTAAAAACATGAGACTTTGGCTTCACTCCTACCAATCGATAATTAGTATGAGATCAAGTACAATGGGATAGAAATTTAGAATCACGGTTGAGAGACATTCGAGGATAGGAGAGGCAACCAAAGAAACAATGAGGTTCAAGAGCAAAATCATCATAACATTCGTCAGCTAAACATTGTAGGTCAAAGTGCATCAAGCATAACCCACTCGTTGCTTAAATCAAGCTTAAACAAATCCTACCATAATATACTAATTACTTGTAACAATTAAGGGTCTCATAAATTTATCATAGCTGAACTACTTCACATGACTTACCAATATAAAGGCAAATCAAGCAATTCAACAAAACAAACCCATTCTGGATAGCCGCACAACAGTTACATGTTTTCAACTATAACTAGGGTTGTATATATCCAAAAAGCATGACCTCAGACTTTTTTTTGGAAATATACTAAAATGGGCTACAACTTTGTTATTGCCATCTAAGGCCAAATTGAAAATTAACATAGTCAAAAACCGCAAAGAAATAGATTTGCATTACATGGACAGAAAATGGTTAACAAAGCTTCAGAGAAGCTTAACTGGACTTTCAGATATCCCACAATTATAAACCTTAACTTTCTTGAAAGCTAATCAGATTGTCTAAAACTTTCTTATTATCTTCTTAAGGTGGTTTAGTACTTAACAAAGTCAACTAATACAAAAGATAGATTGCTGCCCAGAGTTGGACAGATTTGGACACTGAACTGAAAACAACTATAACTAGAGTTATAAGCTACCAAATTAGGTGTTTGTTAACATGTTGGAAATTTTAAGGAAAGCATTACAACTCTTTAGTTGTCACCAAGAGTTGTTTCAGGACATAACTTGGTCAAACAACATTATTTTCAAAACTGTTCAGAACACATTGCAAATTCTAACAGTCAGCTTGTGAAGGGCATACCTCTCAAATTACCAGACCTAAAATCATGAAATTTTAGGGACAGAAAGATAGGGAGGTTTCCTACAACTTTGGTATTTACTACTTCTTCATAAAACACAATTAACATCAAGAAAACACCATGACAAATAAAACTATACATGCAGCCATTTCAATACAAGTGCAAAGTGAGACTCTTCTTGAACTCTAAGCAAGATCACAACGAATTGTAGCTAATATATAACATTAAATCATCATGGCATACAGGTACACCTTCCAATCAGATCAAAACTCAACCCATGCATCACAAGAAGCATTCTATATTATCAAGTTTGCTCTAGCCATATATACATAAAACATGTATATTAACTATTGAAAGCATCTCTTATCTATATATATATATATATATATATATATATATATATATAGAGAGAGAGAGATCTTGAAGATTAACAAATTATGGCCACTAAATAAATTTCATGTGCTCAAGTTTTATGTTTAGATTACTATGAAAATTTCAAGTCTTTAAAACATTGAAGCATGTGAAAACAAAATCAATTTAAAACTCCATTTTTCTGCAACACATGGCCCTATTATGCATAAATGTTACACAACATCGATATACCATCTAAACTTAATTCATAAACCCCCTTTTTATTTTAAAACAATTTATCAAGGACTAAGCAAGTTCAATTAAATTATTAACTTAGTGATATATATAGCCCGAAATGTGTAAATTTCAACTAGAAGTACAAACATCATAGAGAAACCTACTAGGGAGTTTCTTTAAAAATAAGAAAACAAGGAGGGTTATAATAATAAGACATGCCATGGACACGGTCCAAAATAGAGACATGGCATAAAAGAATTATGGATCAGCAACCAAGATCAAGTAACATGAGATTTCTACTTTTAGCTTCGCTACATATCTTGTGTCCATTTGAGGAAACTTTAAACTAATCCAAATGCCAGAGCTCGTATAGAGTTGAGCAGCACTAAAGGTTTAGACAAGACACGATCCGATTCTCAAAAGAGAAGACACAATCCGATTCTCAAAAGAGAGTAGGATCACTGACAAGATCTTGGAATAGATTCGGTTCATAATTAGTAGATTGAGTGGATAAGGCCATAACATAGGTCATAAATGACAAAACTTGCAAGATCCAGTGGAAAAGAAGATACCATTTGGTAATCCCAAGATGAGCAGAGGACATATCCACAAGAGTTTTAGCATGAACTCACTAGACAACAAGAGGGCTACCAAAGAACAAGGACAACATTAGAAAATTTAAGTTAGTCTAGTTGATCGCACTAAGAGGTTGAAAAGAGTGCACAAATATTGGTTAGAGAAGTCATAAACATAAGGTCTCCAATAATGTTTCACTCAAAGGAGCGAAAGATTGCTTGAATCTGGGGCTAATTAACGTTAAGTCAAATGACAACTCATGCTTTCCCAAGGACGACACAGGTTGGATCAACTAGGGTAGCACAAAGATAACATAGCAACCATCCAAGCAAGGCTACCAGTGCTAGTTAAGGAATCTAGGTAAGGCATTCCTTTCTAGTTCCTACATGAAAACTAGCACCTTAAAGGATCACATGATACAACAATAACAGAACAAAGGGGAGAAAAGCATGTGAATGCACAAACCACTTGCACGATGCAACATACATGATGCATGCTCGTCCTACACGTCCTCACAAAATTTGCCAGAGTATAATAGCACTTACGTTCTATTTCGGTGGCATAACATACGTACTCTCTCGGTATATAACTAGTCGACAACTACCATATACGCATTTGAAGTTAGCGTACCTGTAGAAAACTCATTTCAGCCCAGCCCTCACAGTATGAATAAATGCAGGGCGATAAGAAGCACTTTCTCTATAATGCTTCCATGCATGTATATCCCAAAATACATCCATGTGCACACCACTACCCGAAAAATATAAATACTCCCACAACAGATACTTCCATGGATACAAATGGACACATGTAACCACTTCGGTATTACAATAAGCACTCCCCTAGATCGACGGTTGTTCGATCATGCTCTCACAACTCACCTTACCTTGAGTGACAAACCGAAGGTCATTCGGTTATACTCTGCCATTTCATCTTACCTCGGCGTCGAAATAAATGAAACAAGGCAAGTCGTGTTAACGACAAGAAGCACTTCCAAAACATGATGCAAATTCCCCCAAGTTAGTACTTTAATAAGCCACCTATAGTCCTAATTTAGGGCTACACTAGGTATGATCCTTGGCACTCTTAACTTTTTAAACTCACTTTTCAAACCTAATAGCCAAAAATTTTACAGTTAGTTTTGAAAATCAAAGCCTTTTATTTTCAAATATACTAATATGAACAGTGTATGTTGAACCTTGCTCCGGTACCAGCTTTGACAGAACCGACCAATTTATAAGAGCACAACTACGGCGATAGCCGTCGAAACAGCCATTCAACCACACTTGAGCCCATATAAACCCGGTAGTCCGTGAAATCTCAAAGGATTTCAAACCAAACGGTAACACAACCAAGATCGTACATGATTCAACAACATAGATTCATATTACATAGATTCACAACGGAGTTCGCACATAGTTATTACAATATAATGTTTAAGATGAAATTGCGGAAGCAAAGTAGTTTTCAAAACAAAAGTTACACACACATACTTATTTAAATACTGTGCCAAGTCTGGATCAAACTTCAAAAAGAAAAGATAACTAGATATAGATAACAAGCTACCCAAGCTTCTTTACTCTTCCATAGCCGGGCAAAAACAATTCTTGCAGTACCCGTAATACACTTGACCATCTGAAACAAATTGGGATAAACCCTGAGTACTCAATTGTACTCCGCAAGACTTACCCATCTTACCAAATAAAAGACTCTCAAGGATTATGCAAAGCTTTTCAGGTGGAGTTGGCTGACTCATTTTGCGTAAATGCCACTTTTAAGTAATTATTATGATTAGATACTAGCAAGATTCTTTTAGTGAACATTAAACCTTACAACTAATTTAGCACCTGTCTATTTCAATCACTTGATTAATTCTAAGCAAGAAATATATAACCATAGCAGTTTGGCCTTTCAAGCTTTCAATAACCATCATCATATTTAAGCTCTCATTCTCTACGTTGCCAGAAGATCAGTCCAGTTTCTCACTATCCAGGAGAGATAGCGATTCGAATCTATTGCAAACCAGCTGGCGACAAATGCTAATCACAAACCCACGACTTCCCTGTCGAGAAGCGTTAGGTCACTTTTGGTACTATTTGGGTTCCTCCGCGGGTTTGGTGGAAGCCACGTATACTGGGGGACTGACTAGTGGCCAGGACGATCAGGCTCCAACCTGCCCATAGTCCCATCTAGCTCCCGAACACCCTACACGGTCCAGTATACCTACTCAGCGCACCAACTCCTGGCCCGAATAGAGCTACTCGGCTTCGCGGTCGGAACGACTTATCCGGCCAGCTAAGTGATGGCGTCCTTCAATCTCGACTGATGCCCAACAACGGTATGGCCCTATCTGATTCGACGGGGAATAGTTACACAATCAAGACCTCCATGCCTTGTTGCTTTGCTATTATGCCCGACTAATCTCAATTTACTTTCAACCCTCATGGTTATATCACGATAGCAAGTATAGCCAACCGTGCTGCTCATTTTCTATTTTGGTGACCGGGATCACCATATCTACCGGTTCTAAGCAAGGCTAAGCAAGATAAACAATCCTGAACTTATTTAGGTGATGGTTGTATAGTTGTCCAAGGAGATTAAGAATGCATCAACGGTTTCAAAGCAATTCCTATACTTAATGCAACATTCACTATACTCAAATCAATTTATTGTAAAAACATAGGAAGTGGGAAATGCACCGGGGCTTGCCTGGTAATTAACACTAGGTTAGTGCTTGCTAGCTGATGCTGCGCGTGACGAGGATGGTCCATCCTAGCACCTGATCAATCCTTCCATCTTCAGGCTGGGTACAACTGACACCCTCTTGTGGATTGACACCAACCTCATGTCATTCTCATGGTGCATCGATCATACCTATATGAAATGCTTATGCAATGAGATGGATGACATGCAGGACATTATGTAAACATCGTAGATGTTGCAAACCAATGCATTTACGATGATAGCACACTCAACACAAGGCACTTTATCAAGGTAACAAAGGGTGATTATATATATGAGTTCCTATTTAAGGTGGATGTGTATAATTTTTCTTTAGCGAAAAAGGATAATGAACTTGATATACCTGTGACAGAACCGACCAATTTATAAGAGCACAAGTACGGCGATAGCCATCGAAACAGCAAAATCAGCCACACTTGAGCCCATATAAACCCGGTAGTCTGTGAAATCTCGAAGGATTTCAAACCAAATGGTAACACAACCAAGATCGTACATGGTTCAACAATATCCATTCATATTACATAGATTCACAAATACGGAGTTCGCATAAGAGTTCTTACACACAGAATTTAAACTCAGATTTGCGGAAGCCAAATAGTTTTGCAATTACATTTACTCACACCTACTGTTGCAATACAGTGCCTAAAGTGGATCATTCTTAAGCAAGATGAGTAGAGTATAGATATCAGCTGTCCAAGCTTCATCTCATATCAATAATTAGATAGAGGCAACTCTTGCCTTAGCCACAAGAGACACGCCACCTGCAACAATTTGGGATAAACCCTGAGTACTCAATTGTACTCCGCAAGACTTACCCGTCTTACCAAATAAAAGACTCTCAAGGAACATGCAAGGCTTTTCAGTGGAGTTGGCTGACTCATTTGCGTAAAAGCTATTTTAGTTAAAGATGTCATATGTCATTACTAGCAAGCTTTTAGTAGTCATAACTTCTTGCTCTTTACTTTAAACCTTAACTAATTCAAGCACTTGATTAATTCTAAGCAAACAATATAATAGAACCATAGAAATTTGGCATTTACATTGATAACCATGTTCATGTTCAAACTTATCCATTTCTACCATGAGGGAAGATCAGTCAAGTTTCTCACTATCCAGGAGAGATGGCGATTCGAATCGATTACAAACCAGCTGGTGTCAAATGCCAATCACAAACCCAGACAGACCTGTACAGGGTCCCTTAGGTCATCCTTGGTACTATTTGGGTTCCTCCGCGGGTCTGGGGGAGCCATATACTGGGGGACTGACTAGTGGCCAGGAAGCTCAGGAATCCACCTGCCCATGGTCCGATCTAGCTCCCAAAACCCTACGCGGTCCAGTATATAAACCCAGCTAACCAGTTCCCGGCCCAAATAGAGCTACTTGGCTTCGCAGTCGGAACGACTTATCCGGCCAGCTAAGTGATGGCGTCTTTCAATCTCGACTGAACTCCAACAGGGTTACATCCCTAATTCACGTGGCAGTGATTGGCACACAACCAAGACCTCCATGTCTTGTTGTGTCCAAATCATCCTTCCGCCCGAACTCATTACCTTTCTCAGCTCACATGGTTATTTCACGATAGCAAATATAGCCAGCCGTGCTTCTCACTTTCTTATCTTGGTGATCGGGATCACCATATCTACCGGCTCTAAGCCAGGCTAAGCAGAAGATGCGATCCTGAACCTATTTAGGTGAAGGATATATATAGTTGTCCAATATAATGCAACTACGTTTTCAAGCAATTCCTACACTTAATGCAACAAACACTAAACTCAAGTCCTTTTATTTCAAAAACGTAGGAATTAAGAATGCACCGGGCTTGCCTGGGATTCAACACTAGATTAGTGTTTGTCAGCGGATACTCGCTTGGCGAGTATCTCCCACCATGGCACTTGCTTAGTCCTTCCATCTTCGGGATAAGTTCACCGATACACCGTCTTGTGGATCGGACCCATCATCATACTCTTCATACGCTAAATCTAGCGTACCTAAATGAGATGCAAGATGCATGTATGAATATAAGAAATGACAATAAGAGATGCATCACATAAAATTTATCAAGACAAGTCCAAAGTTATCCAATACATAGCCACCTAAAGGTTATCTCACTTAATTCCCTCAAACATGACCTAGGACATAGCAAGTAAATCAAACAGAATGCACAAGGAATTACATCCAGGCTATGCAAATATTGATAAATCAAGAATTAACCCAACATGTTTACCCAAGCAAGAGTAAGCTAAGGCAAACAACTCTGCCCATGCAGTTTCAGGACAGCAGCATAACTGGGACAAGATTCAGTCATAACTTGAGTTCTATATTTCTACCAAAGGTGATCCTAGACTTTTCAGAAACTATAATAAATTGCCAACAATTGTATTTTTATCATCAACGGGTGATTCAAATGTTAATAAGGTCGAACAGACACAATTATGCAGCTCAGTGCAGACTTGGACAGATTTTGACCCAGAACTTAAAACAACTATAGTTAGGGTTCTAGACCACCAAAAATAGTGATCCAATACATTTTAGGAAGAATCTGAAAAGTAATACAACTATTATATTATCACCAAAACATGATTCCATACTTAAATGAGCCAAACAGCCAATCACTCAAATCTGCTCAGAATACAATCCAGAGCTGACAGCAAGCTTCTCAATTCTAAAACTCACAAACCTTAAAACCTAAAATCATGAAATTTCAACAGAAGATAGTTTATGAAGTTCCCTACAACTCTTATATTATCATCAAGTCACGATTCACAAATTAATTAGGCCAAACAATCCAAAGTATAAAGCCTATGCAGAATAGAAGCAAAGCAAAACAGGAAATTTGATTTTTATAAATCCTAAACTAAATACCTTAAAATCCTTAAATTTTTATAAACCATTCACCATCACATAATTAACATGTCATAAAAATTTCACATTTATTTGAGCACTACTTCTACAGGTATGAAAATGACAAGCAAAGCAAGCATAAAACCCCTATTTATCAAGATTAAACTAAGACTGCATGAAAATAGTAAGCAACCTACATGTTTTATATTTTTATTAGTTAGTTCATGTCATCATAAGATTAACAAAATAAGAATCACAAATTTTGGACTTATATATCTCAAGATATGGATCTGTCCAACTCAAAGACAATTTCTAAAGCACTTTTAAAGATTAATAAACACAGCACACAAACATACATGAATAGTACACTTTTATAGGCCTAACATGTAGAACATTTCATAACAAAACTTACGAGACTTGTTTCACAATTTTTGAACACTCCTAGAGCTAGATATAGATTTTTCAAGATGAGCACCAAATCTGGGAAAATCAAAACATAAGACAACTTAAACCCTAGACCTTGGCTAGGCGCACACGATTCATATACCCATACCGGTCTCCAGTTCCAATGACGCGTGGGGCCTGTTGCTTAACTCGGTCCCACCTGTCATAGACACAGAGAAAGAGCTAGAGAGAGGCGTGCTCCTTCTTCTTCCTCTGTTCGAGCAGAACACAGGGCACGCAGGGGCGGTGGCCGGCTCGCCGGCTTGGCGGCGGAGGAGAGCGGGCGAACGGAGCCGAGGCGGCGCTAGGCCCGTGCACAACCACAGAGGGGCTCGGCACGGCCGGGGTTGCCCGCGGCGCCCTGGCCTCGGTGGCCGGTGGCTTGGCGGCGAGGGCCGCAGCGGCCATGCCGCTTCGGCGGCGGAATTGGCCGGACAAAGGGCTCAGGAGGGGTGGTATGGGACGAGGAAGGTGATGGTGCGGTTGATTTGGGGGGAGGATGGCCGGAGGAGGACGTACAGCGGCGGCAGCGAGCACTGCCCGCCTGCTCTCATGGCGGCAGGCCACGAGCAGCAGCTCAGCACCAAGGAAGGGTGAGGAGAGGGAGAGAGTAAGGGAGATAGAGCGAGAGAGGCCGAGAAGGAGCTAGAAGCACCTCTGGAGTCGTCCTTCATCGACACGAGTGCAGGCGAGGTGGCAGCAGGGGCGGCAATGGAGGTGGTGAACTGGAGCTCAGGCGACACGTCCGTCCTTTGGGACATTTCGTCGAGCAGGTGGCAAGCACCAAAGTAGACACGTTGAGAGGATCTTTTTGGCATATTCCAAGTGAAACTGGATCTTAGCACCTATACAAAATATCTTCATCTCTGATGTCTCTACATCTTTGATTAAGGTTGCTCGGCCATTAGGGTAGTGTATTAGAAGATAATTAGCTCCTAATTTGCTATTGTCAATAACTTAATTATAATTAGAACACGATGTCGAAACCTTGTCAAACGGAGTCGGATTGATCCCAAATTTTAACATGCTCTTACTCAAACAATTCTCTTCAACTTTTATTTTTGGTCCAACTCAAATTTCTTAACGAAATTTGAAGAACGCGAGACATCGACGCAGTTGGCTTTGGAATTTCAGACTTAGAAAATATTCTAAGTCCTAAAGCAAGGTTTCCATCCATCTTGATTCCACTATTTGAGGTAAACAGGAGTTGAATCATGACTTAGCCCCAAAATAATATTTGTTTTATCTCAAGAGACGTGTAACTCTTATTAAAGGTCAAACTCCATATCTTGCTCTAAAAATAGAATCCCATTTTGGCCAAAGCAATGTCCTGCGGAGGCCTAAATTAGGGTTTTTAAGCCAAAAGAGATATTTTCAGTGCATTTGGTCAACACGGACTCTTCATGATTTTTGTTGTATAGTTCCAGTAGAGTTGTTTGGTCCAGGTTGCAAGGTTTGGTTGACTTTGTATGCTCATCTTCACTTAATCAATAAATCTAAACAAGGAGATGATTTACTATTTCATGTGAATTCTTGATTCGAATCTGTATGAGACTTTTCCAATAGCCATGGTAGATGGAGATGAATGTGAGAAGGTAATCAAGATCATTGATTGACATAACTTGGTTAGGTCCATACTCGCTGGTTAGCTCGTGACTAACACCTGAGGTGTTACAAGACCTAAGGCACTCGAATACCTTAATTGCAGATATTAACAATGCCCTACAAAACTTAACATGGTATGCCATCACATGGGCCAAACTAAATACCTAAAATATTAAGGGTCAATCAAACATACATGTAACAAACAAGAAAAACAAGCAAACTACACCCAAACTGTAACACCCTAAAAATTCATTTTCAATTTTGGAATTAAATTGGACATTTATTTAATTTTTCTTTGCATTTTAACCTAGGCCAAATAATAATTCTTTGAATAAATAAAAAATTAAATATAGGGTTTAGCACATGTTTTATGCACTCATGCCGGCGCATATGAATTCTTGTTTGAGAGTAGGTCTAGTTATTTGGAGTTGAATTCAAAAAAACAAATGTATTTGAATTTGCTTTGGTTTGGTTTGGTTTGAAAATTAGAAAAAAATTGAAAAGCTATTTTTATTCTGTCTTCCTCCTCTATCTGATCTAGCCCGAACCCAGCACAGCCCACTCCTCCATTCTTTTTATTTTCCTGCACATCCTAGGCCTTGGGCCAAGCCGGCCCCTTCCTCACTCTCCTTCCTACCCTCTCTGTTGCGCAGCTGGGTCAGCCCAAGCCAGCCGGCCCTCTTCCCTCCCTTCTGCGAGCGCACGGGCCAGCCAAGCTGGGCCGTCGGCTGGAAGGCCCAAGCGGGCAGAGCCTCTCTCCCCACCCGCACTCACTCTTCCTCTCACTGCGCACCAGCCCCGCGCGTCAGCTGCAGCAGCGAGCACCGCACCGCCCTCCTCTTTGTCTGCGCACCCAGGCCCGCACGTCAGCCGAAGTAGCAGCACCCGCACTCCCTTCTCCCTCTCTCTGCTCGCCGGGACCCACACATCAGCGCCCATCCCTAATCCCCTATAAAAGCCATGCCCGAGCTCTCTTCTCTCCCTTTCACTCTCGGTCTAGCACACCCTCGCTGCCATCGTCGAATTCGCCACTCGGAGCTCCAATCGCCGCTGTGGTAGTGCCTCTGAGCTTCGCGGAGCCACACCGCGACCGTAGGTGCCCTCGATTCTTCTTTTTGGTCACGAATTGCTCGGTTCCACGCTCATCGATGTGATTTTCTCTCTCCAAAGCGCCGCCGTACGCCGCCGAGATCCTCGGAGTACTGTCGAACGCCGAGAACCATCTATTAGGGTCCACGGTATACTCCTTGTCCTCCCCGTTCCTCGGTTTTCGATTTCGTCGACCGTAGCGTCTTTTCGCCGAGCTTCAGTTGGAGCCGGTCACGGCGCCGCCGCGGGGACCATCGTCTCAATGTGATCCCTGTCCTCTTGGATGGTTTGGTTCTGTTCGCAAGACCACGTGCTTCACGTAGGTGCCAACAGCGTCGAGAATAGTGGCTGGAATCGTCGTTTGACTTTTCTCCGGCGAGCTTCGGCCGCCGGCGGCAATGGCACCACCGCTGCTGGTCAGTGCACTGTCGGGGAGAACCTCCCCCTTCTCCCTGAGCCGTTTGTTTGAAAATAAACGGCCACGATTAGAAGATACCCCTTCGGGGTCATAACCGGTCCACCTAACCATGGTAGACTCGGTCCACAGCACCACGCGCACGGGTTCACCAGCACAGCGTGCACTGAGCCAATCGGCTCATGACACGTGGCCGCCAAGTCAGCACAAACGGTCAGCAACCGACCGGCTCTGCTGCTTTTGCACAAAAGCCCCTCACTTTCCATTGAATGAACCCGCAGTCCATCGGTATTCAAAACAATTTCTTTCCAGTCCTGTTTTCTTATGATTTAGACCCTGTACTTTTGGAAAATAGGACGCGCCATCCAGGGCTGCGCTGATTTTCATTTTTAATTGTTTTAATTCAAAAATTAGTTCTGTTAATTACAGAAATGCCATTCTAACCCTATTTTGGCCATAACTTTCGCGTTTTAAGTCCGTTTTGAGTGATTTTCGCGCTCACGTGTTCGTAGCGAAACGTAGAATAGATTTATAAACTTTTTATTCTCTGTTTTTACTATTTGGTGTACTGTTCTAATGGAAACCTATTTGTATGCTTGTATGGCTTGGTTTGGATGATTGAATGGTGATTATCTATACGTTTAGACGGTGATCAAGTTGGTTTTGTTGAGGATCAAGGTGATAACCAGCAGTACCAGGAGGATATTTTTGAGGAAGGCAAGTGTTACAAAGGCTCCTTGTACCTATTAACAATTAATCATTTCATATATGCATGTGTTAATTTGATGAACCCTAGGAACTTACCTAGTTTATGCTTGTACCACATATCCTTGTTCCCCATGGGTTGGTATGCATGTTGGATAGTTGCTGCCGCGCAAAACTAAAGTTAATTATTTAACTTGACTAATGGCATATGCAACATGATAAAAAGATGCTTTTTAGCAACAAGGTATTAGGGGCTTAATTCTGAAGCGGCCACCCAGGAGGTTCCGTACAACCCTGAGTACTAAATGGCTCTGGTCTTAATCATATAACTAGTGCATCTCTAGCTTGTTAGTGGTTACCGAAAGGCGCAAGAGGGGGGTGCCTCGTGGGGTCATGGATGTTCCTGCCTCGTGTATTGTGCTGCGACCACTCTACACATGTTTTGGTTTTTGAGGAGGATACGTCTGTGCACACTTGCCATTGAAACCTCGCGGCCACTAACTTATTAGGGTGCCTAGTGAAAGGTTTCGTAGTGAAATCCTGCCATTCTTCCAGAGAGGAGATCCAATGGGGTTCGCGACCCCTGGCATATGGGAATCACGACTCGGCGGGTAAGTTGTACAAATTCTGCAGAATTCTCTCATCTGATATATCAGCCGTGCTCACGGACACGAGCGGCCTGGATCCTTCATGATTAATTTTTCTGGGTTACCTTGAAGAATGGTTGTGATAAAATGGTGATTCAATTATAATATTCCAACTGGGATGGGTTTATTCACTAAAGGTAGAATTAAGATAAATAAAATATGATCAACTTAAAATTGCGAACCGCTGTCAAACCGAGTCAAGCCTTTTGAGCCTCGTGAACCCCTTTGTTATACTTGCTAAGCATGGTGCGCTTACACTTGTTGTAAATTCAATGAAAATCCCGGATGGGTAACAGATGATGGATATAAGGAGTTTCCCGAAGACGCCCAAGACTTCTAGTTGATGTTCACCAGTCAGAGTCCCTATGGCAGCACGGGCTAGTTTCCGCTATGTAATAATTTGCCTTTGAGCAAAGAGTATGTGACAATAATGTAATGAATTATTTAATGTAATAAAGTACTTTACTTTGATATTATGCAATTTGGTATTATATGTGTGTTTATGGACTTCCTGGGCACACATATATGAGTGCTTGGTTTTCTTTGGAAAACCGGGTGCGACACAAACACCATCCTATATGTGTATAAGCTTTCCAGAAGCAAGGGTACATCCTAAACTTTGTAAAAAGTACAGGCTTGCACCCTACACAAATTACCTAAAAACGTTTATTCATTTATCCTCTAATTAAAGGTGAAAAAGAGAAAAGCTACTTTCTGTGATCATAAAATTCTAGTAAAATTAAAGAACCTCACTTCTGAACCTATTGGACTACCACCAAAATCTCATGGTAATTAGATGTATAAATCACCAGTTATAAAATTAACAAACCAGAAGTGCTTTAATTAACCATTAAGCAAAGTAAACACATAGCATCATAAAACCAGTATGCAACATGCATATCCATCATTTTTCTTAGCTATAACGGGCCAAAACAAGACAAACAAAACTGGAATCACATTTTTTTGACCTTCCTAGCTCCATATATGAAATAAATAAGTTAGATTAAGTTTCTAGAGCACTTAGACAAAATAATTTATACTGCACAGAAACACAAATAAAACAGCACATTTTATGGTTCTATACTGTAGAAAATTTTACAAGCAGTCTAACAAAACAAGTTTCACTATTTTTGGACAATCATGGCTCAATATATAAATTTTTAAAGATTAATAAGAATCCTGTAAATCTGGGTAGGATTTAACCTTCACGGGCCCCACACGTCATAGAGAGAAAAAGAGAATACAGGGCTTCTTTCTTCTTCTTCGATGGACTGAAACAGAGCAGAGCATATCACACGGAGAGGAGGCGCCGACGATAGCTCCGGCCGGCGACAACCAACGGCGGCAAGGGGCCACACGTACCGCGGCTCTACAGCAGCTATCTACGGCCGCGCTCGGCCAGAGCCAACCACAGCCAAAGGCTATCGGCTCGCAGCAACCATGGCGACGAGTAGAGCGGCAAGACGGCGGCGACTGACGCCGAACTCGTTGTCTCCGGCAACACGCTGGCAAGATGTCAGCAACGCCACTCCAGCAAGCACCAGGGACAACACCGGCATACAAGCAAGCAACCGTGTTGCCCCAGAAGATGGGCCTCGGCGAAGCACAAGAGCAAGGCGGCCCAATCCACAAGTCCAAGGCCAGGAGTGGGTGTGAACTCCAGCAGCGCAGTATGACAAGTTAAATAGGAGAAGGAAAGGAAGAGAGAGTTATGAATGAAAACAATACCAATTGTAATTCCTCTACTCTTCCGCTGGAACCCAGCAACTAAGGAGCTGTTTGGTTCGGCCAAATGTAACGCAATTTCATTACGGAGGATATCCAATAACGTTACGACTGTTTGTTTCACAAACGCACGGTATCAAGTACCCGGGAATGAGATACCGCTCCGTTCGCCCCTGATACGGCAGCTTCCCCAGTCCTATCGGATACCGATACGGAGCGACTCGGCACCTCTCCGCCCGCGCGTCTCCATCGCTCAGCCGCGTGACTCGCGCCTCGCGGCGTTCTTCCCTGGCGCCGGCGGCCACAACACTCGTTGCCGGTGACTCTCTGGCTCCCTCAGCTCCCCTCCTCCCTCTCTATCTCCCCTTCCTCTCTTTTTCCAGAATATTCTCGTAGCCCTACCCTAGATCCAGTTTATTCTCGAGTTCAAGATCCATGAACGTTTGCCGGCGTGGTCGTCGCAGGTCGTCCTCGGCGCCTTCCTCACGCTGCGCGTGTGGCAACTGCGATGGATCGACAGGGCCGAGGTGTCTCCTCCACGCCCCTCATCTGACCACCGTCCCCCAACTCCCGCCCGCTCGCCCGTCATCAGTCAGGTCCGTATTTTATTTCTAATCCGATGCTGCTGCCTGTAACCGAATCCATGATGTAGTAGCTGCGTGCGTGTGTCCCTGCTAGACGGCATCGAGCCATTCTTTACGCTCTGTTGTACTAGTATACAATCTGCTTTTGCTCCGTGCTGGCTCTAGTTGAGAAGAGGCTAGATATGAGAGTTGTGCTGCAGTTTTGATTGTTACGGTGCCTTGCCTAGTTACCTATCGATTAGTTGCTAACTTGCTACTGATGATGTGCTATTACATCGTTCGTTTGTAGAAGTACAGAATTACTTTAATGTATATCTTTTTTAATATATATATATATGCATCTTGTTTGTAGAAATGTTTGGGAGCTTTGGATGGAACTCATATCAAGGTGACGGTTCCAACTAATCTAAAAGGAAGGTATAGGTCTAGAAAAGCAGACATTGTGACGAATGTCCTAGGTGTTTGTGCACCTGATATGCAGTTCATCTATGTACTACCTGGTTGGGAGGGCTCAGCGCATGACGGTCGGGTGCTTCGAGATGCCATTACCAGGCCAAATGGCTTGCGAATCCCACAAGGCGAGTTTGGTTTTGTTAACTCATGTGATTTGATGATAAGCTACCTAGTAGAAATGTTGATTTTGTTTCTTTTCTTAATCTTAAGGGTGTTATTATCTTGCCGATGCTGGTTATGCAAATGCAAATGGGTTTTTAGCTCCATATCGAGGTCAAAGGTATCATTTGGGAGGTCGGACTGCACAAGGAGGAATATTTTAATATGAGGCATGCAAAAGCAAGAAATGTCATTGAGAGGTGTTTTGGAAGGCTCAAGGGTCGGTGGGGAATTTTGAGATCTCCATCTTTTTTTCCTATAAAAACCCAATGCCGAATAATAATGGCTTGTGTCCTTTTGCACAATTTGATTTTGCAAAACATGTCAAGAGATCCAATGGAAGTTGAGGATGAAGCAGTGGTACCTTCAATGGAAATTACTGGAGGAGAAGTTAGTGAACCAGAATTTATTACATGTGTGTCAACTTCTAATGAGTGGACTAATTTTCGAGATGTTCTTGCTCAAGGGCTATATAATAACTATAGGGCTTCTTCTAGTTCTAATTGAGGTGTGCTTTTTTATATTTTTTCCGTTCAGAAATTGTTATTTGTTATATATTAGTTATGTAGTATTTTAACTTGGCCTTAACACTTTGCAAGTATGGACATTTCTGAGAAGTCTACAATTATGCGTGGAAGGGGAAAAAATAAAAGGAAGTGGACTATGGCTGAGGATGATGAGCTTATGAAAGCACTGTACGAGATATCTTTGGATCAAAGTGGAAGGGGCAAGAAAACTTTAACAATGGGTATTTATCTTTATCTGCACTTGAGGGTATTCTGTCTGAGAAGCTACCATACCTCAGACAGCTTCTCTGGCAGCTACGACCGGAAGACACGGCACGCACACATGCCAGCCCCGCGCTTGTCGGGGGCCGGCGTCCACGTGGCGCCCCGCCGCACATGCCCCTTGACCTGTCCTGTCTTGTGATTTTTCAAGTCTGAACCGGCCGCGAGAGATTTTTCAAGTCCGAACCGGCCGCGAGAGAGATAGATGAGCGCGGGCGCGCGGTGCCGACGACTCCAAGGGCGGCGGTGTCCACGCGGCGCACCCCGGTTGGGCGGTTCTTGGCGTTTGTTAGTTCTGTTCTGTTCCGGCCGGGCTTGCCCCCCGGCACAAGGCTCCCCGAGATTCCGCGCACACATGAGTGAGCTAGGTGAGTACATGATGATTATGATGGGCATGGCGATGCCGATGCCGATGCGCTCGGCGCCCCCTCTTTCTCTCTCTACATATTCTTCCTCTCTCTATCTCTGTCTCTCCGCCCAGCTTTCGAACGCGACACTCATAGCACATTCCCGTCAGTCCGGTATCCGCCTCGGGCTTCGCCGAAATCCTACGCTACCTCTCCGCCCCCCGGCCGGCCGGCCGGCCTCAAGCGCACCAGATTCACACCGCGCGCCCGTGCGTTGCAGCCAGGTCTAGACGTGCGTGCGTGTGCCTGGCCTAAGCTGCTTTGCTTTGCTAGCTAGTTGCAGCGCGAGCTGCGCCTAGCTGTTTCGCGCGGCGAATCACCAGCTGCGCGCGCCGTGGTCGATCACACAAGCCGGCCCCGGCCGCGCGCGGGGGGAGAGCTAGCAACATCACACAGGCAGGCCACGAGGAGATGAGCATGTTCGAGGGGATGGAGAGGGCCGGGTACGGCGGCGCTGGGCCGATGGGCGGGGTGGTGCTGTCGCGGGACCCCAAGCCGCGGCTGCGGTGGACGCCCGACCTGCACGAGCGCTTCGTCGAGGCCGTCACCAAGCTCGGCGGGCCCGACAGTGAGTACCCGCTGCGCCCCTCTGCTGCTTGTTGCCTTGTACTACTACTGCATGGATTTTTCTGACTTCAGACACAGCCCAAAGCTCCGATCACTTCGTTCCAACAGTAATGCTAAGTTGCTAACACAGCAGCATGCATGCTCACGCAAAGATTTGGAAAACACTTGATCATCATCTCACTGCGTCTATGCTACATGATGACTACCATACATGGTGTTCCGCCGATGAACAGCTTCACTGATAATGTTTTCTTCTTTTTACTGATCATGTATCGTACTAGATCCTTCTTTTGAAACCTAGTTGCGATTACAAATTTACAACTCCTGTTTCGGTGTTTTCTGGATCTGACATCGTTTTCTGCTGTGCGCGCATGGCAACAGAGGCGACGCCCAAGTCAGTGCTGAGGCTGATGGGAATGAAAGGGCTCACCTTGTACCACTTGAAGAGTCACCTCCAGGTACCATCACCTACTACTTCGATCTCTTCTCTCCAAATTCATGTGTAAACAAATGTTTTATTTTTGTGACAAATGTGACTGTATCGCTTTCTCTGGTGATGTCTCGGCCTTGTTGTCTTGTTGGTGACGATCCCTTGTGCGCAGAAATACAGGCTTGGAAAGCAGAGCAAGAAAGACACAGGTTTGGAAGCCAGCAGAGGGGGTATGTACCTTGCAGATACGACTACCTAATATATATATATATATACACACACACACACACACACACACACACACACACACTAATACATAAACTGCTAAAATTGAGTAAGGATAACATAAAATTCTTTTCCAAATCTTACGAATTTCTCGTTTTGCTCTCCTCAGAGCATTCGCGGCGCAGGGCATCAATTACCTCCTAGCATTCCATCTACGGCCAGTAACAATACGGGGTGAGTAGGTGTCAAAATCCTATCCCGCATGCTTCCTTTAACATCATTTCATAGATAGATTCATGCGTGTCTGCTTAACAGCAAACGCCATGATGTCCGAAGGACATGCATTTGATTTCCCCCTGAGACAGCAATGATTCTATAGTAGTACCAATCTATGTAACTCGATTCTGTTTCATCAGTAAAACTAACAAACTGTTTGGTTGATTGCACAGTAGCGATAACGTAAATGAAATTAGTTTAAAAATAGATCCCGCCGGTAACGTCCACAGCTTAGAGTTGTTTACATTTGCGTTAACATTCTCCCCACCAAACAGCTCGTAAAAGGCTGGTGTCAAAAGGACTGAAGAACATGAAAAGTAGGAGTACAATAGAACGAAATAGCAGCTGCAGATCTTGCTGTTTTTTTTGTTGAAACAAAAATTATAGATCATATACTATCGGTAATTTAGATACTTGTGGACTCCAATAAATGAGAAAGGCCTTGCAAATTCTAAAACAAGACGTGCTTATTTAATTAAAATTTAACTGGTCGGCTAATGATTGAGAGGACGAAGTCATACGAAAGTGACGTTGACCTCACAGAAAAAAGAAAAAAGAAAGGAACGTTGATGTGTCAAGGGAATATATGAGTTTATCAAAGCCTGGAATTGTGGCATTGATTACTTGATGAGTAACGATGATTACTTGATGTCTCAATAAATTCTGCGGTCTACTAGGCTGCATGCACTTGCCCTATATGCATACTTTTCTTTAGAAAGGAATGGTTTCCATTCGTGTGGATTTACATATTTTCAAATGATTCTCCTATTTCCGTTCGACTTATCGTTTCTGAATATGGATCAGGGAAACGCCACTTGCGGATGCGCTGAAGTACCAAATTGAAGTCCAGAGGAAACTGCACGAGCAGCTCGAGGTTAGATAGACTACCAGAAAACCTTCTCTGCTACGCACAACTACTGCAGTCAGGAAGACAAAATGTTGACCTCTGAAATTTGTTTTGCACCTGCAGGTTCAGAAGAAGCTGCAAATGCGGATCGAGGCGCAAGGCAAATATCTGCAGACGATACTGGAGAAAGCCCAGAGCAACCTTTCGTACGACGCAAGTACTGGAGCCGCGAACCTAGAAGCGACAAGGTCGCAGCTGACGGACTTCAACCTCGCGCTCTCGGGCTTCATGGACAACGTGACCCAGGTGTGCGAGCAGAACTCTAGGCTTTCAGCTGTACCATGGAGTTCAGGACGGAGACGATGTCAAGTGCGCTACGGATGAAGGGCTTGTTAGTTCTAACCAGAGCGATGTGCGCCGGGAAGAACTAGAGCTCAACGATGAACTCAAACGCAACACAAACACACGCGATCACTTGGACACTTCGAGTTTTGGTGCTGCGAACAACAAGCAGCTTTTCTGTTTTCTCTTCTCCTTTTATTATGCAAGTTACAGAGAGGAAGCAGCAGCGGTCAGCCGCACATCGCGCTACTGGACACGTTCATCCCCATGTCCACGATGCCGTTGAAACACCGTTCATCCTAGAGTCGTGCGCGAGCTAATCTCGCCACGCTCTCCTAAGCGCGCGGCAGCCACATACCGGTGCTCGTGCGCATGCAAGCTATTTTTGGAAACATGCAAAAGTAACTAACTAGCTCATGTAACTAACTAGCTTATGTGCAAGGATTACTAACAAATTCTCCTCCTAAGCCTTGCACACTTTCTGTACATCAATGACCCCAAGTCTAGAACGAAGTTCGCTGAACTGCTCACGTCCCAGGGCCTTTGTCAAAATGTCAGCCAGCTGATCTTTGGTCCCGATGGACTCAATTGTAACCCTGTTCTCCTCGATGCAGTCACGGATGAAGTGATATCTAACATCAATGTGTTTGCTACGATCATGGAAAACAGGATTCTTGCTCAATTGGATAGCTGACTGACTATCGATCTTCAAGTTGATGACGCCGGGCTTCCTGCCTTGGAGCTCTGCCAGTAGCCGCGCCAACCAAATTCCCTGGCAGGCTGTTGTAGTAGCCGCAATATACTCAGCTTCACATGAGGATAGAGCCACTACCTTCTGTTTTTTAGACTGCCAGGTAACAACATTGTTGCCGAGAAAGAATAGGACGCCGGAGGTGCTCTTCCTAGTATCGATGTCTCCGGCAAGATCACTGTCACTGTAGCCTACCAGCCGTCCCTCCTTCTTCCTCTGATAGAAACAGCCGTAGTGAAGAGTCCCTGCAATGTACCTCAATATCCTCTTCACTGCAGACAAGTGTTCAGTGGTAGGATTTTCCATGAATCTACTAATGTAACCCACTGAAAATGCCAAATCTGGCCTTGTGTTCACCAAGTAGCGCAGAGAACCAACAATGGACCTATACTGAGTTGCATCAACAGCAGGGGCAGAACTTGTCTTACTCAGTTTTAGTCTGGGCTCCATCGGGGTGTTGCTTGGGTTGCAGCTTGACAGACCAGCTCCTTCTAGTATCTTTGCTGCATATGCTCTCTGGCTCACAGTGATTCCCATCTCAGTTTGTACCACCTCCAAGCCAAGGTAGTACTTCAGCAACCCCAGATCACTCATCTGGAACGTGCTCTTCATCTCCAGCTTGAACTTGTCAATGTCAGAGTGGTTGCCTCCAGTGATCACAAGATCATCAACGTAGACTCCAACAATGAGTCGACGTGCTCCCTGTCCACGCAGATACACAGCATGCTCGGAGGTGCTCCTGGAGGATCCAAGCTTGAGCAGTGAGGCATCCAACTTGGAATACCAGCCACGTGGGGCCTGGCGAAGACCATACAGTGCCTTGATCAAATGGAGCACCTTGTGTTCATGCCCCTCAAGCACGAAGCCAGGGGGCTGCTCAACGTAGACGTCCTCCTGCAGCTCGCCGTTTAGAAAAGCCGACTTGACATCCATGTGGTGCACTGACCAACCCTCGCTCGCGGCGTAGGCCAGCAGCAGCCGCACAGACTCAAGCCGCGCCACTGGTGCGAAGACTTCGTCAAAGTCGATCCCCTGACGCTGTACATACCCTTTGGCGACGAGCCTGGCCTTGAATTTGGAGACGAGTCCGGCTTCATCCCGCTTGGTCTTGTAGACCCACTTGAGGCCGATTGGATGCACGCCTGGTGGAAGATCCACGAGCTCCCACGTGTTGTTCACCTCAATGGAAGTGAAGTCGTCGAGCATGGCATGGCGCCAGTTCTCATGTTGCAGCGCCTCTTTGAATGTCGCCGGTTCAGCCTCACTGGCCAGCAGCAGCTGCTCCTCCAGCTCCCGTGCAGCCAGCCCGTGTGTTGTGCTTGACCCTAGGATGTTGTTGACTGCACGGTAGCGGAGTGGAGCATCGTCGTCGTGGTCCGCGTCCAGCTGCTCTGAAGCTCCGGCCCCCGGTGGCGAGACAAATATGGGCGACGTCGCCCCGGGCGTCGCTCCCCCGATGCTGTGCACGGGCGTGGCGTGCACTGGGGTTGCTGGTGCTGGAGAGGAGTCCGCAGCAGGCGTGGAGCTTCCTGGTGTCGACGCTGAGGTACTCGCGGTCGTCGTCGTGGTGATGACCCCTGGTGAGGATGACCAGGACGTTTCCTCCACAGCAAAGTCCAGGGGCTCGCCGTCATGTTCACCAGACCAGCTCCAGTGTGCAGCTTCGTCGAAGACGATGTCCCTGCTGATATGAATACGCCGCGTCGCTGGATCATACGCCCGGTACGCCTTGGACCCGGGCTCGTAGCCGACGAAGATCATCCGGCGGCTGCGGTCGTCGAGCTTCTTCAAATTCGGCGTGGTCACCTTGACATGAGTGACACAGCCGAATGTGCGCAGGTGCTGGACTCCCGGCTGGCACCCCGTCCAGAGCTCGTACGGAGTCTTGCCGCCGATGCTCTTCGATGAAGAGCGGTTCAGGAGGTAGGCCGCTGTTGTCACGGGTTCTCCCCAGAACACGCCTGGGAGACCCTTGGCCTTCAGCATGCTTCTCGCGGTCTCGACGACGGTCTGGTTCCGCCGTTCCACGACGCCATTTTGCTGTGGCGTGTGTGGCGCCGTGAGTTGGCGGTGAATACCGAGCTCAGCGCAGTACTCCATGAAGTCAGCCGCTGCGAACTCTCCCCCGCGATCGGTACGCAGGGAGATGAGCTTCTTCCCACTCTTGCGCTCGGCCGCCGCCTGGACGCGCTTGATGACCGATGCAGCAGTATCCTTGGAGGGCAGCAGGCACAGCCACATGTAGCGTGAGTAATCGTCAACAAGCAGCAGGAAATACCGGTTTCCGCTTGGAGTTGGAGGCGAAATGGGGCCACAGATGTCGCCGTGCAGCAGTTGGAGCAGCTCGGTGGACCGTCCGAGGGCGCGCTGAGCGCCGGTGCTTGCCGGCGAGGCAGGCGTCGCACACCTGCTCCACCTGGGACAGCAGGGGCATGCCCCGTACCAGGCCATCCCGGGCCATCTTCCTCAGCGCTGTGAAGTGCAGGTGGCCAAATCGGGCATGCCACACCCACGCCTCTTCTCCTCCACGCGCCGCCAGGCACACTGCCTGTGCAATGTTGACGTCGAGCACATAAAGGCGGCCTGGGTTGCGGTGGATCTTGGCCAGCAGCCGACGCTCCTCATCTCGCACGCGCATCACCCCGTGTTCAACCAACACCTGGTAGCCAGTCTCGTCGAGTTGCCTGACGGAGATTATGTTGGCGGTGAGTCGGGGCAGGTAGTAGACGTTGGAGATGGTGCGGTGTTCGCCGTTCTTGCAGGCGAACAGGACGGTGCCGATACTCTCGATGCTAGCGACGGACCCATCCCCAAAGCAGACGGTGCCGAGGACGCCGACGTCGAGGTTGGAGAAGGCTATGCGCGCGCCCGTCATGTGGTTGGACGCGCCCGTGTCCAGGACCCAGCGCTTCGGGTCCCGGTCGCCGGATTCGTCGAAGGCAGCGAAGACCTTGTTCTCGGTGAGGTGGAGCTGGCCATTGTTGCAGATCGATGGAGGAATCGCTTGAGTTGGAGCCGCCGGCAGCGCTGCAGAATGGGGACGAATCTCCTCTTGGATACTACCGAGAGCAAGAAGCAAAGTGGGCTCATCATCTTGTGCGACGTGGGCCTGCTCCACCTTCTTCTTACCTCTACAATCCTTGGCCCAGTGGCCCTTTTTGCCACAATTCTTGCACACGTCGTCGGGGTTGGGCTGTCCTGTGCTCGCTCCGGCCCACGCGTCACCGCAGTTGCTGCCGACGCCTCGTCCACGTCCCCTGCCGCGACGCTTGCCGCGGCCGCCGGAGTTCGATCCGCCCCTGCTAGAGTCTTGATCCCGCTTCTAATAGCGCTCCAGCCACTGCTCCTCCGTGAGCAGCAACTTGCCGGCAACATTCTGCACCAGCGGCGGTTCGTCGTCGGACGCTGCCTTGAGTCGCCCGGTGACCTCCTCAACAGAGAGCGTGTCGATGTCGAGGAGCGTCTCGATGGAGATGACCAGCTGCTTGTACCGCGGTCGCGCGACGCGGAGGTACTTGGCCACCACCTTCGGCTCCGGCTCCGGGTCTCCGAGGATGGCGAGGCGCTGCACGATGTTAGTCAGGCGCAGGGCAAAATCCTCCACGGACTCACCATCACGGAACGCGATCTGCTCATACTCGGCGCGGAGATTCTGCGCCGTCGACTTCCGAACGCGCTCGTCGCCGATGCGCATGGTCCGGATCGCCTCCCAAGCCTCCTTGGCTGATGGTTTGGTGGCCAAGGTAGGAACCATCTCCGCAGGTACGGCGGAGCAGATTGCCTCCAGCGCGGTGCGGTCATCTTGGAAGTCGACGTCGTCATCTTCGATTGGCTCCCAAAGGTGCCTTGCCTGCAGCTTCAACTTCATCAGCAACGACCACGAATCGTAATTCGTTTTGGTCAGTTGGGGCCAGTTTCCACTGGCGCCGGTCTCCCGCACGACGCGCTCGACTACGACGTCCCGCGGATGACGGGTGCGCGATCGGCGTGATCCGTGGGGATGGCGAGGTGAGCGGCGCAGAGAACGACGCGTCGGTGATCGACTTGGAGAGGGCATGCGCGGTGGGGACTTGCCGCCAGAGCTGTCGCCCTTCTCCTTCTTGCCCGCTGCCGGCGGCGTGTGACCGCGCGGCTTCGACGACATGGCTACACCAGACTCTCTCCTACAGCTTCGATACCAATTGTTAGTTCTAACCAGAGCGATGTGCGCCGGGAAGAACTAGAGCTCAACGATGAACTCAAACGCAACACAAACACACGCGATCACTTGGACACTTCGAGTTTTGGTGCTGCGAACAACAAGCAGCTTTGCTGTTTTCTCTTCTCCTTTTATTATGCAAGTTACAGAGAGGAAGCAGCAGCGGTCAGCCGCACATCGCGCTACTGGACACGTTCATCCCCATGTCCACGATGCCGCTGAAACACCGTTCATCCCAGAGTCGTGCGCGAGCTAATCTCGCCACGCTCTCCTAAGCGCACGGCAGCCACATACCGGTGCTCGTACGCATGCAAGCTATTTTTGGAAACATGCAAAAGTAACTAACTAGCTCATGTAACTAACTAACTTATGTGCAAGGATTACTAACAGGGCTGCTGCTGCTGGACCTCAACATCAGAGGTGGCTACGGTCACCGGGCTTCGGCGGATCTGAAGATGAATCAGCACATGATGTGAAAAATTCAGTAGAAAAGGCGACGGCTGTAGTTTAATTTAATCCAAGAGTTTGCCCATGTGTTCGTGAGAAATTCTTTCGGCCATCCTGATTCCTGAGGATGCTTGTTTACGGTGATGGCCAGCGTATTTGCTAATGTAAAATTGATGAGAGGCTCGGAATAAGCGTAGCTAATCTTATACAAGATCTTTATATATATAATATAGCCATGCAAGCATTTGCAGCTGGCCGTTTGCAATCAGGTTCGGCACCTCTGATATATTTTATGAATAGGTTGTTTGTGCTATCTTTTTGCGTCTAATCGAAAAAGATAAAAGAATATGTAACCTAGCGAAGAGCATGTTCCAACGACTAAAATTACAGCAAATTCACCAAAAGGTATTGTTTTTAAAGTAAATTTCACTGGCGGTTTTCGAACATGTTTCGAGTTTTCATCTAGTCCCAATATTTTCAAATTACAAAATTCAACTCCCTAAACTTATCTGAAGTTCTTATTTAGGTCCTGAGTACTTTTAAATTGCGTATTTAGCCCCAAAATTTGTCCCAAATTCTCAAACAAGTTCTGATACTTTAAAATCACATACTTAGCTCTCAAAACCCATCTCAAATTCTTGTCCTGATACTTTAAAATTACACACTTAGGTCCCTAAACCAATATCTCGTACTAGCGTTGCATGATCGACCTCCCACCCAGCTCCTGTCTATGCTGCATTGTCAGTGTGATACGGTATTGTTAGGCCATGTCATGCCAGATATGCCGTCAATGGCAACAGAAAATGTCGTTTAGTCAGAAGAAATTTGGTGGAGACAGGCTCCACATAGACGTATCCGTACAGACGAGCTAGCACAGATGAAAGCCACAAGCATATAACTCAACCGACATTTTTTTGACATGGAAAGACTTTCCATTACTCATAAGTTGCTGCCCCATCGGCGGCGGCAATCAATTTACAAATACAATTTGGAATGCTGTCCAGTATCGGCTCAGCACCCATACTCATACTTGCCCTAAGGGCTGCAAGGCTATCAACTATTGAATTACATGAACGAGGATTTGGTTTGCATCACAAGAAACAAAATTACTTGCCACCAAATCTTTCAGCTCCCAGATGAGACCTCCTGCAGAAGAGCGATCATATTCTGTGGACTTCACTGCCTGTGCCACCATAACAGCATCAGTTTCTAGGATCAACTTTTGCACTCCCAAATCGGCCGCTCTTTGTATGCCTTGCAAGCAGGCTAAAATTTCAACATGAAAAGCTTCACCTATGTTTTCCAATTTACCGTAGCCAACACTAATCACTCCACCATTCCACACTCGCAACACAAAACCCTATCCTCCACTCCTCTCATTTGCATGGAAAGCACCATCACAATTCAGCTTGACTATATCAGCATATGGTGGTTGCCAGACCTTCTTAGTGGGTGGCTGGTGGATCTGTTGCCTGTATAAATGTGACCATTCCTCCGCATATGTGTTAATGAGCACTGCTAGATGGTTGCTACTTCTTTCTTGTCCTCCCTCCCTAACACTGCACCTTTCCGTCCACCAGATATACAAGAAAGTGATTATCTTGCTTTGTACGTCAGGTTTCATTTTCAAGATAGCCTCCAATACCTCCCTGGCTGATTGCATTACAACTAGTTGCTGCCTCACTTCTTCAAACTGCAGATCAGCCCATATCTTTCTCACCTTCTTGCATTTGAAAAATAGGTGTGTCCCATCATCATCAAGACGCCCGCATATAACACAGCTTGTGTCAATTTTCATCCCACGCCTCCTCAGGTTGACTCTTAGCGCTAGGCTGTTATGACCCATCCGCCATAGGTGGTGGATCATCTTCTTTGGACATTTTAAATACCAAACACGTTCCAGAAAGGATCCTTTCTTTGACCAGCATTTGTTGAAGTTGATCCACCTCTTCTGACTTCTGAATTCCTCCTTCTATCCCCCATAAAAACTTTGTATGCCGAGCGGACAGAGAAAACCCCTAATGCATTATTGTGCCATGCTGTTATATCATCCATCCCTGCATGAACTGGTATACTAAGAATGTGTTCAACATCTTCCCCCCAGAATATCCCCTTGATTAGTTCTTCATCCCACGCACCACTGGTCGGGTTTATAAGCTCATCGACATGTGTCAGCAGGGTGTTTCCTCTTGGAGTGAAGGGTCTGCGTGATTCGTCTCTCGGTATCCACCCATCTTCCCATATATGAATTTGCAATCCATCACCCACATGCCAGATCACTCCCTTCTTGAGCAACTCCACACCTGAGAGGATGTTGCGCCATGTATAGGACATATTGTTCTTCGGCTTGGCTTTTAGGATGCTACCCTCTGGAAAGTATTTCGCAGCAGGATTTTATAACTAACTATTTTATGCAGCTCTTCACATCAAACGTAGATGCCGACGTCCAACAAATTCTTGATGTAGTCCAAGCCCCGGTAACACCGAAAATGAACCTTCAATTGATGGCAGATTTTACTGAAGAAGAGATCAAATATGCGTTGGATAGTATTGGTGATCTGAAAGCATCGGGACCGGATGGCACGGCGGCTGTCTTCTACAAGAGTTTTTGGGATATTGTGGGAAGAAGAATCAGAGAAGAAGTCCTGAGTTTCCTCCAGGGTGGAACCATGCCTCGGAATTGGAATGAAACTATCATTGCTCTAATTCCAAAGGTGGCTCGCCCGAATAAGGTGACTGATCTCAGACCCATTAGTCTTTGCAATGTGCTATATAAGATCATCTCGAAGGTGCTAGCAAATCAGTTGAAGAAAATATTACCTGTTATAATTTCTAGAAAACCAAAGTGCTTTTGTGCCGTGGTGCCTCATTAGTGACAATATCTTGATAGCATATGAGCACACGCATTTTCTGAAAAATAAGAGAATGGGTGCACAAGGGTGGGCTGCAATAAAATTGGACATGAGTAAAGCTTATGACCGTGTGTAGTGGTCTTTCTTATATGCAATGATGGAGAAATTGGGCTTCTACCATGGTTGGATACAACTCATCATGAATTATGTGACCATAGAGTCTTATCGGGTTAAGGTAAATGGAAATATTGGCGAAAGTTTTGTACCAGAGCGAGGGTTGAGGCAGGGGACCCTTCATCCCCTATCTATTTTTGTTATTTGCAGAGGGTATTAGCACCCTGCTAAATCAAGCTGAAAATGACGGCAGAGTTAAAGGAATGAACATCTGTGCTCCTAGTATATTACATTTGCTATTTGTAGACGATTCTCTCCTCCTTGTACTCGTATGGGCGAATAGAGAAAATGCAGTATAAATTCAGGTGATCTTAAATTTATATGAGTCTTGTAGAGACCCTCTGAGTGTGCTCACAAAATCTGAAAATGGAACCAGAGGCACAAATCTATTCATGAGTCTTCCTACCCTGCCTTTCCAAGTAAGGACTGTAGTAATATCCAAGTAAACTGATGGGGGCTCAACAAAGCCATGATCCCTCAGAAACTGGAACTGATCATGAGTGAACACCGGACTCTGCTCCTCCTCCACAATTGGCAGCACCAAATTCTGCTGCTCTTCCGCAGCTGGCATCATCGAAGCCTGTGCCTCCTCCACAATTGGCAGCTGCATGCCATCTGGTAGATCCAACAAGTCCTCTATATCTAGACTTACATAAGTGTTAGGCCAAAAAATAAATAAAGCAAAATCTGCTGTGCTTTTTAGCCCAAACACAATAGAGGAAGACATGTTAGCTGTAAGAAGACATTACACATCTCAAATGAAGTTGTTAGTGATCGTTATTTGGGGTTGCCCGTCCATGTGGGAGCATCATGTGCTACAACATTCAGTTACTCGAAGGATAGAATATGACAGCGGATAATGGGGTGGAAAGAGAGATGATTTCAAAGACGAGTAAGGAAATTATGATAAAGACAACAGCACAAGCTATCCTAACGTTTGTAATGGGAAGCTTTGATCTCACAAAGGGGTTATGTGATAAGATAAGTTCTATGATCACGAAATTCTGGTGGAGTCAACAAGACAAAGAAAAAATGCATTGGCTCAGCTGGGATAAGTTGACCCAAGCAAAGAAAGACGGGGCTCGATTTCGGGGACCTATATGGTTTCAATGTGGCTATGTTGTGCAAGGTGCTCAACCGGCATTACGAGTTATTGTTGATACTGACTGTAACACTGGTGATGTCTAATACAAAGCTCTGGCAATTTCTCAAAAAAAAAAAGAGAAGATGAAAGCCACATGTTCCAAAAATGTATCAAGCGGCCAGGCGAGGCTCGGCTCCTTCCCCGCTCCTTTTTGGATGTTACAATTGTTACGCTATTAGGATCAACTAGCATGAGGATCTAGTGGGAAAACAGTGTTGTTCGGTGTAAACAAGTAGATCGTGGTGAGAAGAGAGGAGTTGTGGATTTCATACCATCCTACCACCGGCCCCCACCTCTATTTATTGCGCAGTTTGATAGGGCCCCTCCAGCTATTAGTGGGCTAGGTGCCCCCGATCTTGGCGCGAGTCAAGGCCCGAACGTGCCGTTGGGCCCAGTTCGGTTGGGAGATCAATCTAACATCAACAATCTCTACTAATATAAAAGTCACCAGTTAAAATTATCCTAAGTCCACCCAATTCAATCCCACAAAAACAAATCCGCAGTCTATCTCTCTCCTAACCTTTACTAAACCCACCCCAAATTATACACCAAAAAAACAACTCCTTTTAATCCAACGCTCTAAATACGTTCATACCTTCATCACTCAAATCCAAAGGTCCAAAGTCTCCGGATCTCACATCATCACTCATGCACCCTCCCACCTTCCACGCCTTGTTGAAGGCCTAGCGACCAGGTTTGAAACTCCAGTCATGGGTTTTTTTGGTTGAGGTCGCGAGAGAAAAAAACAAACGCCCAAAAAATAATAGAAAGACATGCTGATCTCTCAAGAGAAAAAAAAGGCCGACAAACAAGAAGAAACACATGACTGGAGTTCCTCTCCTCCCCCCCATGGAGGAACCCTAGGGCGGACGATGTGGTCGATACGGTTGCGCGGCGACACAACGTCCGCGGACGCGGATCACGCGGCGGTGTGCCAGACGCGGATCACACAGTAGTGCGCCAGACGCCGTGAGCTCGAGCGCCTCCCTGACTCCACTGTGTGCTCCACGGCGACAGACGAGCAGCCAGGACCACATGCAGGTGCCCCCATCTCTCTCTCTCTCTCTCTCTCTCTCTCTCTGGCCATGTTTCCTCTGCACGATTTGGTCCTGATTTTCCCTCCTTGCTGTGTTTTCCTTTCGATGAGAACACCAGGGCAGGCCGCCGGCTGCCAGGCCATGGCGCCTCCCCTGAACACGACCATGTAAATATTTTTCAGTCATTTGCCATGATGAAAGGCCTCCCATACTGATTTTTTTCCTATCGGCCATGTATTTTCATGTGTTCACTTCATTGGCATATCCTTACAGTACACACATTTTAGGAGATGCCAAGAAAAAGCAACAATGCAAGCCCCTTGGAGTACATACATTCCATGATTAATGTTAGCCCACCTAAGAGAAGACATTCTCTACATGTAATAATATGTTTTCTTCTGAATCCTTTTGCTTTGTATGTCTCTAAAATTTTGACATGTTCAATGGAAAATGGTACGGAGGGAGGAAATGTAACAACCAGGGTTTTCCGATAACCAAAAACATGAGCTTTTTAAAAAATTTCTTGCAAATGTGTGCGGCATGTAGTTGGTAGGTCTAACCGTGACTAACACGCTAACAACCGTTGCATGCATATAGAAGATTGCTTATAAGGATTTGTCAGAGTTCCTTAGTCGGTCTAGGGTTTTGTGTCGGAGAGCACAACTCCCACAGCGAGTCCATCTCAAATCCCCGGTGTTCCTCTTTCCCCGAGATGCACTCGAACTCTCTCCTCGGGGACTATTCCAAACCTCTCTGTTAATATCTCTATTATTTTCAAAGCAACATAGTTTCCCGCTAATATCTAAATTAAAGGTCATAAATTCATGAAAGGGATAAATCCATTCTTCCTTCTCCATTTCTATTCACTTCTTAAATCTATGTCATTTCCTTTTTGGAATATTTTCCCCTCCATTTTCATATATTAAACATCTACCAAATTCCTTCGAATATTCAAAAACGAAAATCTCCGCACTTCCTATCTGTCCCAAGCCAGCCCAGCCTTCTCTCTATTCCTCTCCACGCGTAGCCCAGCAGCAGCAGACCACCGCAGCCCAGCACGCAAGCACCCCGGCCCACCTTGCCTAGCAGCAGCGGCCCGTATGGCCCATCACCGCGGCCCAGCCTGCTCCCGCGCGTGCCTTGCGTCCAAACCCTAGAACAGGAGCACCCGTTCCCAAGGAGCCGCTGCCGCACGGTGCCGAGCACCCTCGCGCTCCCCTGGCGACCCGATGCGCGATGCGTGTCCCATGGCGGGCACGGACGTCGAGGATGACCAGACCCCCCTTTGGTGCCCTAGCTACGCGCGTATAAAATGGAGAAGCCGCCGCCACCGCTCTGATCCTCCAAGCCGCCGCCGCTGCCCATCCTCTCCCCACGGCGCCGCCTCCCTTCATCCTCCACCTCTGCTCTCTCCCCACAGAACCCAGCCACGGCAGCCCACAGATGGCCACGCTCGGCCGTTGCTCGGAGGCCGCAGCCGCGTCACAGCAGCCTCCGGCTGACCACGGTCGCCCCGTCATCGCCCCTGCGCACTGGACGAGCCACCCCGGCCACAACCGCGACAGTGGTGCCACCACGCCGAGCCAGGAACGCGTGCCATGGCGAGCACCGCCATGGCCGCGACCGCGACGTCGCTACCACACAGCCGTCAGAAACTCGCCTCCTCGCCACCACCACTGAGCCGAGGACAAGTCCGACCGTCAAGCCATGCCCCGGCTCGCCACTGCTCGCCGTCGCCGTGATGACAACACCAGCTCTGGTCCCATCCCGTCTTCGCCGCGACGCCACGCAACCCCGTCCGTGGCTCACCTCGCCAACCTCGGAGCCCTGCCACCACTGCAACGTCCACGGCTACATCGTTCATGGTGCCCGGCAACCGAGCCCCGCATCGTCCACCTTATCAGAACCGCGACGCCGCCGGAGCATCATGACGGGAGCAGCACCAGTCAACCTCGCCACCAGCCGTGCCCCGACGTCGAGCAGCCGCCGCTCGCGTGCCACCATCTGCTCCACGAAGCCGTGCCATCCTGACGAGCCTCCTCACCAAGACGGCAACGCCACGCCACCATCGTCCTGCTCCCTGCCAAGCAGCACCACCACCACCTCGCCGGAACTGCTCGCCGGTGAGCCCCAGTGCCCAAAACTCCACCATTCCTACCTCTCTGTTGACGATGATGACTGAGGCTGTGTAACAGAACCGCCTAAATCACATGGCCCACAGGCACCTGTCATTGTCACTAATGACCTCTGACAGCCGGGCCCGTGTCCCAAATGATCTAGAAGGTCCTGCCGGGCTACATCAGCACCCGTTTTCCTCTGATAGGATCCCATTGTGAAGTCATTACAGAATTACAATATTTCATAACAAATTACATCAGAGTAACAACGCGGAAAGAATATAAGGTACTTAGGTTACAAACCAGTTGTTCGAATAAACTTGAAGTGCAGTTATTATAGAACATAATAAAAGTAGGTAGCAGTGGAACGACGATACAACATAATTTAACACTTAATAACCCGAACCTTGCCCAAGGGTCCAACCTTACTCCTCCTCACTTCCCTCCTGAACAACTGTCACACAGCAGGGGGCGAGATAGATCTCCGACTGTTGTATCCCTACAACATGGGGTTAACAAACCCGGAGTACTAGGGTACTCCGCAAGACTTACCCGACTAAAGAAAAAGAAGTGAGACTCAGGAATACAGGCTGAGGGGAGTCAAGGTAAGGCTTGAGCAAGAATCAAAGAGTTTTGCAGAAAAAGCTTTACTATCCTATCTCCATATTTTATCTCAATTTTAGTTTAATCATAATCCATAATTCCAAATTCATTCTCATGTATCATCATACTTTATCATTTCTCAATTATTCTCAAAAACACCTAGTTCCGAACCACTTTTCAATTGTAGGTCAAAGGATCAAGTCTCCATATCTGCGAAGCAACGACGATTCGAATCAATTAGTACCCAACTGGGGATCCCTATCCACACTGCATATGTAGCACCTAAGCTTGCATATACCAACCCCGGCTACCACGGCTTTTCCAAAACTTGAACCGGTCCTGCGCCACCCGAGAACACAGTACTCCTCTCTTCTTCAGGCACGCCGGCCACGAGGGTACACGCTGCTCTCGCCATCTCTCCACTCCCAGTGCGTGGTTGTCGGTTCAAGTAATAGAGCCACCGGAGTCAGGGCTTTCCGTAGTATGTGGCTAGTTGCAAAGTCTCGATCACAGCAGGCCTACAATGAACGGTCCCTAATTCTTTTTCCGCCGGCGACATTGCAATGGGACTCTAACCCATGTACAAGTGTCCCAACGGTTTTCAAATCCCTTTCCCACCGATAGTCAAGCATTGGGACTCTAACCCAAATTCACAACCAACGAACGGAAAAACCCTTCCCGTCAGTAACGATGCATTGGGGCTGCTACCCAAGTGCCAAATCACCGAACGAACTCATATCCCTTCCCTTTCTCATGATTCTTTAGTATCATATTCCCATAAGTCAAAAATAGCATTTTCATGCAAATCTAAATTGATTAAGCGGGCTAAGCATTTTCGAACATTTTTATTTTAAACAGGTTTCAAGGGTAATATATCAAGGCAGGTAATGCAACAATATAGGTGACAAACAACTCCTATAACCTAATGCAATAATCGACTTAAGTTATAAATATTTTATAAACACAAGGTGGGGCTGAATGCACCGGGGCTTGCCTTGAATTGTGTAAAGTGTCGGGTCAGGCTTGGTTTCGCAGATGTCGAATCCCTGGACGACCTCGGGAGTCACCTCCTCAGCAGTGGCCTCGACCTTGACTCCCTCGGTGACGGGCACTACACGTATGAAATGATGCATACTTAGCATGGTGTGAAGATAATGAATGCAATACTCAAAAGTAAACAATTTAGTCCTTGAGTACAACTTTCCTTCACGGTAAAGTTGTAAACATTTTACAGAAAGTAAAGTGGTGTTTCATACTTTGTTTTTATTGACCATTTTAACAGTCATAAAAAGCCGCTGCACAGCTTTACTACAACCACCTAGTGACATCATTACTTTTGTCAAGGATCAGTACGGTGAAAGATCCATGAACCCAATCAATCCAAAATCACACAAAACTACAGGGATTAATTGTTTATACCTATTTTATTATCTAATAAATCTAACACTTAATTAATAGATGACCTAACAGCTTTCATTTGACCCCAAACTTAACCAACAGATAGATTTTTCCCTAAAACAGTGCCATATAAATTTTCATGATTTTTGGATTACCCTAGAATTTATGAAAATTGCTCAAAGTTGCATTTAGCAATTATTATGCTGATTTTTAGTTCCTGTAGAAGGTGTCCAAAACTTATATTTAAGATTTTTATTAAATACTACATGCTTCGGAGAGCATACACAATTATTTTCATGATTTTTAGTTTAACAGAAATATTCCTATGAAAATAACAAATAGCAGTACTATTCATTTCATCAGAAATAGAAAAAGACATCTAAATCCGGCAAAAACACGAAAAACCGATTCGGCCCGAGTCGGCCCACGAGCAAACAGGCCGGCCCGACTCGGCCAGCCCGTGCGGTGCCCTGGCCACTTTGCCAAACCCCCCCGAACTACGAAGTAATCAACCCGCACCCCACCGTCTACTATTCATATGAGTCATGTACTTTGCAAATAACCCCCTGAACTTCTGTTTCTTTTGACCCGAGGTCCCTCTCAACGCACACAGGTGCTGACCGCCGGCCCGCCGGCTCTGACCGGCGAGGTCTCCGGCCAAACCGACTGGCCCGACACACTCCCGAGACTCTAGTGCATCCATTGAGGTAGGTTTTGGGGCTCCTAGGGCCTAGGGTTTTGCACAGCCGCAGGTATGGCGGCTCGGCCGCGGAGGCATGCCGTACTCCGGCGAGGTCAGGACGATAACGTTCAAGATTAGGGGCGCAATCGGTTCAGGGGCTCACCATGGGTTAGTTAGGCTAGGAGATCGAGCTCGAGGCGATGCCAAGGCATGAGTGTGACGACGGTAGCGGCTGCAACGAAGTTCACCGACGACGTGCTTCCCGTTCCGACGATCCTAAGGGACAAAATGGAAAACCGTTGCGCGCAGGGTCATCAGTGAGAGCTACAGAGCGCGAAACGTGATACCGAGAGGGGAAAAGCTCGCCGCGGAAGGCTAGTCGCAGAGGAGGTTCCCGCGGCGGTGCTCTTGCCGGACCCGAGGACGACGACGCGCATTCACGGACCCTCGGAGCACGAGAGCTGGCACAAGGTGAGTCCAACGGTGCTCGGTGAAGTGGGCAGGCTAGCGGTGAGAGGAATTTGGGGAAGGAGGACTGGGGGCAGCCAATTCCGGCACGGGGCCGAGGCGGGTGCGGTGATGGTCGGAGTAGAGAGGGGGCAGAGGAGCGTCCCGGTGCCATTATATGCCGGTCAGAGGGGAGGCGGGAGCGGGCCAAGGTAGCGCGAGGTCTCCCACACGCGCGGCCACGCTGGGGAGCAAGATCCCGGCCGGCACGGGCGGCCGCGTCTGTGCGCGAACAGGAAGGGAGGGGCAGAACACTGTAGCAGCTTCAATGCCTCTCACACGGTTTTTGGCCAATTCACCCAATTTTTGTGCAGCAACTCGAAGTTTGGCCAATATAAAACTTGTAGGGTTTTGAATTCTGCACAACTTTGGTTTTGGAACCAACTTCAAATTTTGAATAATTTTGATGATATTCAAAAAGGGGTAAAACTAACATTTGAATTTTATTTCTAATCCTATTAAATTCTCCAATTTATTCTCAACAACATGAAAATCTTCCAAAATAAAAGTTGTTCTATTAGTTGAGCTTGACAACTTTCATTAAGGCAGTTTAGTCAGATTCTCAATAGTTTTGAAATTAGTATTTCAAATTTAATTCTCAAAGTAATAATTAGGGTTTAATTTAAATTTCTATTAAAGAACTTCAAAAACACCCAAAATAAAAGTTGTTCCATTTAAAAATATCTATAACTTTTATTAAGACACTATCACTGGATTCTAAGTAGTTTTTGATTTAGGGAATTAGGGTCCGATTAGGGCTTAATTTAGATTTTTCTTTCAATTTTCTTTTTAATCACCAATTGAGGATTCAATTGCAACATCAACCTCATCCATAAATAAGTCACTCTAAAGCCCCTAGACACAATCTTATGCAGGTACTTAAATTAAACATGATGACATGGTATATTTAATTAGCTATAATACCCGGGGTATTACAGGCTGGCCTTCGTGCCACCGCTCTACTTCGCGCAGGGAGGTAACCCACCTTGTAGCAACGACGTGACCATAGCAGCGCCACCCAAGGGACGGAGCCGCTCCACCGATCAGCCGCACGGGCCACACCACCACCACGACCACCGACGGCGTACCGGCCACCTCCTCGCCAAACCGCGTCCACACCGAACTCGACGCCGCCTGGTGCCATCGCCTTCACCACAAAAATAGCTCTACCGGCAACGAGCCCGACCCGCGTCAAGCGACCTACCATCTGCAAGCTCTCGGTGAGCTGACCTCAGACCAAACATTTCCAACCCCTGCTGCCGGGGAGATGCCGATGAACCTTCTGCCTTTACCCCTACCCACCTGCTATCGCCCCAAGGCCGATGATCCCTCCATGTGTTCGGCCTTCGAGCCGTGTTTTCTGCAGGGACCTCGTCGACTATGTGGAGCTGACGTTAGTAGGCACGATGCACGCACACACACTCGCCGTGTCCTTTTGTGGCACTCACGCACACCGGACTAAACCCAGCCAACCGGATGACAGACCATGAACGCTTGGAACAACCATGACGAGCATCACCGTCGCGTGCACCCGGGGCGCCGACGTCTCGACGGTGTTCCCACGTGTTGTAGCTAACTCAACCATGACGGGCATCGCCGTCGCATACACCTTGCCATTTGACATCGGCGTTCATGCTCTGATTCTATGCCTTGTTGGGAACCCAGCCATGCTCCGCCGCCTCCTGGCCCCATGACGCCACTCCAGCTAGCCCCCGGCCAGTCACACCCCCGCCCGACCAGTCGCGGCCAGCCCGTAGAAGGCCACGGCTAGCCGCAGCCAGCCAACTGCAAGCCGTAGCTGGCCAGAAGCTACTAGCAGCTGGCTGAGTGGAGCCGGAATGTGTAGCAGCAAGCCTCGCCACTTCCCTTTGATACCAACCCTGCCCAGCCTTCATGCAGTAGCCCCGTTGCCACATCTTGAGGCCCCATAAATGACGCTAGACTCTTGGAAAGACCAATCCAAAGATGATGTCGAACTATTGGAGAGCCCAAGTAATAGATGATGCTGCATTGTTGGAGAGCTCAATCGATAGATGATGTTAGACTGTTGGGAAAACTCAAGTGATAAATGGTGTTGGACGGTTGGAAAGCCAAATTGATATATGACACCAGACTACTGGAGAGCCCCTTCTCTTACTTCTTGTACACCTGTCCACCGTAATGAACCCTATCATTACGATCTATCCGTCCATATATCTATTGTACCGTATCTGTTGTACCCTATCCCTACGATCTGTCTGTACATGTACCTATTCATTGTACTCTATCCTTACACTCTGTCTGTACATATATCTGTGATACAGGATCCATCCATCTTCGAGCTATGGAATTGTGCTACTCCAGTGTCTTGTCGAGTTATTGTCTTTTGGGTCGAGTCATTGGTTCTTACTGTGGTTGTTGTGTTGTCTGTGTGCCGTGCCTTCGAACCGGCTGTGGGGTCGTACTTCATTCGAATATTGCGATCGCGGGATTCATCTCGCCATGGCCGTAATGCCGAATGTAACTCTACCTCACATTATAGTTGACCATGGAGCTATACCCCATTTGCTGTCCTTGATTCTTCGTGCTCAGACCCTCGTATGCTTGTACCCTATGCGACCATCGTATTCCTTCGATTCTCGCGGTGACAACCACACCGCTACAAATTCGGGAAATGACTTAGTGCCAGTGCATCCAGATCGTGGTACCCTATGAGTGGTTTGCGCACTTGCGTATTTTACATGTCGCTCTATTCTGACGCCCCGTCTATTCCATGGCGTGCGTGTTGGAAGAAGTAGACCACTGCCTTATTATGTTTCTTGCTCTTTTGTTCCCATATAGCCCGCTCTGTTCGATCCTGTCTTATCCATGGTGATTGGATCAAAGACCGGACTAATTCTTTTTAGTTAGCGAAGCTATGGTCTACATCAAGATCTCAGACCTATGTGAGTCGACCCGATCAACTAATTAAAACCATCTTCACTAAAGATGTGACCGAGAATATGATTTGGACGTGTCTAGCTAGGTCCTCTCTCCCCCTCTCTCTTGAATTCTTGGTGTTTAAGCACTTGTATGATTGTACCCGTTTGAATCACAGCCTTGGTACCCTACAGGTGAATTAAACACTCGCACTATTTTGTGCAACATTTATTGTTGGTAATTCCTTGTTCTTCCCTTCTGATCGACCGTCCTCCGATCCCCGTCTTCTCCGTGGCATTCGGATTGAAAGATTGTGAGCCGTGGTGTTTGCTATGGATCAGCTCTAGCCTAAACCATTTATTATAAAGCCATATTGGCTTGGTCGTGACATAAGCTTGTGCTTAGCAAACCACCACTCCTATTTCTTTGGCCCGATTAAATCGGACAAACGTTGAGATGGCCAAGTCATGTATCTTTTATTATTTCTCCAGTATTTATGGATCTTCCTACGTCCCGCCGTCTTTTGGTGTATTGGGTGTTTTCTTGCTTTGTATTGCTTCGCGGAGTAGCCGTTTCCGGATTAGCGACGATCGGGTTGAGACCCGCTGGAGGAGGAGAACATGGACGACGACAGGAACTGTGGAGTGAAGTCACCCTGGAGGAGGTGGCCCAGCAGAATGACTACACTAACTGAGGAGTGCTCATACCACTACTTCCTCGACAACGCAGGTGTCATGGTAGCACCTTCTTTTAGAGAATCCTATTAGACATTGCATATTTAGAATTGCTAGCGCTTTATATTTACTCCTTTGCTAGTATATGATGCATACTACTACCTAAGCTGTTATTACCCTGCTTGTAACCACTCTACCATGATACCCAGCTTCGCGCTCACACTCTCTTATATAATTTTTAACCTGCTTGCATGTTACATCACCATATTTATTAACTCCACTCGCATTGTATCTTTGATGTGATGCTGGTGGTGAACCTCTGGGAATGGTTGGCTTGGGATGCCGGACCAGTGGACTGTGAGCGTGCTGCGTGTGTCTTGGGTGTGTGGTGAGGGTCGAGTCGACCAAGTGGGATACATGACGAGCTGCGTAAGCAAGTCTTGCCGGGAGTTGCATCTGGGCATTCCCACGAGAGATACCTGTGGCGGATAATGGTTTATGAGGAGGTTCCGAGAGGGATAGCCTGTGTGGTTTGAAACCCCGTGAATGGAGGTGCCATGATGGCATGGGGAGAGTATCCCCTATAAGGAGATGCCTGCTTGGTCAACCTAGGATCTACTGATACTCAGACTCATAGGAATCTTTTACTGCTCACTCGTCTTCGATGGGTGGGGAACGGCTGGACTACTTGGTAGGGCGGTGCCACTACTGCTAGGTTGAAAGGTGATAAGGGTGGGCGGTGATGGATGTTGGGATTCCTGAACCATTCTAGATGCGCAGTACCACTGATTGGGCCCGGTACTGCATCTCCCAGTCCCAGCATTTTGGTTCCTGCCCAAAGTTACCCAGGGCTGAGTCGTAGGGTGGCATCGACCTAGGCAAGCAAGCACCCGGAATTCTGCCTAGATAATTGTACAGCATCGATGATGGCTAATCTTGTGAGTGGTTAAACCTCTGCAGAGTGTATGGTTGATGGATCGACACATATGCCGATTCGTCGGCTATGGACCTTTCCTGTAGTATTCTACTAGTGTAAAGAGTGATATTCTTTTCTCCCCCTAGTTAATAATAGTCCAGCAGTGTGCCCGGTGTGGTAGTGTGCCGTTGAGACAGGACCCGAGAGGGAGTTGGGCCTGTTGACTGAGCGCGAGGTGTGTGTGTGAGGTGGTGTATGGGTGGGATGATGGAATTGGGATGGACTGACGGATGGTATTGAAATGGGTTAAAACTTGATGAATTATTATAATATTTACTAATGGATACTACTCTGCACGCGCTTAGGATGCAAACCACAGCCAAATATTAGGATCGCCAGACCTTTGTTTTCTCTTTTCCACTAAAGCTCATCGATGCTGACCATGGCCTGCACATATCTGGCGGTGTGCAGATTACGTGACTAATAGAGATATTGAGATAAGAAGGATTAGAAGGTCTCGTGCCTACGCTCAAGTTTGGTTCAGGAGATGAAGACTATGCTGCGCCAAAAATAACTCTGATGGTACCCGTGAAGGAGGAGCCTTCATTCGATGACATATTCCGCCAACTCTGATGACGACTAGATATGCTTCCGCTAGATTAAACCTGTATTAGGTATCTACTCAGTTGATGTAATACCTTGTAAGTATTTACGAAGTATGATTGTAATATCAACTGATATATGATAATGTGATGAGATCAATCTTTGGTTTTATCACATTATAGCTCATTCTGTGGATTTTCCCTTCGTGGAAAATCGAGGATGTTTCAGTTGGTATCAGAGCCATACTTGATCTTAGAATGAGACCATTAGGACCGGATACTAGTGTATGAGCCAACAACTCTGTCTAAAAATTATTTGTGAAAACACTTTTCCCCTCCGCCTTGAGTTTTAATGCTAACACTTGATTCCTTTCCCCGCCTTGAATTCTTCCGCTAACTGATCTTACCTATTCTAAAAGTTGACCCATAAGAAGTGGACTTCCCTTTTGATTGCCCATGATAGACCGATAGATGTGTAAGACTATAAAGGCTTAGGAGTTGCCTTAAGTCAACACTATGCATATAGGAGTTGTACTACTACCTGATTGCCTGGATCTTTTTGCTTCTTATGCTTCTTATGACTCTTGCATTTATATTGCCTGAGTGTAGGCTATGAAATTATTTTATATACGTGAGACTCAAAGAACCGCCCATAACCCACAGGTCCCAGGATCGAAACCTGGCTAGCTGAAAACCAAGATCGCTATATGCTCAAACGAGCGACCTTGACCGCCAAATTGGGAAATACAAGACCGATGCAACATATCTTTACCAATCAATTTCAAAAAGTTTTCGGATTCTCAACTCCATGCACTTTTCAAAATAGCCTCCCCACTTTAAAGATTGAAAAGATTTCCTTATTCTATTTAAAAGCAACTTCCTTTCAAATAAAAAAAGAGAGAGAGAAGAGACATTTCGAAACCTTCTGACTTTCCAAAAGAAAATGATTTCTATTCTTTTCTCTACGTCTCGTATATTCAGAAGCAGTTTACAAATGATTTGAAAACCCACTGCTTTTCAGGTGTTAGAAAAATTTCTTTCGAAAGACAAAAGTTTAACCTTCAACAAAATGTTTTCAGAACAGGGAAAAATCACTGGTTGAATTTTGTTTTAAAGCCTTTGATTTCACTCAAACCTCCAATTTATTTTCAAGTAAACTCTCGGTTTACAAAATGGAATTTGATTTATTAAACAAATGCTTGCGAAAAGGGTATTCCCAACTCTTGTGAAAGGAATTTAGCAAAACCAAAATAAGTTTTTCTTTCAAACTTGTTTTCAAAAGAGTACAACCTTGGAAAAAGCCGGTTTTTGAAAACCAACTCGATTGCACAAGCCGTGCTCTTCAAAAATGAGAAATGATTTCTAACTCATTATCCAAAACTAATTTTGTTTAAAATTAACAAACGGAGTGAAGCTTTGATTCGAAGACTAAACCAAGTTTTGAAAATTGTTTCAGAAAATAAGGCATTCAAAAGATTTTGCTATTTAACTCGTATTGATTCAAAACTCCTTCTAAATTTTTCCAGATTCCAAAACTTCACAAAAACATTCTCTAATTTCCAAATAAGGTTTCAAATCAACCATCTTGAAAGGTTTTCAGCAATCATAAAACGTGTTCTTCAAAATGGTTTCAACCCCGCGTACCCCTATTTTAAAACATCTTTTACCAAAAGCCCATTGCAAAAGATTTTAAAATGGTTTAATTTCTAAAATTCTTTCTTTCAAAAGTCACCAATACCTATGTTGTTTTTGAAATTTTAGGTTGTAACCCTCTCCTCTATGAGTTGTGAAATAAAAGAAATTTAAAAATGAGATTCAAAAGAATGATCCTCTAAATCAGTTAAAAAGGATTTCTCAAAAGGCTCTCTTTTTCCCCTTGCTTGGATTATCAAGCCGTTACCACTACCTCGATGGGATAAGTCGTTCCCGACCTACGATACCGCTACGAAACTTAGGGCCCCATGTGTGATGCATCCACATGGCTTGCCGCCAGACATGTGCAGGTAACGTGGCATGATCGTGACTGCCCCCCAAATGGTACCTGGGTACGATTGAATTTCCAAGTCAGAATCTATTAAAAATCTTTTGCAAAGGAAAAATCGAGTTTGTGAAAAGCTACCCCTGCGAAAGCCAATTTGATTTAAAAAGGTTCAAAACCCCTCTCAAAACTTGCCTTGTTATACAAATAGATTCATTTTAAACATTTACGAATGCGGATCTCCCCTGTTTTAAAAGGAAAACAAAATTTTAAATGAAATGTTTTGCGGCACGATATTCAAAACCTTTCGCGTGAGTTTCTAGAAATTTTGGGAAAACCTATTTCTATTTAAAAAGGCGTTTTCAAAAGGCTTATGAACAGATAACAATTCAAACACTTTGAAATAGCCTACCAATATACATGCTATCCGGTTTCCAAAACGCCGCAAATGATTTCAACAGGGACTTGTTATCAAAATAAGAGCTATAGGTATTAAAACTTACCTCGTACCCTGATTTGATTCACAAAATGATTAAAAAAAATCTTCTGAAAAAGAAAAGGTTATACAAATTGCTTCTCCCTCTTATATCATCATTCTCTCCATTCCAAAAAGTATTTCACAAAAGCTGTTTTGCCAAAACCCTCCTTCAAAATTCATAGTTGCAAACCTCATGCATCGGAACATACTTCCCACTGACACTAACTCCTAAATCTCGAGGACGAGATTCCTATAAGGGGGGTGGACTGTAACAACCCGGGTTTTCCGATAACCAAAAATATGAGCTTTTTAAAAATTTTCTTGCAAATGTGTGCGGCATGTAGTTGGCAGGTCTAACAGCGACTAACACACTAACAACCGTTGCATGCATATAGAAGATTGCTTGTAGGGATTTGTCAGAGTTCCTTAGTCGGTCTAGGGTTTTGTGTCGGAGAGCACAACTCCCACAGCGAGTCCGTCTCAAATCCCCTGTGTTACTCTGTCCTCGAGATGCACTCGAACTCTCTCCTCGGGGAATATTCCAAACCTCTCTGTTAATATCTCTATTATTTTCAAAGCAATATAGTTTCCCACTAATATCTAAATTAAAGGTCATACATTCATGAAAGGGATAAATCCATTCTTCCTTCTCCCTTTCTATTCACTTCTTGAATCTGTGTTATTTCCTTTTTGGAATATTTTTCCCCTCCATTTTCATATATTAAACATCTACCAAATTCCTTTGAATATCCAGAAAGGAAAATCTCCTCACTTCATATATGTCCCAAACCAGCCCAGCCTTCTCTCTACTCCTCTCCACGCGCAGCCCAGCAGCAGCAGACCACCGCAGCCCAGCACGCAAGCACCTCGGCCCACCTTGCCTAGCAGCAGCGGCCCATTTGGCCCATCGCCGCGGCCCAGCCTGCTCCCGCGTGCGCCCTGTGTCTAAACCCTAGAACAGGAGCACCCGTTCCTAGGGAGCCGCCGCCGCTGCCACGCGATGCCGAGAACCCTCGCGCTCCCCTGGCGACCCGATGCGCGACGCGTGTCCCATGGTGGGCACGGACGTCGAGAATGACCGGACCCTCCTTTGGTGCCCTAGCTACGTGTGTATAAAATGGAGAAGCCGCCGCCACCGCTCTGATCCTCCAAGCCGCCGCCGCTGCCCATCCTCTCCCCACGGTGCCGCCTCCCTCCATCCTTTACCTCTACTCCCTCCCCACAGAACCCAGCCGAGACAGCCCGCAGATGGCCACGCCTGGCTGTTGCTCGGAGGCCGCAGCCGCGTCATAGCCGCCTCCGGCTGACCACGGCCGCCCCGTTGTCGCCCCTGTGCACTGGACGAGCCGCCCCGGCCGCGACCGCGACAGTGGCGCCACCACACCGAGCCGGGAACGCGCGCCACGGCGAGCACCGCCACGCCGCGACCGCGACGTTGCCACCACGCAGCCGTCCCAAACTCGCCTCCTCGCCACCACCACTGAGCCGAGGACAAGTCTGACTTTCAAGCCGCGCCCCGACTCGCCACTACTCGCCGTCGCCGTGTTGACGACACCAGCTCTGGTCCCGTCCCGTCTTCGCCGTGACACCACGCAACCCTGTCCGCGGCTCACCTCGCCAACATCGGAGTCCTGCCACCACTGCAACATCCACAGCTACATCGTTCATGGCGCCCGGGAACCGAGCCCCCGCATCGTCCGCCCTATCAGAACCGCGACGCCACCGGAGCATCATGACGAGAGCAGCACTGGTCAACCTCGCCACCAGCCGTGCCCCAACGTCGAGCAGCCACCGCTCGCGCGCCACCATTTGCTCCACGAAGCCGTGCCATCCTGACGAGCCTCCTCGCCAAGATGGCAACGCCACGCCACCATCATCTTGCTCCCTGCCAAGCAGCACCACCACCACCTCGCCGGAACTACTCGCCGGTGAGCCCCAGTGCCCAAAACTCCACCATTCCTACCTCTCTGTTGACGATGATGACTGAGGCTGGCCTTCGTGCCACCGCTCTAGTTCCTGCAGGGAGGTAACCCACCTTGCAGCAACGACGTGACCATAGCAGCACCACCCAAGGGATGGAGCCGCTCCACCGATCAGCCGCACGGGCCGCACCACCACCACGACTACCGACGGTGTACCGGCCACCTCCTCGCCAAACCGCGTCCACACCAAACTCGACGCCGCCCGGTGCCATTGCCTTCACCACAAAAATAGCTCTGCCGGCAACGAGCCCGACCCGCGTCAAGCGACCTACCGTCTGCAACCCCTCGGTGAGCTGACCTCAGACCGAACATTTCCAACCCCTGCTGCCGGCGAGATGCCGATGAACCTTCTGCCTTTACCCCTACCCACTTGCTGCCGACCTAAGGCCGATGATCCCTCCAAGTGTTCGGCCTTCGAGCCGTGTTTTCTGTAGGGACCTCGTCGACTGTGTGGAGCTGACGTTAGTAGGCACAATGCACGCACACACACTTGTCGTGTCCTTTTGTGGCACTCACGCACACTGGACTAAACCCAGCCAACCGGATGACAGACCATGAACGGTTGGAACAACCATGACGGGCATCGCCGTCGCCTGCACCCGGGGCGCCGACGTCTCGATGGCGTTCCCGCGTGTTGTGGCTAACTCAACCATGACGGGCATCGCCGTCACGTACACCTTGCCATTTGACATCGGCCTTCGTGCTATGATTCTATGCCTTGTTGGGAACCCAGCCATCCTCCGCCGCCTCCTGGCCACTTGACGGCACTCCAGCCAGCCCCCGGCCAGTCACTGTCCCCGCCCGACCAGTCGCGGCCAGCCAGTAGAAGGCCACGGCTAGCCGCAGCCAGCCAACAGCAAGCCATAGCCGGCCAGGAGCTACTAGCAGCTGGCCGAGTGGAGCCGAAACGTGTAGCAACAAGCCTCGCCACTTCCCTTTGATACCGACCCTGTCCAGCCTTCGTGCAGTAGCCCCGTTGCCACATCTTGGGGCCCCATAAATGATACTAGACTGTTGAAAAGACCAATCGAAAGATGATGTCGAACTATTGGAGAGCCCAAGTAATAGATGATGCTGCATTGTTGGAGAGCTCAATCGATAGATGATGTTAGACTGTTGGGAAAACTCAAGTGATAAATGGTGTTGGACGGTTGGAAAGCCAAATTGATATACGACGCCAGACTACTGGAGAGCCCTTTCTCTTACTTCTTGTACACCTGTCCACCGTAATGAACCCTATCATTACGATCTATCCGTCCATATATCTATTGTACCGTATCTGTTGTACCCTATCCCTACGATCTGTCTGTACATGTACCTATTCATTGTACTCTATCCTTACACTCTGTCTGTACATATATCTATGATACAGGATCCATCCATCTTCGAGCTATGGAATTGTGCTACTCCAGTGTCTTGTCGAGTTATTTTGTCTTTTGGGTCGAGTCATTGGTTCTTACTGTGGTTGTTGTGTTGTCTGTGTGCCGTGCCTTCGAACCGGCTGTGGGGTCGTACTTCATTCGAATATTGCGATCGCGGGATTCATATCGCCATGGCCGTAATGCCGAATGTAACTCTACCTCACATTATAGTTGACCATGGAGCTATACCCCATTTGTTGTCCTTGATTCTTCGTGCTCAGACCCTCGTATGCTTGTACCCTATGCGACCATCGTATTCCTTCGATTCTCGTGGTGACAACCACACCGCTACAAATTGGAAATGACTTAGTGCCAGTGCACCCAGATCGTGGTACCCTATGAGTGGTTTGCGCACTTGCGTATTTTACATGTCGCTCTATTCTGACACCCCGTCTATTCCATGGCGTGCGTGTTGGAAGAAGTAGACCACTGCCTTATTATGTTTCTTGCTCTTTTGTTCCCGTATAGCCTGCTCTGTTCGATCCCGTCTTATCCATGGTGATTGGATCAAAGACCGGACTAATTCTTTTTAGTTAGCGAAGCTATGGTCTACATCAAGATCTCGGACCTATGTGAGTCAACCCGATCAACTAATTAAAACCATCTTCACTAAAGATGTGACCGAGAATATGATTTGGACGTGTCTAGCTAGGTCCTCTCTCCCTCTCTCTCTTGAATTCTTGGTGTTTAAGCACTTGTATGATTGTACCCGTTTGAATCACAGCCTTGGTACTCTACAGGTGGATTAAACACTCGCACTATTTTGTGCAACATTTATTGTTGGTAATTCCTTGTTCTTCCCTTCTGATCGACCGTCCTCCGATCCCCATCTTCTCCGTGGCATTCGGATCGAAAGATTGTGAGCCGTGGTGTTTGCTATGGATCAGCTCTAGCCTAAACCATTTATTATAAAGCCATATTGGCTTGGTCGTGACATAAGCTTGTGCTTAGCAAACTACCACTCCTATTTCTTTGGCCCGATGAAATTGGACATACGCCGAGAGGGCCAAGCCATGTACCTTTTATTATTTCTCCAGTATTTATGGATCTTCCCACGTCCCATCGTCTTTTGGTGTATTGGGTGTTTTCTTGCTTTGTATTGCTTTGCGGAGTAGTCGTTTCCGGATTAGCGATGATCGGGTTGAGACCCACTGGAGGAGGAGAAAATGGACGACGACAGGAACCGTGGAGTGAAGTCACCCTGGAGGAGGTAGCCCAGCAGAACGACTACACTAACTGAGGAGTACTCATACCACTACTTCCTCGACAACGCATGTGTCATGGCAGCACCATCTTTTAGAGAATCCTATTAGACATTGCATATTTAGAATTGCTAGCGCTTTATATTTACTCCTTTGCTAGTATATGATGCATACTACTACCTAAGCTGTTATTACCCTGCTTGCAACCACTCTACCATGCTACCCAGCTTCGCGCTCACACTCTCTTATATAAATTTTTACCTGCTTGCTTACATGTTACATCACCATATTTATTAACTCCACTCGCATTGTATCTTTGATGTGATGCTGGTGGTGAACCTCTGGGAATGGCTTGGCTTGGTATGCCGGATCGGTGGACTGTGAGCGTGTTGCGGGTGTCTTGGGTGTGTGGTGAGGGTCGAGTCGACCAAGTGGGATACATGACGAGCTGCGTAAGCAAGTCTTGCTGGGGGTTGCATCTGGACATTCCCACGAGAGATACCTGTGGTAGGTAATGGTTTATGAGGAGGTTCCGAGAGGGATAGCCTGCGTCGTTTGAAACCCCATGAATGGAGGTGCCATGATGGCACGGGAAGAGTATCCCCTATCAGGAGATGCCTGCTTGGTCAACCTAGGATCTACTGGTACTCAGACTCATAGGAATCTTTTACTGCTCACTCATCTTCGATGGGCGGGGAATGTGACAGAACCAACCAATTTATAAGGGCACAAGTACGGCGATAGCCATCGAAACAGCCAATCGACCACACTTGAGCCCATATAAATCCGGTAGTCTGTGAAATCTCGAAGGATTTCAAACCAAATGGTAACACAGCCAAGATCGTACATGATTCAACAACACACATTCATATCACATAGATTCACAAATACGGAGTTTGCATATAAGTTATTACACACAGGGTTCAGCTTAAATTCGCGGAAGCAACTAGTTTTAAAATTATGGGTTTACACAGTTACCTATTAGATACAGTGCCAAATTGGATCAAACCATAAAAGGTAGGATAACTAGATATATACTAATAGCTGCCCAAGCTTCACTTTTTCTCCACAGAAGTATAAAAACAATTCTTGCAATATCCAGGGAAGACTTGACATCTGCAACAATATGGGATAAACCCTGAGTACTCAATTGTTGTCACACCCCGATATTAAAACAACACCAGGATGTATAAAAGCTCACATGTGTGCCAAGGATCAAGTCCACACATGCTAGACAAATTCATTTAGTACCATTGCAGAGTTTATTACATAACGAACAATATTTAAATCATAGTACTTATTACAACATCACAGCGGAAAAGATAACTCTCGTGGCAGCTTCATCGCAGGGACGTTGACTGGTTGACAACAAGTCTAGAACTCGTTGCGGTAATTATAACTCCAATCTTCATCTGTTGTGTGGTAATAGCAAGGGTGAGCACATTTCGTACTCAGCAAGTAAAACACAGGGTTCATGAGGCTCAAATAGCTTTATGTGGTTATGTTGCGATAGCTTTTTAAATCAAAGTAATAGTAATACAATAAATAGCATCAATGGGGTTGCATAAATTCCAAGGTGCATGATCAATGTAAGATGAACAGTAAGCATAAACAAGTAAATAATGACAATATTTTCTGTTCCATGAGGATTCCAAGCCACCCATAACCGCGGGTACGGCTAGTATACCAGTTTTACACTCTGCAGAGGTTGCACACTTTCACTACGAGCCGTGATTCCCATTTGCTCGGGTTAATTACTCCCAAAAACACTACCAAGGTGAGTGAGCAGGGTATCACTATGAAGTCTTTCAAAAGTCATGTCTAACAAGTTAGGGCCGCTATGGATTCTGTGCCTGTTCTTATAATAAGTCCTCTGCCTGATGGCACATAACCGCAGCCTATACACATCATTGCAGACAGGGGCCAAACTATAAGCCATCCCGGCTTTATCCCACCCCACTTGCGCCTTTCGGTAACCACTAACAAGCTAGACAAGAGCAATTTACTGAACTAAAACCAGAGCCCATTAGCACTCATAGTTGCGCGGTTTTCCCGGAGAGTCACTTACGGATAATGTCATCTATTAAAGTTCATTACTTCCCATTAATCAACACATGATCATGATAATAATAGCATTGCCAAATCATTTATGTGCATAAATCGTAGGTATCAAGGTACAGGGACAATTCTAGGGAAATCATCTATGTTTATCAAGGGATTGCATGCATATGATATTTAGTAAAACTTTCATAAATAGGTAACAAGGATAATCCCATGAATTACTTGCCTTGCTCAGGAAAGTCTTGCTGGTCTTGCTGGTCTTGCTGGTCCTCGAAAAGCGGGTCGTAAGCACCGTCGAATTGCTCACCGTCTATACTCGATTAATCACCAACACACATGCATACAGGAGCATTCATGCATAGCAAACAAGGACATAAATTAGAACAGTACACCAACAGTGAGAAAACCAAATAAAAGATTTATAAAACTATTCTACTCGCTTATACGATCACATCGATATAAAGATCACCGAAAACGGATTTAAAACGCGAAAGATATGATTTTCTGAAGTTTTTATGCATTTTAAGGGATTAAAATAATACTGAAAAATAAATTACTGTTAACATAGATAAAAATTATATCACTGGAAAGAGGACAAAATTATGAATCCAATGCAATTGGAATCACCTCAATCGGAGTTAAAACGCGCATTTTATAAGCGATTAAAGATAGTGGCAAAACTGTAAATATAAATATCTGATTTTTATTAAACCGAAAGGAAAATACGTCTTCTCTGTTGGGAAGCACAAACTACAGAATGCGCGAGGCCGTCGGCTGTTGACCGATTGACTGCCACGTGGCGGCTTCGCATTGGTTCGGTCCATGGACCAGGTGCGCGGCGCGGGGGAGCGACGCGGTGGACCGAGTCCACACTGCAGCGGTGCACCGAAACGGTACGCAGCGATGGTGGCCGTCCGATGGGGCACGGATGGCACAGATTAGAAGACAGAGAGGGGGGTGGCGCTCTGGCCGGAGACAGGGCCGGTGCGGCGGCGCCATTGCCGGCGCATCGCCGGAGATAGGCGGAACGAGTCCACAGTGCACCCAAACGCGTGGGGAAGGGCTCGGGAGAGAGAGAAGGACACCGCGAGCTCACCTAGGGCGTCGGGAAGACCAGAGGCGGCTCGGAGACGGTCGGCGATGAGCGGTGGCGGACGGGGGTCCCTGTGCACGGCGAAAGGGGTCGGTTAGTGCCCAAATTTGAAAGGGAAAACGGCTGCACGGGTTCGGGGAAAGGATTAGGGGGCTCTGGAAGGCTTACTAGGACGAGACGAGCGACGAACTTGTCGAATTTCTCACGGCGGCGGCAAGCTCGGCGGCGGCGGCTCGGTAAGCTCTGCTGCGTGGGCACCGGAGGCGGCTAGGGTTTCGGAAAGGGGCGAAGAGGGGTCGGCACAGGCTTAAGAAGGCGCGGGCATCTCCAATTTGGAAGGGAGGACATCCCGCGGCGGATTTGCCGGCGGTGTCATCGTCAGCGCCTTCCAAGGGAAGCAGAGGAGGAAGAAAGGAAAGGAGGAGGGAGGCTGACACGCGGGCCCTGGTCGCCATCGACAGCGAGCAGAGAGAGAGCGCGCCTGCGCTTCGGTGCGGCTTGGGCCGGCTGGCCGGGCTGCGGCCCAAGAGAAAGAGGAGGGAGGCCGCGGGGAGAGAAAGGGGGAAACTGGGCTGCGGCCAGGGGAGGGAGAGAAGGCCGGCCGAGCTGGGCTTTTGGGCCAGAAGAGAAGAGGAGGTCAGGCTGGGCCAAAAGGGAGAGGAGAGTGGAAGAGAAGGTTTTCCTTTTAAATCAAGGTAATTTTTTTCCAAAACTATTTTCAAGGGGTGTTTGAATTGATCAAACATATTTACTCAAAAGAAAGATTTTTATTAAATACACTCAACACAATAAATAAAATGCAGCAGCATGAGAGCTCAACTATGTTGAAAACCCTAGGATAATTTTTAATTTAATGAAGATTTTAATTTCCTTAGGGTTTCATGATCATAAAATACAAAATTAAAGCATTTTATTTCTATTTATAAAATAGCAAAATTCAGGGTGTTACAATTCTACCCCCCTTAAAATGAATCTCGTCCTCGAGATTCGAGAAGAGGATTAGATTCCAAGAGAGAAACATGAAAAAGATCTCGTTAACTCTTTCAACTTCAAAACATCCATAGCAACTTTAAACACTCATGTCTCGTAGTCACACTTGCGTACAAATCTTCCACTGAACGGATATTATTCATAATTGACCAAAGTCTTCCTTGACTACTATCTTTTTAACTCACCACTCAATAGATATGGAAACATGATCTACATCTGCCCCTCATCATTATGGTGGTATTCCCTATTGTGCTTACTCATAGAACATGTCATTTGTATTCCACAGGTAGAGGTTGACCACCATGATACTCAATTCTTTTCCCCGACGGTGCTGTTAAGAGCATTGTGCCTTTGGTGCCATGAATCACTCCCTTGTGCGCACACAACCATCCGTTACCAAGAACAATGGGAATATTGAGTGACTCTAACACCATAGGGGTTACGGTAAACTTTTCTTGGTTTATGACCAGACTGATATTTGGGCATATCTGATCTGCTAGTATTTCTCCCACTGGGGTTTGAACTAGCAAAGGTCTCCTTGTTGGACATTTCATCATCTTGTCGTTCTCCACCAACTCAGCGGAAATGAAAGAATGCGAAGCACCTGGGTCAAACAGAGCAAGAACCAGTACTTCGCCTACTTGAATATAACCGTGCACCACTTTGGTAGCTCCTTGGATGTTATGCCTATCCATATTGTTCAGTCTTCCATTGATGAAGTTCCTCTGTGCTTTTCTTTCTTGCGTAGGCTTCTTACGTGCTTTCCTTTTTCGCTTCCGACGTTGTGGATTCTGACTTGGTTCACTCTCAAATTGCTCTTCTACGTTGTTGTCTTGATAGTGCTCATCTTCATTGTACTCACCACCTCCTTCAAAAGCAGGTGCATCAGTCTCTTCCCACATGTTCGGATCCATGGGATACTACACTTCCTGTCATCAAGTGACCAATCATCAGTACACGAGTAAGGATGGGGAAACCATCTTCAACTTGTGACATCAAGGCACTACCCCCCTTAAAATAAACTAGGGGCAGCTAGGGACTAGCTCTTGTAACCATTCAAGCACCATTCATCACACAGTTCTTCCAAAGATAGAGGTACAAGAAGACAAAGACATGTTGCTCAGAGAGAACAGAATAGATGAAGCAAAGAGAGCAAGAGAGAGAGAAAGAAGAACCCCAACTATTTAATTAACAACTCTATGATCTAAATGAAATTGTAGACAACTCCACAAGATCGTTGCATTCATTACAAAGATCCAAATCAAACATAGTCATCAATACAATAAAGCAAGCACTCAACAAACGCCACTATCGTTTTTATTACATAAAGGGGACAACTTCTATTGCCTAAACACGATGAAGATACATGAGCTTTGGGGGATGGCACTTCTTGTTAACCATGTTACCACTTTCTCTTAGCTTGCTTAATCCTTCGAGGCTGAAACTCTTTACAGGTGATTGTCCATCCGTCTACACATACTTCACCTGAGTAAATATTAGCTTGAGAATCATCTATCTTCTTATGGTCAACAGGACTCAGTTGTTGACTCTGTCCCAACTCTGGTTCTAGTGTGTTTGACTTCCTCTTCTTGTCTGCACTATCTTCATGAGTTGGGTTCACATTAACTTCCTTGTCGCTTGATTTTCCTTGGAAACAGGGAAGGTTATAATGCTTACAACATGGACACTGATTTTGAATTTGGAACACCTTGCAGCTAGCATCTTCTACATGGTTGACTTCCTTCTTGTCAGGCTGAGGTTGGATACCCCCATACTCTACTATTTCTCCCGACGGCGTCGTCAGAAGTAGTGATCGCTGATCATTCTTGATCACTCCTTTATGCGAAGATAACCATCCATTTCCAAGGATAACATCAAAGTCCTTTAACTCCAAAACATTAAGATTTGCCTTGAAGTTCACTCCATTTATGACAACATCGACGTTGGGACATACATAATCTGGCTTTAATTCACCTCCTGGAGTGTTAACCATTATAGGCCTTCGCACCGGAACCATCTTAACATTATGATCTTCCGCATACTTTTTGGAGATGAATGAATGCGTAGCTCTACGGTCAAACATAACCATGGCAGAGGCTGAGCTTACTGTAATCACCCCATGAACAACCTTCTCATCTTTCTGAGCTGTAACCATATCCATATGGTGCAATCTGCCGAAGACATAGTTTTGCTTCACTTTATTCCTTTGCATGCCGGATGTAACAAGGGACTCCATGGCTTGGTCTTGAGATTCAACATGATCAATCTTCTCGTTGCTAAACATCTATTTAGATGGATGGAGAAGAATTAGAATAGAATCGAAATCTTATAATAAAAGAGAGGCCAAAGTGAGAAGAATCTATTAGAAATTAACAAGGCTAGGAAGAAGCAAGAGATAGACAAGGTTGAGCACTATCTAATCACACCAGTTCTAACTAGGCTTGCGTCCTACAGTCAGCATTGCTCTGATACCAATTTGTCACACCCCGATATTAAAACAACACCAGGATGTATAAAAGCTCACATGTGTGCCAAGGATCAAGTCCACACATGCTAGACAAATTCATTTAGTACCATTGCAGAGTTTATTACATAACGAACAATATTTAAATCATAGTACTTATTACAACATCACAGCGGAAAAGATAACTCTCGTGGCAGCTTCATCGCAGGGACGTTGACTGGTTGACAACAAGTCTAGAACTCGTTGCGGTAATTATAACTCCAATCTTCATCTGTTGTGTGGTAATAGCAAGGGTGAGCACATTTCGTACTCAGCAAGTAAAACACAGGGTTCATGAGGCTCAAATAGCTTTATGTGGTTATGTTGCGATAGCTTTTTAAATCAAAGTAATAGTAATACAATAAATAGCATCAATGGGGTTGCATAAATTCCAAGGTGCATGATCAATGTAAGATGAACAGTAAGCATAAACAAGTAAATAATGACAATATTTTCTGTTCCATGAGGATTCCAAGCCACCCATAACCGCGGGTACGGCTAGTATACCAGTTTTACACTCTGCAGAGGTTGCACACTTTCACTACGAGCCGTGATTCCCATTTGCTCGGGTTAATTACTCCCAAAAACACTACCAAGGTGAGTGAGCAGGGTATCACTATGAAGTCTTTCAAAAGTCATGTCTAACAAGTTAGGGCCGCTATGGATTCTGTGCCTGTTCTTATAATAAGTCCTCTGCCTGATGGCACATAACCGCAGCCTATACACATCATTGCAGACAGGGGCCAAACTATAAGCCATCCCGGCTTTATCCCACCCCACTTGCGCCTTTCGGTAACCACTAACAAGCTAGACAAGAGCAATTTACTGAACTAAAACCAGAGCCCATTAGCACTCATAGTTGCGCGGTTTTCCCGGAGAGTCACTTACGGATAATGTCATCTATTAAAGTTCATTACTTCCCATTAATCAACACATGATCATGATAATAATAGCATTGCCAAATCATTTATGTGCATAAATCGTAGGTATCAAGGTACAGGGACAATTCTAGGGAAATCATCTATGTTTATCAAGGGATTGCATGCATATGATATTTAGTAAAACTTTCATAAATAGGTAACAAGGATAATCCCATGAATTACTTGCCTTGCTCAGGAAAGTCTTGCTGGTCTTGCTGGTCTTGCTGGTCCTCGAAAAGCGGGTCGTAAGCACCGTCGAATTGCTCACCGTCTATACTCGATTAATCACCAACACACATGCATACAGGAGCATTCATGCATAGCAAACAAGGACATAAATTAGAACAGTACACCAACAGTGAGAAAACCAAATAAAAGATTTATAAAACTATTCTACTCGCTGATACGATCACATCGATATAAAGATCACCGAAAACGGATTTAAAACGCGAAAGATATGATTTTCTGAAGTTTTTATGCATTTTAAGGGATTAAAATAATACTGAAAAATAAATTACTGTTAACATAGATAAAAATTATATCACTGGAAAGAGGACAAAATTATGAATCCAATGCAATTGGAATCACCTCAATCGGAGTTAAAACGCGCATTTTATAAGCGATTAAAGATAGTGGCAAAACTGTAAATATAAATATCTGATTTTTATTAAACCGAAAGGAAAATACGTCTTCTCTGTTGGGAAGCGCAAACTACAGAATGCGCGGGGCCGTCGGCTGTTGACCGATTGACTGCCACGTGGCGGCTTCGCATTGGTTCGGTCCATGGACCAGGTGCGCGGCGCGGGGGAGCGACGCGGTGGACCGAGTCCACACTGCAGCGGTGCACCGAAACGGTACGCAGCGATGGTGGCCGTCCGATGGGGCACGGATGGCACAGATTAGAAGACAGAGAGGGGGGTGGCGCTCTGGCCGGAGACAGGGCCGGTGCGGCGGCGCCATTGCCGGCGCATCGCCGGAGATAGGCGGAACGAGTCCACAGTGCACCCAAACGCGTGGGGAAGGGCTCGGGAGAGAGAGAAGGACACCGCGAGCTCACCTAGGGCGTCGGGAAGACCAGAGGCGGCTCGGAGACGGTCGGCGATGAGCGGTGGCGGACGGGGGTCCCTGTGCACGGCGAAAGGGGTCGGTTAGTGCCCAAATTTGAAAGGGAAAACGGCTGCACGGGTTCGGGGAAAGGATTAGGGGGCTCTGGAAGGCTTACTAGGACGAGACGAGCGACGAACTTGTCGAATTTCTCACGGCGGCGGCAAGCTCGGCGGCGGCGGCTCGGTAAGCTCTGCTGCGTGGGCACCGGAGGCGGCTAGGGTTTCGGAAAGGGGCGAAGAGGGGTCGGCACAGGCTTAAGAAGGCGCGGGCATCTCCAATTTGGAAGGGAGGACATCCCGCGGCGGATTTGCCGGCGGTGTCATCGTCAGCGCCTTCCAAGGGAAGCAGAGGAGGAAGAAAGGAAAGGAGGAGGGAGGCTGACACGCGGGCCCTGGTCGCCATCGACAGCGAGCAGAGAGAGAGCGCGCCTGCGCTTCGGTGCGGCTTGGGCCGGCTGGCCGGGCTGCGGCCCAAGAGAAAGAGGAGGGAGGCCGCGGGGAGAGAAAGGGGGAAACTGGGCTGCGGCCAGGGGAGGGAGAGAAGGCCGGCCGAGCTGGGCTTTTGGGCCAGAAGAGAAGAGGAGGTCAGGCTGGGCCAAAAGGGAGAGGAGAGTGGAAGAGAAGGTTTTCCTTTTAAATCAAGGTAATTTTTTCCAAAACTATTTTCAAGGGGTGTTTGAATTGATCAAACATATTTACTCAAAAGAAAGATTTTTATTAAATACACTCAACACAATAAATAAAATGCAGCAGCATGAGAGCTCAACTATGTTGAAAACCCTAGGATAATTTTTAATTTAATGAAGATTTTAATTTCCTTAGGGTTTCATGATCATAAAATACAAAATTAAAGCATTTTATTTCTATTTATAAAATAGCAAAATTCAGGGTGTTACAATTGTACTCCGCAAGACTTACCCGTCTTACCAAATAAAAAACTCTCAAGGAAGATGCAAGGCTATTTAAGTAGAGTTGGCTGACTCATTTTGCATAAAAGCCATTTTTTTGTATTTACCATGATTAAGTACTAGCAGAGGATTTTAGTGAATAGTATACCTTATTACTAACTTAGCACCTATCTACTTCAATCACTTGATTAATTCTAAGCAAGTGTTAACACCAAATTTTGGGCTGGGAGCCGATAGCCGATACCAGAGGAAGATAGCCGATTTCGGAAGCAGACTCCGTCCAGCGGAAGGAAGGAAATAGCCGATTGCACGGTGAATCGGTTATCGGGCCAAGGTGACAGGAGGCGCGCAGCGTCGGTATTGATGATGTCATCCAGAGTCCGTGCCGCCAAGATGCGATCACGATCGAAGTCCGTTATGGAAAGGGAAGGTGGGACTCCAAGTTACCTTAGATATAGGATAGTTTGTTAGTTTTCTTATCTATTGATGAGTTATAATTCGACTAGGACTCTATCTATTCTCAGGGTATAAATATAAGTCCTCAGCCATTGTAAAAATAATCAACAACATCAATACAACACAACTTTCAGCTTCGGCCAACAAACTCTAGAGTCAGTCGAGTCCGGCGAGTTACTTCATCCAGGCTGGGTGTCATCCGGTGGACGCAGGCTTGCTTGTAAGTATCGTCACCCCCTGTTAAACTATGTTCTTTCAGCGTCATCCGGTGGACGTGGAAGCATGGCGGACCAGGGTCCTTGCTAAGCTCTGTTTCTTTGGCGTCAACCGGTGGATGCGGGAAGCATAGTGAGTCAAGGATGATTCACGCTGGTTTACCCGATCAATCTGTGTTAACCGTCATCCGGTGGACGAGATGCAGATTAGGACGGTTTTCACGCGCGGATTAGTTATCGATTCGTGTTTGTTTGCTTGATTAATCTATTAGTTATTGTCATCCGGTAAACAGGCTATAGATTGAGATAGTTTACACGCATGGATTAGTTATCGGCTCTAGCTAAATATGGCAATTTGGTTAGGTTCATTAAGTTATCAAGATGTTATTTGTTGTTTATTGTTTATTTATCAATATAACATCTCTCTGCCCGACCAAGATTGATAGATTTGGCTTTAGATTCACTTGAATCTGATCGTCATTCATGCTTTCTTATGCTTATTTTACCATGATGATCGGTTCCATGCTTACATCGGCTAATTCCCTATCAATCTTGTTCGTTACATGTTGTGCGTTCGGTTCTAGTTGAGACATAAGTAGTTCTGAGGTTATCGTAAGGCTTATTTTCGTGTCCTTGTTTAAGTTAAACTGAGTGTCATCCGGTGGAACAGGTTTAACCTAAACAAGTTTTCACTAGATTAGACTTGCTTTAATTTGAAGTCTATTTATGACTATGCTAGCATTCGTTCGTGCTTCATGGACCCTACATCGGCTAAAGAGCCGATTCAGTTATACTTTCACGAATAGATCGTGTATATAGACTTATTTGGATATCAAACGATCTAGCTTTATTTGCTGGGTTTGTTGAAGCCCGCTGGCCGTTAGACCAGGTGAATACAGACTTGGTGAACTTAGCGAAGAGGATTTACTAAAGCCGCCGGCCTTCTAGACCAGCTTTACCCGATCTCTGCTCGTTTGATGTACAGATCAGATCTGTACACATGATCTATTCTCTTTTATACACATTAATTGAATTAGATCAGCTAGCACGTTATTATCTTCATATGAGTATCCTGATAGCCGTTTTACTTCATTATTACACTATCGGTTCATAACATGACGGAATCGGCTTTCTAGTCGATCTCCGATTATGCAGGCTCTTTGAGCCGTACAGTTGAAACTATCTGGACTCACCAGTTAGTTCCACCTTGAGTTACTGATTATATTTGTTTCCTTGTCAATTGCAGGTCAAATTGACTGCCACGCTTGGGTGTTACTGGCACTCTCAGACCGGGTTCGAAGCTAGCTAGATCTGCGAGAGCTCTACTGCCTTCAAGGGTCGTTTCCGGCTTCGCTGGTGTGTTGGGCTTAGGGAACCACTTTTTGCGCCAACACACTTTTTGGCACGCCTGGTGGGACCATTCACTGAAGACCATGGCAAAGGGGAAGACCGCGGCAGACGGCTCATCTAAGGATGACGGTGTCCTCAGGGTCAGGATCGAAGATCTCAACTAGGAGGACGCGGCAGTGCTGAACAAGATCGTTGAAGAATTCGCTGATGCCTTCCTGCTTTCATTCAGCAAGCAGCGTGATGGCTCCATAGTGAAGAAGAATGCATTCTTGAGGTGGATCATGGATGGCCATTCTGATAAATCTGAAGAGGAGTGCAAGGCCGACCTCAAACAGATGCTGGAAGAAGCGACCTGGGAGGCCGCCTATTCAGCAGTCGGCCACCACCACAAATCCTTCCTGTAAACGTTCTATAACATCATGAAGACCGTTCTCAAGCGGCAGGATTGGGAGTCTTTGGGTTCAGTTTACTTCAACATACCCGCAGAAGACGCAGATCCAAAAGCAGCGGCAGGAACCTCCAATTCCTCACCGCAACAGCCGAGCCAGTCGAAAGCGCCAGTACAAGGTGCCACGGCGGCCGGTTCGGCTCAAAAAATAGCAGTTTCTCCCAGATTATACAAAGATCATACTCCAGAGGAGCTCGCCGCTTTCATGCAGGCCACTGGACAGACAGTGAACTCGATGAACTCATCAGCGGTGAACCCAGCGGCTAGAAATACACCGGCGGTAGACACGGCCAACCCAACTCCTGGATACCACGAGGGGATTACATATCAAGACCTTCAGGCAGCGCCGCATCCGGGGTACGCACAGACGCCCAACAATCAGCTGCTGGAGCATATGAGTGCCATGCTCCGTGATACGTTCGGTTTGCAGCCGAAGACCGGGACTGGAATCAAGTACAGACGTCCTTACCCCGAGTGGTACGACCGAATGACGTTGCCGCCCAGGTATCGCTTGCCCGACTTCTCCAAGTTCAGTGGGCAGGACGACATCACCACCATGGAACACATCAGCCGCTACCTGACCCAGCTCGGCGAAGCTTCATATGAGGTAGCTCACAGGGTCCAGCTCTTCCCGCTATCACTGACAGGGTCGGCGTTTAGCTGGTTCGCGTCCATGGAGCCTGGCTCGATTCAAGGTTGGGAAGATCTGGAGACCAAGTTCCATAATTACTTGTAACACCCGAAAAATTGCATTCTTTTAAATAGTGGGAATTTATTTAATTATGCAATTAGTTGATCATTCCAATGTAGGGAAATGATAATTTTTCTTAAATATAAAATCAAACTTAGGTCATACACATGTATGATGCATTCATGCTGGAGCATTTCTTCTTTGTACTGTTGTAGCTTATTTGAATTTTTCAAATATTTCAAAACCCAATTTGGAAATCCTTTTGGAAAATGAAATTAGAAAATAGAAAAGGGAAATAGGAAAACCTTCCCTCTCTGATTTTGGCCCGAGGGCCCAGTCCTCCTTTTCCTTTCGGCCTGCCCCCTCCCTTGCTAACTTGGGCCGAGGCCCAGCTAACTAGCCAGCCAGCCGGCGCAGCAAGCTGAGCGTCCCCTCTTCCCATCTTTGGATGATAGGCGGGCCCCACAGGGCAGTCCCTCTTCTCCTCCTTCCTTTCTTCTCCCTAGGGCGCCCAAAGCAGAGAGCCACGCCGCGACCGAGCACGCGCGCGCGGAGCATCCCTCTGCCGTGACTGCCAGCCCGACCCCAGCGCTCGGTGCTACCGACCTGTGGGACCCACAGGACAGCCCCTCCCCTGTTTCCCTCTGCTGCTCGCCGAGAGTCCGACGCGGGCAAGAAAGAAAACGGCCGAAGCCGAGTTCGTCGCCGCGCCGAGAGTCCGACGCGAGAACGAACAGAGCGAGTTCGTCGCTCGCCGCCCTCGATTCGATCTCCTATATCCGAGGCGAACTCAACTCCCCTATCCCCATCGCCTCGGGACTATATAAGTCCAGGCGGGCCCCTATTTGCCGCCAACCAGCCCTAGCGGCATTGCCTCCTCCTGCCCTCGCGCGAACAGAGCCGCCGCTGCTCGAAGCTTTCCGCCGCCGGGATCCTCGGACGAGTCCGGATCTCCTACGCCTCCCTCGCGCCCCTATATAGGTCGGCCGAGCCGTGCCGTCCCTCCCCACAAGTTCCCGAGCAAGCCACGCCCTCCGATCTTGCCCTAGCCGCCGCCCCGAGCTCCGCCGTCGCCCCGAGCTCCGCCGTCGCCGTCGATTTCTCCTCGGGAGGACTTCTCCGTCGAAATTGGTTGTTCTCCAAGCTTCGCAGCAAGGTCAGGGACCTTTCCCACCCCTTTTCTCTCGGTTTTGTGCACTATAGCCATGATGCCGAGCTTCGCAGCCTCCATAGTTCCGCCACCTAGCTCGCCGCATTCTCCCCGAGCTACCTCTGTGGCAACCGAAACCATAGATAGGTTCGGCTTGAACTCCTCTTGCTTCCCGACCAGATCCCGAGGTGTGCCGAGCTTCCTAGCCCCGAAAACGCCATCTCCGGCCATCTTGCCGGCGAGGAACCGGCCGGGCGCCGCCCGACTCCGGCGACCAGAGCCGCCCCTCTTTCCCCCGAGCTACCTGCGCCGTCCACGGCCGATCCAACGGCTCACAGTGAGAGATACCCTTTCGCCGGCACTTTTGCAAAAGAGCCCCTGAGCTTTTTAATGTTCTAACCCACGGTCCTTTGGCGTATTTCTGAGATTACGCTTTCCTATTTAGAAAACGTATTTCCTCGGTTTTAATTCAAAAGGCGTTTTCAATATTTACAGATTTGCCACTCAGTTTATTTCGGCCATATTTTATTCGTTTTAGCTCCGATTTGATCCGTTCAAGTCTCGTTAGATTCATAATTTCGTAATCTATCTAATGATGCTACTGATACTCATGTTTTCAACTTTTAAAATTTGAGATTAGATTTAATCTATTATTTTATTAAAGTAAAACTTGTTTATTTCATAACTTCTCCGTTTGAATTCCGATTTTCGTGATCTTTATATCGTTGGAATCGTAGCGACGCGTAGATTATTTTTATACACTTTTTAATCTATTTTTCCACTGTTGGTGTACTGTTTCTAATATAGATCTTGTTTGCTTCGTGTATGATTGCCTCGATGATTGTGTGGTGATTTTATGATCGAGTTCAGACGGTGAGCAATACGTAGGTGATCAAGAGTACGTTGAGGATCCAAGTTCTCCAGAGCACTTTGATCAAGGCAAGTATAGCATGGGATCTTCCTTGTTATCCTATTCACCGCAATAATTAATTTCATGTGCATGTGTCTACCTTGTTAACCATAGTTTCTACCTAGTATTGTTATCTTGTTCCTTGATCACCTATGGGATTTATGCATTAGGTAGTTGATGCTTGCGCGCTATTGGAATCATGATCATGTAAACTTGATTAATTGAATATGCAATAACATTGAAAGATGTCTTTTTAGCAATATGGAACTAGGGGATTCGAGCATAGTTTTGTGATGCTCCATATCCCTTTCCCCCTTGGTAATGATCTGTCAGCAAAAGCTGGGACTTACAGTGCAACTATGAGGGCTATATGGCTCTGGTTTTAGCTCAGTATGAGGACCTTTTCTAGCTTGTTAGAGGTTACCGAAAGGCGCAAGAGGGGCTTTGACGACTCGGGTATAGTGCGGCCTCTGTCCATATGTGTATAACCTGCGTGACCTTGTGCCATATGGAAGGGGGGCTCTACATCTGCTTGCCGAGGAAACCTCGCGGCCCTAACATGTTAGACGAACCTTTGAAAGGCTTCATAGTGAAACCCTGCTCACTCACCTTGGTAGTGTTATGGGGCTAGCTACCCCGAGCAAATGGGAATCACGGCTCATAGTGAAAGTGCACAACCTCTGCAGAGTGTAAAACTGGTATACTAGCCGCGCTCACGGTCACGAGTGGCCCGGAAAACTCACGGAGTAGTTATCTTTTTGGATGATGTTGACTTGTTGCTAATTGACTGATGCAATTCATTAATTATGTTTACTTTTGATCATGAATTATGGGCTTATTCAACTTGTTGCTATCCAATTGCATAAAAGATGCTTAATTAAAAACAAACCGCTGTAAACCCGTGTCTATCCTTTTTGAGCCTCATAAACCCCATGTTATATTTGCTGAGTTCGACATGAACTCACTCTTGCTATTTCCCCCCACACCTCAGGAGAAGTTTAGGCTTGTGGTCAACCAGTCAGTTGTGTCCCTGTGGAGTTGGCGTCTACACGCGAAGATCAGAGTGTCTTTCCGCTGTTTGCTTCTTAAAGGTTCTATTTTAATTATTACTACGTTATGTATTTGATCATTGCCTTTTGATATTACCTTGTATTTGTCGGATTATGTGTGTGACTGATCCTGGGGCGCACATAAGGTTATGCATTCAATTTTATCCTTAAAATTGGGTGTGACATTACTTCTTCTCTGGCACCGGGGAGAAAGACATCACAGACCTCACCAACATGCGCCAAAAGCCGAATGAACTTGGATCGGGTTTTATCAGGCGATTCAGGGAAACCAGGAACATGTGCTACTCTTTGAACCTGAACGACAAACAGCTCGCCAAGATAGTGGTCAGTGGGCTGCTCCCACACGTCCAAGAGAAGCTGGTGGGCACCAACTTCAACAGCATCAGCGATGTCATGCAGAGGGTGGCCGCATTAGAACAGCAGGCCCAGAGCTTCAAGAAGGAATCGAAATACAAGCAGTCGGCATACGTCTGTAATTCCGACTCAGAGGATGGGGAGAATGAAGAAGTGGCTGTTGTTGAGCTCAAATGGGGTACAAAGCCCATGGCCGTGCTGAAGGGTTGGAGCGCGGAGGATCAATACGACTTTGACACGCGCAAGCTGGACAAGCTCTTCGACCTGTTAGTTAGCGCGGGCCACATCACCTTCCCGGCTGATTACGTCAAGCCGTCTCCTGAAAATTTGCAGGGAAAACCGTTCTGCCAGTACCACGGCCTCACCTCACACTCCACGAACAACTGCCGCAATTTGAAAGCAGCAATCCAGAATGTCATTAGGCGCGGCCTGTTAAAATTTGAGGCCCCTCCCAAGGGAAAGATGAAGATCGACAAATTCCCATTCCCAAAGGGGCAAAACATGGTCCAGATCGCAAACCCTCCGACCAAAGTGAAGGTGTTAACCTCCGAACGGGCCAAGAAGAACTCCTTAGTTTATACCGATGCGCAGATCACAGCTGAGGAGCTAGCGCTGATCAAAGAAAGGAGGGAGCAGAACCAGAGGCAGCTGGAGAAGGGAGAGTCCAGCGGCACCAAGAGCAGGAGGCCCACGCACCAGCATCTCCTGAATAAGTTGCGGCGACAGAAGGAGAAGGATCATCAGAGGCAGCTGCAGCGCGAAGAGGAGGAGTACCGCAGGTGGCTCCGCGAGGAAGAAGAGGCGCGCTATCACGAAGAAATGGCTCGCCACCGGGAAGGTAAGGAGGATCACTGGCATTGCCCGTTCTTCCGACACTGCTGGAACGAAGGCTTGAGACTGCCAACGCTGCGCAACTGTCCAGAGTGCAGCGATCAGTACCGAGAGTACAGGCAGTCCCAGGTCAACCGCCGGTCCGTGCACCAGAGGCTAGGGAGCCCCCATAGCCCGCGGGATCGGCGTGAAAAAAGGGACCTACGCGATCGGCTTGATGAGGCGGTGGTTGAACGCCGACAGCCGGTTTGGCAGGAGAAACAGTGGTGCCCGGGAGATCTAACTAGAAGCCAAAGGCGCCGGGTGCAGCGGCTCAGGAACAGGGAGCTCTAGGTTGAGGGGCGCGCCAAGCAGGTGTGGCGCGAAAAGCCTTCACAAAGTAATGGAAAAGCTGCAGCCGATGCACAGATGGTGTTTGTGCTACCTGCAGAATTCAGAGCCAGGAAGTACGATACTGATTCCGACTCAGACGACTCAGGATCAGAAGAAGGAGTGGCCAAGTTAGTGCTCGCACAGCAAGCTACTTTTGACAAGCCGGCCAAGAATCGACATCTGAAAGCCCTCTAACCACATTCCGCAAGCTGGGCAAGGGTCCCGATGATCTGATAGAAACCGATCTGATGCTCAAGGATTTCGGAGGCAATTCTTCCAACACTCGGGGGGCAATCAACGTCGAGCTGACAGTGGGCAACAAGACACTGCTTACTACCTTTTTCATGATCGACAGTAAGGGCGCCTACAGCTTGTTGCTCGGACGCGACTGGATCCATGCCAACTGCTGTGTGCCATCCACCATGCATCAATGTCTCATTCAGTGGCATGGCGATGAGGTCGAACTGGTTCCGGCCGACGACTCGGTCAACGTGGCGACAGCGGATGCCATGTACTGGGAAGCTAGGGATCATGATTGTTTCTCTGGCAAGATTTGGGAAGGAGACTCCATCAAGGTCAGCGATGAGGGTCAACAGCCGATCAGGGCAATCGGCTCTGAGTCTTTTTATTAAATGGAGAACCCGATCGACGGTACAGAGGGTAAGTTGGGGTAAGGATTCACGTCAGCCGACAAGCTCGAAGAAGTGGATGTTGGACCCGGCGACAGGCCAAGGCCGATGTTTATTGCCGCCAACCTAGACCCGGATTTTAGGCAGGAGCTAATTCAACTGCTGAAGGAGTACAAAGATTGCTTCGCCTGGGAGTATTATGAGATGCCTGGATTGGACAAATCTATTGTTGAGCATAGGCTACCTATCAAGCCGGGGTTTCGGCCATACAAGCAGCCTCCACGTCAGTTTAGAGAGGACGCTCTGCCTGACATTAAGGCCAAAATCACGAGACTGTTAGAAGCCAAGTTCATTCGAGCTTGCCGATATGCCGAATGGATATCGAACATCGTCCCTGTGTACAAGAAAAATGGTAAATTGCGAGTCTGCATGGACTTCAGGGATTTAAATAGAGCTACACCGATGGATGGTTACCCTATGCCAATAGCCGATATGCTGGTAGACTCGGCTGCTGGGCACCAGGTTATTGGCTTCATGGATGGCAATGCTGGTTATAATCAAATTTTTATGGCTGATGAAGACATCCCAAAGACTGCCTTCAGGTGCCCTGGTGCGCTTGGTTTGTTTGAATGGGTGGTCATGACGTTTGGTTTGAAGAATGCCGGTGCAACTTATCAGAGAGCTATGAAGTACATATTTCACAAGTTGATCAGCAAAATCGTTGAAATCTATATAGACGACGTGGTGGTGAAATCCAAGAGGTATAAAGATCACCTGGCCGATCTGAGGGCCACTCTGGAGTGCACAAGGAGACATGGTTTGAAGATGAAACCTAACAAGTGTGCATTCGGCGTGTCAGCTGGTGAATTCCTGGGATTCATGGTCCACCGCAAAGGGATAGAGATCGGCAGCAAGAGCAAGAAGGCGATCGATGAACTTGTATCTCCAACCAACAAGAAGGAATTGCAATATTTGCTCGGTAAGATTAACTTTATCAGAAGGTTCATCGCCAACTTATCAGAAAAGGTGCTGCCGTTCTCGCCATTGTTGAAGCTCAAGAACGATCAAGAGTTCAAATGGGGTGATGTGCAACAGAAGACTTTTGACGAAATCAGAGAATACATGAAAACTCCACCTGTCTTAGTACCGCCACGGACAGGGAAGCCCTTTAAGTTGTACGTGACGGCCGAAAGCCATACTATTGGATCGGCCCTTTTTCAAGAGTTTGAAGGGAAAGAGAGAGCAGTTTTCTACCTGAGCAGTCGGCTTCTTGACCCTGAGACAAGATATACACCGACCGAGAAGTTGTGCTTGTGCCTATTCTATTCGTACACCAAGTTGAGGCACTACCTGCTTGCCTCGGAGTGTGTGGTGGTGTCCAAGGAGGATGTCATCAAGCACATGCTTTCGATGCCAATTTTGAATGGTCGGATCGGCAAATGGATCTTGGCGCTCTCAGAGTTTGACTTGAGGTTCGAATCGGCTAAGGCAGTCAAAGGCCAGGCGATAGCCGATTTCATCACACAGCATCACGGAGGATCGGTTAATGTAGCGGATATAGCGCCATGGACTATGTTCTTTGACGGCTTTTCGTGCAAGCAAGGTGGTGGCGCCGGAGTAGTGCTCATCTCACCGCGGGGTGTGCGTTTTGAGTATGCTTTCCAGATCGGGCCGATTGTCACAAACAATCAGGCTGAATATGAAGCCGCGTGGAAAGGTTTTCAGCTTCTGCATGAAGCAAAAGCCGATGCAGTTGAAGTATTTGGCGATTCACAACTAGTCATCAACCAATTGCTCGGCCTGTATAAGTGTAAAGACGAGATACTCAGAGGCTATTATGATCAGTGACAGGCTCTCATCAAGAAGTTCATGACGGTATCTCTCTGCCACATCCCCAGGGCCCAGAACCAGGAAGCTAATCGGCTGGCGCAGAACGCGTCGGGTTATCGGCCGATGCAGGAGATTTGTAACAGCGAGCAATCAGCTGATGACTGGAGGGGCGAGATAGCAGGTTACCTGGCAAATCCTTCACAACGAGTCAACAGAAAACTAAGGTACAAAGCCTCCAAGTATGTTTTGCTGGATGGTCAGTTGTATTACAAGACTGTTGAAGGAGTGCTGCTCAAATGCCTGGGGACAGAAGAATCAGTGAAGCTGATGAGCGAAGTACACGATGGAGTCTGCGGTGCACATCAATCGGCTCACAAGATGAAGTGGATCATCAGGAGGACTGGTTACTATTGGCCTACGATGCTGGAAGATTGTTTCAAATATTATAAAGGCTGTCAAGCATGCCAGAAGTTCGGAAATATACAAAAATCTCCAGCCTCTGCTATGAATCCTATAATCAAGCCATGGCCGTTTAGAGGATGGGGTATTGATCTAATCGGCCAAATCTACCCACCATCGAGCAAGGGTCACAAATGGATCCTGGTGGTGACTGATTACTTCACCAAGTGGGTAGAAGCCATTCCTTTGAGGAACGCCACCTCAGCTGACGTGATCGAATTTGTAAAGGAGCACATTATTTACAGGTTTGGCATACCTCAGACGATCACAACCGATCAGGGGACACTGTTCACTTCAGAGGAGTTTATGACCTTTGCCGACGACATGGGCATCAAGATTTATAATTCATCGCTGTATTATGCCCAAGCCAACGGACAAGCAGAAGCCTCCAATAAAATTTTGATCAAGATTATCAAGAAAAAAATTGAGCAGAACCCCAGAAAATGGTATTTGCATCTGAGCGAGGCGCTATGGGCATATCGCATGGCACAGCATGGATCGATCAAAGCTTCACCTTATGAGCTAGTCTATGGACACGCTGCTGTCCTGCCATAGGAAATTCAGTCTGAGACACGGCGCGTCATGTTGCAAAATAAGCTTACAGCCGGTGAATACAAAGACATTATGATGGACAGTTTAGAAGATTTGCACTGTCATCGGCTTAAGGCTTTGGAATACATTGAAAGAAACAAGGTACGGGTGGCCAAGTATTACAACACTAAGGTGAGGAGCAAGAGCTTCACCGAATCAGAGCTAGTATGGAAAGTCATTCTGCCTATTGGTACAAAACAAAGCCGATTCGGTAAGTGATCGCCAAACTGGGAAGGCCCGTATCGTGTGGTTTAATGCGCCCCGGGTAATGCTTACATCCTTGAAGATTTAGAAGGACAGAGACTTGCCAGGGCCATCAGCGGGAAGCATCTGAAAAAATACTACCCTAGCATCCCAGTTGTGGGGTGATAGCCGATTCATGTGAATCTGGCTCTAACAGCCGATGCCGTGCAAGCGGGTCGCCTTCAGGACAAAAATGGCCGACATCGTAGTAACGAGTCGCCCTTAGCACAAAAATGAAATACCCTCAATGGGGTGTAACAGCCGATGCGACAAGCATCGCCTTTAGAGCAAAAAATAAAAACAAAATATACAGCCTTGCAGATTGGATCGTTTCGGGCATAACAAGTTCAGAAGTATCATACACATCAAAATGCCTAATACAACCTAGTTTGGATTATTGACGCCATCCCGGATCACGTCCTCGGCGTCGATGGACACGGAGAGACCGTCCGCATGAGGAACGAAAGCGACCATCAGCGTGCCGAACTCCTCCATGTCATGGCCAGCCCGGATCCCCGGTTCGACGTTCTCCAGCACGATGCCGGAGTTGATCTGGGCGGCGGCCAGAGCTCCCGTGGCACCATGACGGACGCCGCTCATCGCCACCTGGCGGACGCGGTGGTGCACGTCTGCAAGCTGCTCCACCTGCGTTTGGCCCCGCGCGCAGAGGAAGTTGGTGACACTCGCCGCAGCCACACGCAGTTCATGCAGCTGCGCCGTCAGGGCTACATAAACAAGGAAGATCAGTGCTGGAAAACGCGCCATGCATGCCATTGGACAAAGAGAGAGATTACCTGCCACGGCGGCCTGTGACTCCGCGAGGTTGGCCCGCGCCTCTGCCAAATCGATGCTGGCGGCAACAAGCGCGACGGCCTGGTCCTCATTCTCCTTGTCCAGTCGACCAGCTTCTTTGGTAGCCTCGGAGTAGAGATTGCGGTACCGCACCATCTCATGGTGGAAGTGGCGGCCGTCGGCGGCGGTGTAGGAGTCGCGGGAACTCGAAGATGATTCCGAGTTCGATTCTGCTCCGGAGGTGGTGCTGCGAGCCGGAGCGTGATGGAGGTTCGGTTGTGGCGCCGTGCGACGCATCGAGGAACCGGCGCCGATCGGTGCACCGGAAGGCAGATGGAGTGGGGGACGTTGGCTGAAAGGAACCATCAGATCAAGCACCCAGATTTAGCCAGATTTAAAGATTGGCGAAAAGGGCGAATAAGATACCTGCTATGGGCTCCCCGTCCGCTGACTTGCATCATACGCCTGATTGGAGCCCTTACAGGAGCAGAGGGCCCGGCGGCGTCACCAGCGGCGGGGGTTTCCGGGGCGGCCGTCCCAGTTGCAGGAACAGCGTCACCATCCGCCAGGGCTGCCCGAGGAAGATCAACACCGGGGGCAGGGGTGTTCAGGCCGGCTAAGGAGCCAGCAGTGCCGCTGACGAGAGATGGCTGGTGACTGCGGAAACAGATCAAATCAGACAGAAACAGCAAGGAGATGGTAGGCTGACGGTTAAACTTACCCTAACGTCTGCTCGATTCGGGCGACGCTGGCCCAGATGCGGCGGATGCTCCGTTCCATCTCATCGCCGTTGGCGGGCTCAGACGCCGGGCGCTTCCCACGGTCTCCATTGCCGGCCATGGTCGTGAATGAAGATTGAGAGAGCGGAAGCGAAGTAGATACAAGGAGGCAGCTGGAAGAGTTGGTCGGCGAGACGGATACGATGGCGTGTGATATTGCCTCAAGTCTGCCAACTATTTATAAGACAACATGGGCACCGAGGCGGTTTCTTTGGGAAGTGAGACGGCATGGCTGATTTTAGGTTGCGGTTAATCCGTGTTTCTTGAATCCGGAACAGTTGCCAAATCAGGGAGACGAAGCGCCACCATCAATGGTCGCACACCGATCGGCTTTTTGGGTCAAGCTGTTTAGCCGATCCTATTGTGAGTACCCACAAGCCGATTCGTAGTGAATCTGGCTGAGGGGTTAATTCTAAGGGAAAGCAGAACAAAGCCGATGCTAAGAAGCAGGCCCGAAAGCCGATTCATTTGTAGAACGGATCAGGCTGAGTAATCGATTCTAAGGTACAATGCAAGCCTGAGAGCCGATTCACATGCAGAAACGTATCAGGCTGAACAAAGTCAATTCGAAACAAGACAAAGCCAATATTAAGGTATGAAATCAAAGGCAGATCAGGTTAAATTCTCAAATTTAGGGTGAAACAGCACGAAGACAGAGTTGCAAATAGAAAAGAACATGCCAAGCAGTACACCCATCATGTTACAAAGTTAATAAAGATTGAATCAGTTCTACTAATTCAGCACGGAGCGCATGGCCAGCCTGCAGCAATTGTTGATCTCGGTTTTCAGTGAACTGCAACAGGTCTAGGCGTTGGCATGTCTTCCTGCCTGCAACGACCAAGCTGCTGATTTTCTTCTTTTTCTGGGAGAGCTCGATCGTGCTGGTGGAAATGGTGATTTCCCGCTCACTTGATAGCCGACTCAACTGCTTCCAGTTCTTTTCTCAGCTGGTCTCGTCTTGTTTTCAATGTCTCCTGCTCTGTTTCGGCTGTGCTGATTGAAGATTTGAGCAGCCTGACTCGATCGGCTAATCCGGTGGCCTCTTGTCTGTTGACCGATTTGTTGCTCCTCAGCTGTTCAAGCTCTGCCAGGTTCCATGAGCAGTGATAATCCCTGATGCTGTAACTTTAAGATCACCGAGTCTCTGCAGGGATTTCAAGGCTGTCAGATTGGGTTGCTGCTGGACAAGTTCGATTATTTGATCAATCAGTCCGGGATTCGAGGCCAGAGCAACTAGATCACCCTCTAGATGGGGTAGAAGTGCACTCAGCCGATTGTTGAAGTCTGGCTCTGAAAGTTTCTCGGAGGAGGAGGCCAGTTCATCTCTATCACAGAATTCTTCTATGTCGAATGAATAGCCGGGAGACGAAGGCTTCGGTACCTACAATACATACATTCTCTCATCAGAAAAGGTACAATATAGATTAATTATTTTTTGGCAGAGACGGGATACCTAAATGAGGCCTGAGGGATGTAGGGTTGATGCCGATGTTGGTTGTTCGACTAAGGCAGTTGTGTCTCTTGCGGCATGAGGATCCTCGGCTGTCATTGCCTTGGGCAGTTGGGTTTCTACAAACCAGAAGTAAGAGCAGTATGGAAGCAAGGATAATTGCTAACAGCCGAATAGGAGTTACCTGGATTCCTCTCAGGGGGCAACTCCTCTTCTTCATGGTTCGCCCAGACTTCGTCGGAAGGGCTGTTCGGCTGTATTTTTGAAAAGAAGATTTGGTCAATCAGGGCATTTGTGTCGAGGAAAGAAAAGCCCAACGAGTAGTACCTGAGTTTTGGCTCCTTCTTCTTGGATCTCTTCTTCTTGAGCAGCTGACTCCTCATGGCCGGTGGATTTTGGTGGTTCTTCGGCCTATTTCTCTCCCAAGGTATCTTGAGTTGATTGGGGTTTCACCTGGTAGAAAGCCGATTTAAGAGTCGGAGCATACTGCAATAAAGGAAGATGCTACTTCTGGATACCTGAACTTTTCTTATCGAACGGTGTTTCTTGGGTGCTTGCTTTTGGAGCAGAGATGCAGCTGGCCGTTTGGAAGCAGAAGGGGGCGTCAGCACAGCAGGGCCTAGCATTAGTTGTCGCAGCGTTGGTGCTCGAGAGCCTAGCCTCGCTATCGGACAAGGAGGATAGTATTCCACTCGCTCTGGTGGATTGGATGATGGGTCCTGCGAGAAACATCTGTTAAGTAATATGTTTGACTAAAGCTGTTTTTACTGGAATCGGCTGAGAACACTTACTGCTCGGGGAGATTGGAAGTTTGAGTCCAGGGCTCTGCATTTGTCGTGGACAGTCTGGCAGAACAAGTGAGCGTGCCATCGCTGCCACCAGTCATCAAAACTCTGATGGGTGATGCAGATTTGATTCCACGGCTTCGGCGAGAATGTGGACAGGTTTGCTCCGAGTTAAAAAATTCTGCCAGCCTGAAGGTGCTCTGTAATGTTCTCCCTAGGTTTCAAGGTATTCAAAAAAGGGAACCGAGGGGGCAATTGGCCGAAACCTAGCTGTCTTGCTGCTATGTTAGGGTGATAAAATTCATAAGAAGGATAGCTAGTTGACTTGCCGCTCGCGCTCCGAAGGTGCTTGAAGTCTACTGGCAAGGCACAAGGTTTTATGATTGCATTCAAGATGCTGATAGCCTCATCATCAGAGCACCCGTTGTTGAACTTGAAGCTGGAGGGCACTGGAAATTCATCTTCATCCTCATAGGGGAACCAGGTAGTAACATTTGGTCCCAAGCCCCTGTATAATGTTTCCAGCATGTTGCCCTTTGAAGTTGGGATGCTTATGGTAGAAGCAGCTTCACCAAAACTTTGACAGCCTCTGGTTTTTGGGTCCTCCTCCTCTGAGTACTCGGTGGATGGAAAGTTGAGGCCTTGGAGTTGTGTTCTTACCAACTTATGCAGATACAGGTTGAGCCATAACTGTACTAGCCACCAAGGGCCTGTTATCCATTGTACTTCTTCACCTATAATCAAGGAACTGAACACCCGGTTCATAAGCCTGTATGCTGCACCCAACAGGAGTTTGCCCAGGGGGATGGAGTGCCCTTGAGCCAGTTTCTCTGCTAAGACCCGATAAGGGTATGCTGGTCCGGCAGTGGCGCCACAGAACACGAATCTCTCAAGCCACATGGTCAAGAATACGACGTGTTCTTTCTCGCTGACGGAAGAGGAGGTTTTCTAGTGGTGTTGAACATAGCCACTCCACCCTTTGTATGTGTCCAGCTTCGGGAAGTACGGGTCCTTCTTGCCACTGGAGCAGAGATCCTAGAAGTCATATGATCCAGTGATCTGAAGCCCGGTGAGCATATGGATATCGCCCAGGGTAATGGTTTTTGGACCATCTCCAAACACGAAAGCATTCAAGGAGTTGGACCAAAAGTGACTGGCGGCTATCAGGAGCGGCTCATTCCTCGCCATCTCTGATAATGATAGGTCAAGACATTGGCTCAGATGGCACATCTCCCAGTCCGCGCGTTTCTTCGCCGCGACGTGGCGGAACTAGTTCCTCCATCCAGCAAGTACGCTTGGCCAGTTTCTGAAGGATTTGGCCCAAGAAGAGGCGCCCATCATGGAGCTTTGAAATGGGAACTGATTGGTTTCTTGAACAATGAAATCTTTAGGGACCGGATCGCCCATCGGACCCAGGTAGTAGGTGTCGGGGATGTCCTTCAGCGGAATCAGAATATCATTCCTCAGCACCTGGATTTGAAACTCGTACTCAGTGAGGTTGAAGAGGGATTCACAAATCAGGAGGTGGATCGATGAAATTGATACCTCAGGGACCTCGGAAGGAGTCGCCATTAGCTCGGGGATGGTTTGACGGCGGCGAATCGAAGCTGACGGCGGCGGATTGAAGCCCGTGGCGGAGATTGCGATGGTCAAGGGTTTCGCTTTGGTGCGAAAGTTTGAAGCGCCGAGAGGGAAGCTGCAGTTTGACTATTTGAAGGCTCGAGCGCTAATTTTGGAATAAACCAGTTTATTCCAAAATTGGGGGCATGTGTTAACACCAAATTTTGGGCTGGGAGCCGATAGCCGATACCAGAGGAAGATAGCCGATTTCGGAAGCAGACTCCGTCCAGCGGAAGGAAGGAAATAGCCGATTGCACGGTGAATCGGTTATCGGGCCAAGGTGACAGGAGGCGCGCAGCGTCGGTATTGATGACGTCATCCAGAGTCCGTGCCGCCAAGATACGATCACGATCGGAGTCCGTTATGGAAAGGGAAGGTGGGACTTGAAATTACCTTAGATATAGGATAGTTTGTTAGTTTCCTTATCTATTGATGAGTTGTAATTCGACTAGGACTATATCTACGCTCAGGGTATAAATATAAGTCCTCAGCCATTCTAAAAATAATCAACAACATCAATACAACACAACTTTCGGCTCCGGCCAACAAACTCTAGAGTCAGTCGAGTCCGGCGAGTTACTTCATCCAGGCTGGGTGTCATCCGGTGGACGCAGGCATGCTTGTAAGTATCATCACCCCCTGTTAAACTATGTTCTTTTAGCGTCATCCGGTGGACGTGGAAGCATGGCGGACCAGGGTCCTTGCTAAGCTCTATTTCTTTGGCGTCATCCGGTGGACGCGGGAAGCATAGTGAGTCAAGGATGATTCACGCTGGTTTACCCGATCAATCTGTGTTAACCGTCATCCGGTGGACGAGATGCAGATTAGGACGGTTTTCACGCGCGGATTAGTTATCGATTCGTGTTTGTTTGCTTGATTAATCTATTAGTTAATGTCATCCGGTAGACAGGCTATAGATTGAGATAGTTTGCATGCATGGATTAGTTATCGGCTCTAGCTAAATATGGCAATTTGGTTAGGTTCATTAAGTTATCAAGATGTTATTTGTTGTTTATTGTTTATTTATCAATATAACATCTCTCTGCCCGACCAAGATTGATAGATTTGGCTTTAGATTCACTTGAATTTGATCGTCATTCATGCTTTCTTATGCTTATTTTACCATGATGATCGGTTCCATGCTTACATCGGCTAATTCCCTATCAATCTTGTTCGTTACATGTTGTGCGTTCGGTTCTAGTTGAGACATAAGTAGTTCTGAGGTTATCATAAGTCTTATTTTCGTGTCCTTGTTTAAATTAAACTGAGTGTCATCCGGTGGAACAGGTTTAACCTAAACAAGTTTTCACTAGATTAGACTTGCTTTAATTTGAAGTCTATTTATGACTATGCTAGCATTCGTTCGTGCTTCATGGACCCTGCATCGGCTAAAGAGCCGATTCAGTTATACTTTCACGAATAGATCGTGTATATAGACTTATTTGGATATCAAACAATCTAGCTTTGTTTGCTGGGTTTGTTGAAGCCCGCTGGCCGTTAGACCAGGTGAACACAGACTTGGTGAACTTAGCGAAGAGGATTTACTAAAGCCGCCGGCCTTCTAGACCAGCTTTACCCGATCTCTGCTCGTTTGATGTACAGATCAGATCTGTACACATGATCTATTCTCTTTTATACACATTAATTGAATTAGATCGGCTAGCACGTTATTATCTTCATATGAGTATCCTGATAGCCGTTTTACTTCATTATTACACTATCGGTTCATAACATGACGGAATCGGCTTTCTAGTCAATCTCCGATTATGCTGGCTCTTTGAGCCGTACAGTTGAAACTATCTGGACTCACCAGTTAGTTCCGCCTTGAGTTACTGATTATATTTGTTTCCTTGTCAATTGCAGGTCAAATTGACTGCCATGCTTGGGTGTTACTGGTACTCTCAGACCGGGTTCGAAGCTAGCTGGATCTGCGAGAGCTCTACTGCCTTCAAGGGTCGTTTCCGGCTTCGCTGGTGTGTTGGGCTTAGGGAACCACTTTTTGCGCCAATAGCAAGAAATATATATATATATATAACCATAGCAGTTTGGCCTTTCATTCTTCCAATAACCATCATCAGATTCAAGTTCTTATCTCTACGTTGCCAGAAGATCAGTCCAGTTTCTCACTATCCAGGAGAGATGGCGATTCGAATTGATTGCAAACCAGCTGGCGACAAATGCCAATCACAAACCCAGACAGACCTGATCAGGGTCCCTTAGGTCACTTTTGGTACTATTTGGGTTCTTCGCAGGTTTGGTGGAAGCCACGCATACTGGGGGCCTAACTAGTGGCCAGGACGATCAGGAATCCACCTGCCCATGGTCTCATCCAGCTCCTGAACATCCTCCAAGATCCAGTATGCCAACTGAGACCACCAACTCCCGGCCCAAATAGAACTACTCGGCTTCGCGGTCAGAACGACTTATCCGGCCAGCTAAGTGATGGCGTCTTTCAATCTCGACTGATGCCCAATAACGGTGGCCCTATCCGATTAGACGGGGAACAGGTACACAACCAAGACCTCCATGTCTTGTTGCTTTGCTATTATGCCCGGCTAATCCCAATTCTTCTTTCAACTCTCATGGTTATATCACGATAGCAAATATAGCCAACCGTTCTTCTCACTTTCTTATCTTGGTGACCGGGATCACCATATCTACCGGTCCTAAGCAGAGCTAAGCAGAGATACGATCCTGAACCTATATATATATATTTTATATATATATATATATAATTATCCAATGCAACTACGTTTTCAAGCAATTCCTATACTTAATGCAACAATCACTATACTTAAGTCAAATTATTTAGAAATCATAGGAAGTGGGAAATGCACCGGAGCTTGCCTTATAAAAATGATGCGGGCTGATGGTTAGGGCACTTATACAAGTCAGCGTTTTCTTCGACGACTTGCTCGGCAATTGGGATCTCCTGAGGAACCTCCTCCTCCACTGGATTCACCTCCGGCAGCGTCAACTCTTCCAATGATCCTGTATGCATGGTTATGCAATGAATAACTTGGAAATGCAATTGTAAAGACTTGCAGGACATGATGCTTATGTATGCTTTCATGGAATGAAATGATACGTTTATAAGTTATTTACTTGTATTGAGTACATGCATATTTCCTCTCTTGTATATGTAAATTTGCTTCCTTAGAACAAGCTAGAGTAGGACTCTCATGACCTAACGCTAATCCCTATACAAACCCAAATATAATGTATAGAAACAATATTAGTTAGATAAACTACTTTAGGACTTGTTACCCAACTAACTTTCAAACCTAACTCCAGCACATACTTCATAAAATAATACACCCACTGAATGATCCAAGGAGCATCAAAATTATATAAATTTAACTCAAATAATTGCTTAGTTATCTAATTAATTGATTCACTTATAACTGAACCTACCAGATAGAATTCACATAAAATTCTGATAAAAAGACAGAAGCTAGAATAGACATACATGAGTTCCCTATTACAATTTCACAGCATTTGGATACATATAATGGCCTACACAAAAATAATAAGCCAACAGGCTGAAATTAGTTGGAAACTACTTTTCACAGTGAAAGGTATCAAACAACAGATTTTGTATTTTTCCTAGGTCTTACATAATCTAGAAAGATCACACAAAATTATTCATACTCATATTCCTTATAAATATTTTATAATGAATTTCTTAGCAAGCTAACCCTAGATAGGGCTTGAATAGCAACCCTATTTTAAAACATAGAAAAGACACATCCATCATTTTTCACAGATCCTACGGGTCAATAGGAGATTAACAAAGGTGGAATTACATTTTTAGCACAATCCTAGAATTAGTTATGGATTTCTAGATATTCCTGCAGAAATAGAAATAAATTTCTATAACACAAAATGTTCACAGAAAAGCTTAAGTTTATATTTTTATTACATAGTACTCAGCAAGATGAACTTAACAAAACTTGGTCCACTCTATTTGGACAAACACAGCTCCAGTTACGAATTTCACAAGGTTTCAATCAATTCTGAAATCAGGGATAAAATGAAATGCAAAATCAAACTAAGAGCATCTCCAAGAGTTTCTTAAATCCTCCCCTAATCTTTAGATTTTAGGAAGATGAGAAAAAAAATCATCTCCAACAACTCCTAATTGATCCTCCTAATATTTAGGGAGTTGGGAAATTACCCCTCCTAGCGCGTAACTTTGCGCGAGTCTGGTTCGCTGCGGATACTGCTCCCACCTTCTTTTTTGTCGCAGCTATGGTACTTTCGCGCACGTCTGCGTCCATCGCGGCGAGTTTTGGCACGGTTCTTCTCCATCGATCTTGTTGACCGTCATTCTTCGGGTACCTACTACATCGATCTGGTTCCTGTTGCTGGGCGATGCCGCTGTCCCATGCCATTTCGGCTGCTTGCCTGATGTGCGATGCTGCTACTAGGCATCTAGGCAATAATGATCACGAAACACCTCCGCTCCGCTCAGCAGGTCACCGGCTCGGAGGACCAGTGCTAGGGCACCGTGAACAAATAAGGAAGAGACGACGACGTACATAGGAGTTCCACGGAAAAAAAAATACAGCAAAAAAGCCACGTGGACCCAAAATAGATTTTTATAAGTGAAGTATTAGGAACCATTAGAGATGACATTCTATTTTTCTCCTAATATCTTTTTAGAAGTCGGTAAACATGGAGTTTTTAGGAGAAATTTTTAGGGAACTCTTGGAGATGCTCTAAACCCTAAATGCTAGCTGCACCCAAAAATCACACACAGAGACTAAGCAAAGGAGCTGACGGTTGGGCCCCAGGGTCAAACTGACCCCACTGGTCATACCCACAGCAAGACAGAGCGAAACCGTGACCTTTGACCGACGAGAGCTCGACGTCGGTGAGGTTTCCGGCGAAACCAAGCATACCAACGCATTCCTGACACCGAGACGCATCTACTGACCTAGGTGGTTGGGCCAGTGGCTCGCCAGAGAGAGCTCGACAGCGGCCATGGCGGGCGGCGGCGCCGGACATTGCCACGCCGGCCAAACCCGACCTCAATCGAACAAACCGGCTTCACTACAAGCCTCAGAGCAACCTAAAGACACTACGGCTGCAAGTAATTGGAAAACAAAGCACGGGAACGTGCTCGGCCCCGTCTATGGCGGCACGACGGCGAGAGCAGCAAGGGTGATGTTGCGTTCCGACGTGCTCAAGCTACGAAACTCGAAACCGTCTTCTCTTTAGTGAAATGTATCTCTAATAAAGTTATAAACACAAGAAAAATGGAGAAAATCAAGACCTCAACAGCCTGGCCGCGGTAAGCTGCACGGCGGCGGCACTCCGACGGTGCTCTGGCGATGGCGAACGCGAACCGCGACGGCGCTACAGCTCAAACTTCACGGAAAGGGTGTCATAGAGGTCAAAGGGATCAAGGAGGAGCCACGAGAACTAAGATACGGGCGACGTTTATCTGGAAAGTGAGCGCTCTGCCGACGACGCCATTGCTCGCCTGCTCGAGCTCCGAGAGAGGCAGAGAGAGGACGAGAGAGAGGAAGACGACGGAAATGACGAGAAAACGATCAGATAAGGCTCAAGTGGCGACGTTGATCCATTTTAGAGCTCGGCAAGACGTGGAGCAAGGGAATGGCGACACCGGGGCACTCGGCTGTCACGGCACGGCATCAACACGTTGCACACTCGAGTGATTCAGAAACAGAGAAGCAAGTACAGTACTAGTTCATCAGTCTGAAACACGAATTTAAGTAGTGATTATCTTCTAATTCAGTAAAATTTAGAGGAAACTTTGCTAATATGAGAGATAGATCTATATGAGTTCTATCAGTGATATTAAGATGTTTTGCCTTAATTCTACCTCGTTGAAGAGATATAGATCAACGAAGTACACTACATCAAAACTGAAACTGCACCTGACTCAGAAAATTTTCAGATATCAAAAGCATGCCTTAATCTGACTTATGGGCCAAAATTGACCATGATAATAGCATTTTCATGGCTTGACCCCAAAATAACTTTGGCTCCAAATTAAATTTCCTACCAACTTTATTTAAGTCACCAAATCATTTAAAGATTTTTAATTGCACTTTTGAAATGAATAAGCAAAAGCACTCCTAGGTAACCCTAGGTCAACTTCTATTTAGAGCTCAATTCAAGTGACCTTCTTAACATGAAACATGTTTGGTTAAACACTCTAAACAAGAATTGACATTCCAAAAATGTCAAGAATTTTTTTTTTACTTCAACTTACAGCTAATGCTCACATGTGTGTGTGTGTATACCTATATATACATATATACTTATATATCCATTTCATGTGAATTGTACAGCTAATGCTCACATGATTGTACGGCATCGATGATGGCTAATCTTGTGAGTGGTAAAACCTCTGCAGAGTGTATGGTTGATCGATCGATATATATGCTGATTCGTCGGCTATGGACCTTTCCTGTAGTCTTCTACTAGTGTAGAGAGTGATATTCTTTTCTTCCCCTGGTTAATAATTGTCCGGCAGTGCCCGGTGTGGCATTGTGCCGTTGAGACAGAACCCGAGAGGGAGTTAGGCCTGTCGACTGAGCGCGAGGGGTGTGTGTGAGGTGGTGTATGGGTGGGATGATGGAATTGGGATGGACTGATGGATGGTATTGAAATGGGTTAAAACTTGATGAATTATTATAATATTTACTAATGGATACTACTCTGCACGCGCTTAGGATGCAAATCACAGCCCAATATTAGGATCGTCAGATCCTTTGTTTTCTCTTTCCCACTAAACCTCATCGGTGCTGACCATGGCTTGCACATATCTGGCGGTGTGCAGATTACCTGACTAACAGAGATATTGAGATAAGAAGGATTAGAAGGTCTCGTGCCTACGCTCAAGTTTGGTTCAGGAGATGAAGACTATGCTGCGCCAAAAATAACTCTGATGGTACCCGTGAAGGAGGAGCTTTCATTCGACGACATATTTCACCAACTCTGATGACGACTAGATATGCTTCCGCTAGATTAAACTTGTATTATGTATCTACTCAGTTGATGTAATATTTTGTAAGTATTTATGAAGTATGACTGTAATATCAACTGATATATGATAACGTAATGAGATCAATCTTTGGTTTTATCACATTATAGCTCATTCTGTGGATTTTCTCTTCGTGGAAAATCGAGGATGTTTCAGGAAAACAATATGCCGACTATGGTCCTGTAACTGTTGATGGCAAAGGAAAATGGCCACTAGGCTCTTATCAACAATATGTAAAGTTTCTCATTTATTTATTTTTTAAATAGAGAGCAAATTGAAGTCCAAGAACAACATGCACTACAAATGTTTAAGCAACACAATTGTTTTCTCCATTATTTAATACCTGAAGTAAATTTAGTTTCAGAATAGTATTGCATAACTATACAACCTTCATCCTTTTGAAAAAATTATACTACTGCAATCTGCATTGATGACAATCACTTTCTAAACCTTTCTTATTCTCTCTGTAAAAAAGGGATTAGTATGACGCTTAAGAGGCACAACCTCAGCCAGGTTTGGGTTGTTGTCAGGAAGGACCGAAGGAGACAGGTTTCAAGGACTGAGCTGATCAACATGCCGGCTAGGAACAACTCTTTCTTTTCGCCTGCACGGCCTGGTACGTCTCGATTGTTTCAACATCGATTGATTACTCAACATGAAGTTTTTGGTTTTATTTTTTCCTATAGTTATTTGCATTCGTGCTGTTTTTGATATTGTACTATAAACTACTCTGTTAGATATGCCAGATTTCCTAACATATATTATTCATGCTTCCTGCCACCTGAATCGCAATAGCACCAAAGTACCTTTTGATGGTTGATAACTACGGTGGAATTTGTCAATGTGCCCAGGTAGGTGCTGCGAGCTGCCGGCCATGGATGATGGAGCGGAAGCAGACGACAGTGAGGACAGAAGCACAGGACGGAGGTGGTTCACCTATAGAACCTAGAGTCGTGGGTGAGAGAGATTAATCAAACTCCATCCCTGATTCGAATTGCAGATTCATTTTATTTGGTTCAATATTCAGTGCTATAGAAATTCTAGGTTACTTCGTCGCAAAATAAAAAAAGAAATTATAGGTTAGTAAACCCTGCAGCATATTGGGATATATGCTGTACTGCTAGGGCCTAGGGGTGCTAGATTGCAGTTACTATTTGGAGAGAGAGTTTGGGATTCTGTGGTGGTAAACAATGGTATTTGGTCGATAGCGGATTTGTGAAGTCAAACTCGTACATACTATTTTCTGGTGGTTGTTTCCCTTCACAGTTGCTTCCATTTTTTTTTTTCAAACGAGGATATCCCCATTTTCATTTCAAGCAAACGGAAATACAATAGTTGATCAGGACAGAGCGAGGGGAAAAGAGATAGAGAGGTCAGAGAAGACCGTCACACTCTTACATGGGTAAACAACCACTTCCAGAGACCCTAGAAAGATGCAGAGCAGAAAAGAAAATCTAGGCAGAGTCAAGCGAGATCGCCTAAACAGAGAGGACACAAAAGTTGACATAGCAAAAGCCCCCAACAGCTGGCTATAGAGATTTCGAGGCTCTTCACTCTAATCACTGGTCGTCAGCAGCCTGATGATCATCCTGGCATAGGCGCTTCCTGCTTGCCGCCTGGTCTTCAGGGGTTAGAAGCTTCACAGCCGTACGTAGCATGGCGTTAACATCATTGATCATCATCCTCTTGTTTACTTCTTCATATAAACCTGTCTAGAAGCGCATAAAAGCAAAAGCATGACACAAAATTTCAATAGGATTCTTGATCTTCATGCCCTCAAAGCAACATTTGTTACGAGTTTTCTAGATTTCCCAAAAGATAGCAGCAATCCCCCACAAGTAGCAGTCCTGAGCGCCTGGAAGCCACCTTTCACACTTCCAGCATTGTTCAAGGGAGATTGGTACATTATTCGCACCGACCCCCTTAGCAATCACAGCCCAGATGATTTTAGATACAGGGCAAGAGAAAAACAAATGATCAATTGATTCATTACTCTCACAGAATTGGCATAATGGACTACCAACCCACTTTCTTTTAAGCAAATTGTCTTTACTTAGAATCACTCCATTTGTCATTAACCACGTGAATATCTTCACTTTTTGAGGTATTTTCCCTTTCCAAATGCTTTTATGATATGGACCAGCATCGTTCACAGTCAGTGAACTATATACAGATTTGACAGAGAAGATTTTCTTTTTCCCATTTTTCCAGAATATAGTCTCTTCCTCACCTTATAAGTGAAAACTGTCGGCATCAGCCAAAACCTTATCCCAGCTCCTTTGTAACTCACCAGTTAATCTTCTCCTAAAGGTTACTGTGACCTCCCTATTTTTGACCTCCCAGGCCGAGACATGCTTCTGATCACAGATTAGATACAATACCGGGGCAATAACAAATAAGGGTTGGTCATAAAGCCAAGGATCTTCCCAGAATTTAGTCTTTTTTCCATTATTAGTTCTAATCCCCCTGCCCATCATTATATGTTTTTAGCCTTAAGAAAGTCACTACACATGGGAGAATCAGATTGCTTATGAGAAACAGAAGACACCGAGTGATTTCTAAGGTATTTAGCATAAATGATTTCCTGCCACAATCCTTTTTCAGTTTCTAGCTTCCACCACCACTTACACAAAAGACTAATATTCATTTTACGTAAATTCTTAATACCCAGACCTCCTTTCTTTTTACTTTGCAGATTTTTTCCCATTTAATAAGATGGTACTTCCTTTTTGTCCCACCTCCTTGCCAAAAAAAGGATCTTCTTATCTTATCCATTTTGTGAATGATGATTTTAGGAAGGAGGTACACCGACGTGTGGTAGATGGGAGAGTTATTAAGGCAAGCACCAATAAGAGTAACTCTCCCAGCAATGGACATAGTCCCCCCTTTCCCCCTGCCCATCATTATATGTTTTTAACCTTAAGAAAGTCACTCCACATGGGAGAATCAGATTGCTTATGAGTCGAGTGATTTCTAAGGTATTTAGCATAAATGATTTCCTGCCACGATCCTTTTTCAGTTTCTAGCTTCCACCACCACTTACACAAAAGACTAATATTCATTTTACGTAAATTCTTAATACCCAGACCTCCTTTCTTTTTACTTTTGTAGATTTTTTCCCATTTAATAAGATGGTACTTCCTTTTTGTCCCACCTCCTTGCCAAAAAAAGGATCTTCTTATCTTATCCATTTTGTGAATGATGGTTTTAGGAAGGAGGTACACCGACATGTGGTAGATGGGAGAGTTATTAAGGCAAGCACCAATAAGAGTAACTCTCCCAGCAATGGACATAGTCCCCTCTTTCCAGACATTAAGCTTCTTACTGTTTTTGTCAACTAAAGGGATCCAGTCACTAATATGTAATCTACTAGGGCTCATAGGTACACCAAGATATTTGATGGGGAAGTGACTAATCTGACAATTGAATATTTCAGCATATATCTCAGCAAGTGTGCCATCATCATTAATAGCATATATCACAGCAAGCGTGCCATCATCATTAATCACTACAGCTACTCTTACTGGAGTTGATTTTGAGGCCAGCCATTATCTCATATAAGTAGAGTAAAAACTTCATATTCCTTGCTTTTTCCACGTCATGCTTTAGAAAAATAAAGTTGCCTCCATTTTTTAACGCACTGTATTTATTTCTACATATATTTAGCTTCTTATTTGTGCCGTGCTTAATTTGCAGGAATACCTTAAGAACTTGGTGACTCCGAAGCAATCCAACCCCATCTCTCAAATTGATGATTTAATACCATCATCTGTGGTCCGTGCATATATGCAATGCAGAGATTAATTTCTGGTGAAATTAAGAACGTTCAGTGTGAGCGCCTCTTGGTTTATTTCTCATTTTACACCCTTTTTTATATTCTGTCAGTACCATTTTTTCCTTTTTGGCATGTAATTTGAATCGCATTATGATTTTGGCCTTTGGTTGCGCTGCAGTGACATGGTGACGACGCGAGGGAGGCCTATGTCAAATTCAAAGAGCAGAAATCCCTTGACGACGCGAGGCAGACCTTGTACATTAATTGGGGTATGAAGGAAACAAATCTTTGCATTATTCTCTTTAATTCATATCCACCTGTCATAAGTGGTACAAATTAAATTGGTTTTTATACTTACAAAATGCCAATATAGAGAATACACTCTCTGACTTTGCTTATATAGGATAGACATATCGGTAAAATAAAGATTGGTAGTATTTGCTTACAGGACAGGCATATCATGTTCTCATGTTCACTTTAATGGTTCAGCTGATTTTCAGTTTAACAAATACTGTACTTGATAAACAGTAGTGGTCGACAGATCCTGAACAACAAGCTACGAGTGTTTTCTTCGTCAGAGTCCTCTTTTGAAGTCCGATATGTTCTCTCGATGCCTCCAAGTTGTTCAGCGCAGTCAATAAACTGACATGTAAGTTTTCTTTTTCAGATGTTAGGTGACATTAAAGCTGTTGAATTCTACTACCATATAATGCACTTTGGTAGTTCCAGACAGCTAGGAGTCTTTGGCTGCGTTTAGTTTACAAAGTTTATAAAATTTTACAACTGTAACACTTTCGTTTGTATTTGACAACTTTTATCCAATCTTGACCCAACTAGACTCAAAAGATTCATCTCGAGATAGACAGGCAAAAAGTACAAACATGCAACAGCTGCTACTTCATTTAATGTTCCATGCAGACAGAAAGTACAATCGATGTGATGGAGAGAGAAGGAAAGTTTACAATCTAAACGCTGCCTTTGAAGATATTGGTGCTCAGCTTGTTGTTGGCGCACGCTCGATTACAATAACTATATGTGTCTTATTAGCTGAATGATGGTTTATTTTAATGGTATATTGCTATTTGACTATTTGTACTGTGAGCTTGCATTGATAACTCGTAAAGCACACCTGAGAATAGCTCAAGCTCATATCAGATCGTTCATGCAGCTTGAACGAGCTAGATATCCCTCACCTGGGAAGACGAATCGGAGTCACCCATGATGCCAATCACCAAATAGCAAGGTATGAGACTAATTGTTTTGGTTCATTTCCCTCAGATTTTGGGAGACTAGAGCATCTTTTGGGACCGTAAGTCCTATAATCTATCAGTATAATACAAATGTCCCTACGATGTAATTGTTAATCTTATTTCTGTAGTAACTTAAGCAAAAATAATCTGGTTGAACACCTTCTAACTTAACAGTGCTAAAAATGTCTACTATGTTGGTCCCTTACTATGCGAGTAATGTTGTCTCATTTTATCTATTCAGTGATTTGTCCAACACCACCTCCGTGGTCTGATTCTTCAAGGGGTTGGGAGGCAACAAATCTGATACAGTTGCAAGTGTACAGTAAAAAGGTTTTGACCAACGCACTGCATTTTCATTGTGTATTCCATAACCAACTAATGCAGGCTGATCTCTATTTCTTTTGTTCTTTCAGAAAATTTTTGTAGTATTGAGATGTGACTTGTTATGTTGTGTATCCGATCTTAAGCAAAGGGAATTAATATTTTGAGACTTAAACTAATGATAGATATGGTCCTTTGTTTTTTACACGCACTCCTTAAAAATAATCCGTTGCAACACACGGTCACTGTACTAGTTGGATATAAAGTTTTGTTACAACTTGGCTCGGAGCAAGCTAACAGAAATGGGGAACCAACCAAGTCGATGGTACGTTCAGGACAAGATTCAGTGCACGTCTCAATGTCTGCATTTCTACTTACAAACACACACGTAAAAGATTTAGGAACAACCGAGATCTTTGCTACTCATAGCAGCAAGGCATTTTATTTCTCAAGCATCTTTAGCTACCTACTCCTACATCTTGTAAAAATGAAGAACTGGGAACTCCCAAGCGTCACAGGAACGGATTGTTCAATGGTAGCCAAGCGGCGCAGGTGTGTCTTTGAGCTGCATACCCTGGAAATGGATATCCTGCACATCAGAAGCAAATGAATTCAGACACCACATATGTAAATACTTCGTCTGAACCATCAGAGATTTGGTATAGGCAAACTTGTTCTTGGCAACGGAGTGGACCTACCGACGCAAAGTGATTGACGTCGCGGTGGTGCGCCTCGTCGGAGCGCACCACGACAACCACATCCTTGAGGGTCGCATCAGCTGGGAGCTGCCAGTAGTCGATGGCAATGGCCGGCGCGGGGACGTTCTCGATCTTGCCGGCCTCGAGGTCCTTGAGGTACTCGGTGTAGGAGTGGATGGCCTCCTCCTCGAGGTAGCCGACGACACGGTGCGCGAACTTGGGGGAGATGAGGTAGCCGAGGAAGTAGGCGTTGAAGAAGACGCCCTGCACGGCGAGCACGAGCGCGCGCTCGTACCACTTGGGCTTGGCCACCTCCATGAAGGTCATCAGGTGCATGCGCTCGTTCTCCGCCTCCTCCAGCAGCGCCCGGACCCAGCCGCCGCTGTGCTCGAAGCGCCGAAGCGAGCGCAGGTGGAGCAGCATGCCGCCCACCATCCCCGGCACCGCCGCCACCGTTTCCAGCATCATGGCGCGGCAGCCGTACCTCCTCTGCGGCAGTTAAACTCGTCACGTCAGCAAAATGGTACTCGGAAAGATCGAATTCTTCCGGGTGACTCTGCCCCGATTTGTTGGAGACTGAAATTGGCGTTCCGAGAAAATTGGAAGGGCGAACAGCCAGGAATCACCTGGAAGAATATGTCGGTGGGCACACGCAGCGATTTGACGGTCCAGTAGGCGATCTTGTCGAGCAGCGCCTTGGGTTCGTGGTGCCTGGTGAGATCGATCGAGGTGTCCGGCTTGTACGCCTCCCATGGCTGCAAAATTAGCACACCAGACACGCCAATTGAGAAGCCCATCGGCGAAAAAAGAGGCCTTCGATCGGTGCGCTACTCACCCTGAAGCAAGACCACCTCCACTCGACGCCGTCCTTGCTCTTCAGCTTCGATGGCGCGAAGCCCCAGTAGCTGCTCACCACTTCGTCTCTCTTCCCGTCACCCGCCTTCGCGGCCTCCGCAGCTTCCGCCTTCGCCGCCGCGGTGCTTCCTGAGTTCTCCTTGGACGCCGCCGCCTCCTCCTTCGCCTCGGCGGCGGAGGTGGACAGCAGCCGCACCCACACGGCCGCCCCGCCGCGTTCACCACCGCCGGCCAGGGCCAGCAGTGGCCTCGGCGCCGCGGCCGCCGGAGAGGAAACCGGGCGGAAGACGCGCGGGCCCAGATGGCGGAGGAGGACGGATCCTGCCGCGCGGGTGCTCATCGTCGCCGGACGCCGGCCACTAGTGCGGTGAACTGGTCAAGGGTGGAAGGATTTTCTCTAGAACGTGCTTTGCTTCGCTGGTGTTTGATCGGATATTGTGAGCAGAACGTGGTCACTCGGAGTCGCAGTCGCTCTGGTGGGTGCAAATCGAAGCTGGGCCGGCCTGTCTGGCTGCTAAGTTGGGAAAAACAATATTATAATATGAGCCGTCACTAACTTCGACAGGCAAACTATGGCCATGTTCGGTTCGTCTAAAAAGCGCTTATTTTTCAGCTTTGGAACAGTGTTTTCCTCTTAAAAAAATCAGCAACAGCCGAAATCAGCTCAGCTTATCAGCTCCAGCGAACAGAGCCATACTGGCATCAAACCCAAAATACATCTCCGAAAATTTACTTCCCAAATTTTTTTTCTTTCCCCATCGTATCGATTGTACTTTACGTCTACATGGAACATTAAATGCAGTAACAGCTATTGCATATTTATACTTTTTGCCTGGCTAACTCAAGATAAATCTTTTGAGTCTACTTGAACTATGATTAACAAAAGTTATAAAAAAAAAATACTACAGTGTATTTTTTCACCTCTTCTCACTAACTAAACAGGGCCTTTGAGTCTCCAACAGGCGAGAGACTACCCGAAAACCTATTTAGACTAGCCATAACCTATTTTTTGTACTATGAGAGGTAAATCTATTTTTTAGAAAGGATTTTTTTATATATCATTACTGAAGAAGACTAAAAATAGATATCGAATCTATTTACCATAGATTATTATTGTATTTTAGGTATTATTGTTGAAGACAGTGGTAGAACTCTACCGGCAATCAAGATGAGAGATCAACTAGCTAATCTAGCATGATTTTCTAGAAATGACTTTCTCATAGCTCATGTAATAACCCTCCATTGCCGTGTTTTTTTATGGGAGAATTGACTCTTGGACATCTAAAGTGATCACCATTTGCTTCTGGACATGCTAAAAGGAGCGATTCGCCAAAAGACACTCTTGTTCTTAAAATTATACTGGTGGACACAGTGTCCGGTAAGAATACCTTTACAAAATAGATATAAAATCTCATAAGTGTCCCAAAATTGTACTATAAAATTTTCTCGATTCTATACGATGAGAACTACGTAGTAAAAATATTTCAAAATATCTTCTGCAATAAAAATGACCATTTCACCCGTCTTTATAAATAAAATTTTTAACCAATGTTAATTTGTTCATATATTTTTAGGGCATTAAAAAGTCTTGAAAAAATCACAGGATGTGTATATCATCGAATCATGAGTAGGTTAAAAATATCAGCTCAAAATGATAAAGTTTAGAATGGTATATGTAACAAGATTGAGGTATAGATTTATCTCTTGTCAAGGTTAATTCATATATTAAACTTTAGTCTTTTCAACTGATATTTTTATCATAGTATTGATTTTGTAGACATCCAATGGTTTTTTTTCAATATTTTTAGTTTCCTATGAATATATAAACAAATTAACAATGGTTAACTTTGTTTATTCATAAAGAGGGGCAAAATAGTTATTCTCGATGCAAAACAATAATTTCAAATATTTTTACCGTGCAATTCTCATCATCTAACGTCTATAAGATATTATGGTACAACTTTTGGGCACTTATATGATTTTATATCTATTTTGTAAAAGTATTCTTACCAGCCATTGTATCTACCAGCATAATTTTTAAGAATCAAAGTGTCTTTCAGCAAATTGCTTCTTTTGGCATGTCCACAAGCAAATTGTGGTCACTTTGGATGTGCAGGAGCCGATTCTCTTTTTTTTATTTTTTTTATACGGTATGACGAGAGGCGGCTGCTGATCCCAAGAGAGTGGCTGCTATAGGTGTTTGATAGCTTTGTTTTTTTTTAGTAATGAGAGATATTTCCGACTTCCATCTTATTAAGGTCCTGTTTGGGTGCGATTTTAAAATCCGGATTCTAGATCTCTAATTTTCCGACTTCCAGCTTATTAATCTCTAATTTTTCAACTTTTGTCTTATTAATCTCTAATTTTTCTTGGTTTTGTGCATGTTTGTTAGAATCTCATTAAATCCTAACCTGTTTAGATGGGATTTTAGGATTTTTTATTTTTTTATCTAGATTCTTAATATCTCTTGGGACCAAACAGGGCCTAACTACAACCTCCAATCCACATGAAACATCTTTATAGTCATCCGACAATACAATTGAGCTTGGAATCAGAGCTAATACATCATCTTTATTGAAGAGAATAAGCAAAAATATAAATGCTTTTGATTGACCTTTGTTAAAAACAAAATCATTTCTTCTATACACATATCTATATCTATACCTCTATGCAAAAATCCCCCCAATTTTTTGTATGACCTGGTCGATCCAATGAACCTACTGTTGCTGAAACTGATATATCGGATTTGTTAGTGGATAATAATAATGATGATGAACTCAACTAGGACGAGAGGTCTTCTGACACTTCATAAAAGTTAGAATCGGTACTAATTACTCTATTAGCCCCGAAAAAAATATCGAGACTAAATCAAAACTTAATGTGGATCAAAAGGTCTTTTCTCTGCTAGGGCAATCGTCCTGTCAAACAAATAAGGATCTATAATAATACACATTTTTTTAACTATTAGTTTAGGAATTGCCAGAAAAGATTGGTAGGCTAGACAAACCGAATTGATTAATACCAGTCTACCACCTGTCGTCAAGAGCTTACCCTTCCAACTATAAAGCTTCTTTTGAAAAAGTTCTTCTACATGTGCCTATTCTTTCTTCATCAGTCTATGAAAATGCATGCGAATACCAAGATACTTCAAGGGGAAGGTCCCTTGACTGCACCCAAACAAATCAGTAAAATCCCTAGTCCTCTGTTTAGCCGAACCAAAGCAATACAATTCACTCTTATGGAAATTGATTTTTAGCCCTGGTAATTTTTCAAACATAGCTAGAACCAATTTCAAATTTTTAGGCTTATCTAAAACATTTCCCATAAGAAGTATTGTATCATCAGCATGTTGCAAAACAGAGAGACCCCCATTAACCAAGTTAGGTATAGAGATGATAATCGCTAATATGTCCGCCGCTAAGTTAAAAAAGGTAGGCACGAGAGAATCTCCTTGCCTAGGCCCTTTTCTAGTAGGGAAAATTGGTTTCATAGCACCGAAAGATCGTTATATCTAGAAAATACCATCAAAACTTTATCGTTCCGTAAAATACCATCAAAAGAGTGCACCGCCACATGAAAATAGCATTATGTTAAGTTTGGAGCAAGCGCCGTCGCTTCCGTCAAGCTAAACCCCGCAGTGGTGGTTAACACGAACTCACGAAGCGGAGCTGCGGCCAGCACCGCGCAGCGCCCCCGACCACGGCGCCATCTCGCCTCGGACGCACCGGCGCCACCGCCCGCCCTGGCCTCCGCCGACGCCGTCTCCGCACCCAGGCAAGCAGGCCGTCGCCGCGGCTGTCAAGGCTTGCGCGGCCCGCTCTGGCGCTGCTTCTGGAAGGGAACCGCGGCCAGCCCCGCGCGCAGCACAACCGGCGACGGCGCAATCGCCTCGGACGCACCGGCGCCACCGCCTGTCCTAGCCTCCACCGCCGTCGTCTACCCGGCAAGGAAGACCGTTGTCGCGGCCGTCGAGGCTTGCGCGGCTGCTCTGACTCTGCTTTTGGAAGGGGCAGATCACCGTGGCGGCGCCGAGGAGCATCATCTGCGGGGCCGTGGTGAGCTCTACCGCCCACACTTGCCCCGCCCGGCCCAGCGCCCCCGAGCCCGCGCCGCACCCGCTCGAGCGGCGCGTCGAACTGGATGCCACCGCCGAGACGCCGCTGCTCCATTGACGCGGCCGACCCTTCCCTGCTCCCTCTTGACGGCGCGGAGGCGATGAGGCGAGCTTGCCGGGGGCGGGGTGTAACAGAACCGCCTAAATCACATGGCCCACAGGCACCTGTCATTGTCACTAATGACCTCTGACAGCCGGGCTCATGTCCCAAATGATCTAGAAGGCCCTGCCGGGTTACATCAGCACCCGTTTCTCCGACAGGATCCCATTGCAAAGCCATTACAGAATTACAACATTTCATAATAAAATACATCAGAGTAAAAGTGCGGAAGATTAAATAGTACTTAGATTACAAACCGGTTGTCCAAATAAAATTCAAGTACAGTTATTATAGACCATAATTAAAAATAGTGGCAGTAGCAGTAGAACAACAACATAACATAATAAGATAGATGGTAACACGAACCCTGCCCACGGGTTCAACTTCACTCTTCCTCGCTACCGTCCTGGATGATGGTCATACAGCAAGGAGCAAGACAGACCTCCGGCCTGCTGACTACCTGCAATGGGGTTAACAAACCCTGAGTACTGGGATACTCCACAAGACTTACCTAACTAAAGAAAAAGGAATAAGACTCACGAATGCAGACTGAGGGGAGTCAAGGTAAGGCTTTACTAAGAGTCAAAGCATTTTACGGAAGAAGAAATACTAATCTTGTTTTCAGTATTTTACTCAACATTATTAATAATCAATATCAATAGTTCATAATTCTTTCACATATATCCTTCAAATCCAATTACTTATTCATTCTCAAAAATATCCTACTTCCGAACCACTTTTCGATGTAAATCAGTGGATCAAGTCTCCATAACCGAGGAGCAACGACGATTCGAATCGATTAAGTACCCAGCTGGGGATCCTTAACCACACTGCATATATAGCACCTAAGCTTGCATATACCAACCCCGTCTACCACGGCTTTTCTATCCCTGAACCGGTCCTGCGCCACCCGAGAGCACAGTACTCCTCTCGTCTCCAGGCATGCCGGCCACAAGGGTACACGCTACTCTCGCCATCTCTCCACTCCCAGTACGTGGTTGTCGGTTCAAGCAATAGAGCCACCGGAGATAGGGCTTCCCGGAGTATGGCTAGTTGCAAAGTCTCGATCACAGCAGGACGACAACGAACGATCCCTAAATCTTTTCCGTTGGAAACCATGCATTGGGACTCTAACCCAAGTACACTGGTGGCCACCCGGTTTTCACATCCCTTTTCCGCTGGCGACTATAAGTTGGGACTCTAACCCAAACATACGGCCACCAAACGGAAACCCATCCCCGTTGATGACAATGGACTAGCCAAGTGCCCCACCAACAACGAGGACAATACCATTCCCTTTTAATGATTCCTTCTTTGCATATCATCATAGTTCAAAATAGCATTTTATGCCAATATAAATCAATTAAGTAGGGCTAAGCATTTTTTAATACTTTAATTAAATCAAGTTCTCGGGGTATAATAAGTGGTCAAGGAAAGGTAATGCATCAATGGGTTATCACTCGACTCCTATTAACCTAATGCAATAGATGAACTCAAGTGATAAAATATTTTTAAATATAAGGAGGGGCAAAAGCACCAGGGCTTGACTTGGATTGCGTAAAGAGTAGGGTCCGGGTCGGTGCCACAGATGTCAAAGCCTTGCACAATCTCAGGAGCAGTCTCCTCAGCAGTTCCTTCAGTTTTCACCTCCGAATCACCGGTCACTGCACGTATACAATAATGAATGCATGAATGCGATGCGATAAAACGGTACATGAAATAATGAATAAAACAACCTTTGAACACTACTACCATCCACAACTTATTCAAAGTAATTGTTTCTAAAAGTCTACCTTAGGTCATAAGGGTGTTTGACCTAAGACCACAATCAATACAAAATTCACACCAATCCTAAGTGGTTAAGGTTTTCCATTTATTTTATTAAGCAAATAACCAAGCATTTAATTAATACATAACTAAACTATTTTTATTTGATGCCAAACTTTACCAACAGTTAGTTCTTGACCTAAAATTATGGCAAAATAAATTTCATGATTTTTGAATTAACAGAGAATTAAATAAAATTGCACAAAGTGGCATTTGTTAATTTAAATACAGATTTACAGTTCTTACTGAAAGTGTCTGAAACATTTATTTTTATTTTTGCTGCATTCTACTCATCTCAGAGAACATACACAAAAATTTTCATAATTTTAGGTGTAGTAAAAATATTCCTAAAAAAATATGAAAACAGAGAACTATTCACCTAAAATAAAAATGAAAAGCTATTAAAAATTCCTTCGGAAAAAGAAAAACGGAAAGGCACGCGAGGCGGCCCAGCAGCTTCAGGTCGGCCCAGCATGGCCCGCGCGGCCGTGCATGGCTCCCCACTCTCACACTGGGACGCTGACAGGCGGGGTCGGCCTGTCAGCTCCTTCTTCCACCTCCGGCCGAACGCTCACGCGCGCGCGCACGCGACGGCCCGACGCGGACCTCGTCGCCGGCGACTCCAGCGGCGGAACCAATCGAACCAACACGAAGCCTAGACCCTAGCGAGCAGTCTGACACGCCTAGCCCCTACCTTACGCGCCTCCGACGAGCCTAGGCCCGTTCATGGCGGACGCGGTGGCACAGCAAGACTGTTCCGGCCACGTCACTGCGGTAGCGTTCAAGGAAATGGTACGGGTAGGTCCAGGGGCTCACCACAACTCGAGACCGACGGTTGGTTGGGGCTGAGACGGAGCAGAACGACGGGCGTGACGACGACGGCGGAGACAACGGCTTGGACCCGACGGCGAACTTCCGTTCCGGCGATCCTAGAGCACCAAAAGGGACACCGAGGCGCGCATAAGTAAACGGGGATTAGGGAGAAGGTGAAACATACGGGTGCAAGGTCTAGAACTCACCCGGATGAGCTAGACACGGCACGGAGGCGGACGGCGGCGCTCCGGTGACAACCCGAGGACGCCGATGCACGTTTCGGCGAACCTACGGCACCAAAGCTTCGAAAAAGCGATGCCAATGATGCGCGGTGAAGTCGCCTAGCTGACTGTGAGCTGGAGGGCGTGGAGGTGGTGTGGGAACGGTGAATTTGGCAGGGGACAGTGGCGAGCTCGTTGGCGATCGGTGGGAGGAGAAACGGAAAGGGGACGGGCTCGTCGCCTTTAAACGACTCGGGAAGGAGAGGATAAGGCTGGATGACTGGCCGAGGCCACCGAGCAGCACTGGTGAGGTGTTGACAGCGTGCTGTCCAGCTGGACGGCGCCAGCGGGCATCGCGGCGCACGCGCGCACGGCACAGGCAGGGGGTAGGGGCCCCTGTACTGTAGCTACACCACTTAGGTCAAATGCTATTCAGTTCAAATGATGATCCTATGTTTTGAATCAGTGAAAATGACCAATACAAAAGTTGTGCCAAATTTTATGTAGAACATTTTTTCTTCTTGGACCAAGTTCAAATTCGGCCAAATTTTGAAATTACAGAAAAGGGGGTAAAAACCCAAGTTTGAATTTGATTTGCAATTCACAAAAATTCTCCAAACTTTGCTATATAAGATGAAAATATGTAAACATAAAAGTTGTTCTAATTGTTGAGCTATACAACTCTCATTAAGGGTGCTTTGTCAGATTCTTGATAATTTTTGAATTGATGTTTCAAATTCGAATTTCAAGTGACTGTTTTGGGTTTAATTCAAATTTTCACTATATAACTTCAAAATATACAAAAATAAAAGTTGTTCAATTTTAAAATATATACAACTTTCATTAAGACACTTTGATCAGAATCCTTATAGATTTTGAATTAGGTTTTGAATCAAATTAGGGCTTAATTTAAATTTCCTTTTTGAATTAATTGTTGATTTTCACAAAGGGGTTTAATTGCACAACCAATCATAAATACAATCAATTCACTCTAGGAGCCCTAAGCACAATCACATAAAGACAGTTAAATTAAATATGACATGGCAGATTAATTAAATGTGATACCAGAGGTATTACACCGGGGCACGTGAGGCAGCGGCCGCTGCGCGAAGAAGAGCTCGGCCGAGGCGGTTTAAGCAAGGGAAAATTGGTTCTATAGCATTGAAAGATCATAAGAATCGGAAAATACCACTAAAAGATCTCTGTTACGTAAAATACCATCAAAAGATGAAACGTTACCTGAGAAGAGCATTCCGTCACATTTGGAAGTAACGTCGTCGGTTCCATCCGCATCCACGCAACTGAAAGGATAAAAAAAAGAGAGATGGTTGCCTAGCTCAATCGGCATGTTGGCAAATGACACCGGTATCTCGCCGGTGCTTGTTGGCCGAGTTTGAGCGTGGCCATGACCCTGTACTGCATTCGGGAAGGCTCCCCGGGATGGGCCCGTGAAGCTGTTGGTACCGAGGATGAGGCTACTGAGGTTGCGCAGGTGGGGTAACTAGCCGCCGGAGATAGAGTTGGTGTGGAGGCTGAGGACGCAGCACCCATCATCCGAAGCAGAACCCGTGCAGCGCAGCGAGGTCTACGGCGCCACTCCTGGACCGCAACAGCACGGTCGCACGGTCGCGCACAGCAGCATTGCCGCCGGGGCCTTGTTGCAGGCGTCGCGCGCGGCGGCGGCGGCGGCGGCGACGGGTTGGTCGTCGTTGAGGGGGTCCTGCACCGGGCCATGTTCCACGTCCTCGTCAACATGTGCTTCCGCGAGCGCCTCGCCACCGACGCCATCGTCGTGTCCTTCGAGGCGCAGCGCTGCAGAGGGAGTTCCTCACGTTGGTAATCGGCTTCCAGGTGTTGTACGTGTGCCCCCCTCTCACTAGGCTCCTGTTCCGGCACCTGTGGAAGAAGATGCTGTCGCTCCAGCGCAGGCAGGAAGGGCTCTTTGACCCTCTCATACAAGCGTCAGCATCGAGGACACGACGTACGTGGACATGCTCCTCGGCCTCCGGATCGCCGAAGACGGCGGCAGGAACCTCACAGAGGGCGAGATGGTAAGCCTGTGCGCCAAGTTCATGGCCGTCGGCACCGACAACAAACCACACGGCCACTGAGGAATCATGGCCCAACCTCGTGAGGCAACCGGAGATCCAAGCAAAGGCTCCGGAACAAGATCGGCCAGCTGGTCACGGTCACCGGTGGCAGCGCGAGCGTCGAGGAGCAGGACATGACACGGATGCCGCACCTCCGAGCCGTCATTCATGCTGGAGGGGCTCCGGCGCCACCCATCGTGCCACTTCGCGATCCTGCAATCCGCAACTAGCATCGACGACAGCGGCGGCCTGTCGCTTGAAGGCTTCAGCGTGCTGAGGCGCACGTCCTTCAATTCACGCATGTCTTGTTGGGGCTCGATGAGGAGGTGTGGCCGGACCCGTTGCGGTTCCGGCCCGAGAAGTTCCTGCCCGGCGAGCAATAGATCGATGGATCATGGATGGAGGAAGAAGGAGCGTCCCAGGCTCCCAGCGGGTGGAGATGGACGCCGTTAACTCCTAACCGTGACAGAACACGACGGAATGCTATTCTCTGGTAACGTTCTCATCTTTTGATGGTATTTTAGGTAACAGAGATCTTTTGGTGGTATTTTCCGATTCCTGTGATCTTTCGATGCTATAGAACCAAATTTCCCTTTAAGCAACGCCCACTGCACGCACACACGGCGGGGGCTGTTTGCCGTGATGGGCGAGAGCTAGTCTGGCAAATCGACGCTGGTGAACGCACGTGGATCCGCCTCCGGGTCCGGGGGAAGGTTGTCGTCGACTGGGCGGGTTGCCATGTCGCCACTATAGCAGCGCAGCCTTGGTTCGCCAAGACATGTGCGTGAGCAGCCCGCCGGGCCACCTTGCTCGAGGCATCGCTCGCCAATCCACGAGCAGCCGCCAGGCCGCTCTGCTCGAGCTGCCGCGCTCATGTGCTCGACATGCAGCACGCATGCGCGACCGCACTGCTCGAGCCGCCGCGCGCTCGCAAGCGAGAGACGCCACCGGCCGGAGCAGCGTGAAGCGCCGCCGTAACGCGATATACCAGGGCCAGATCGAGTAGCTAGGAGTCAGATTTTCCTTTTTAGATAGACGGGAATCAACGGTGCTGATGTCGTTACCTTCAAACACGACGGAATGCTACTTTTAGATAACACTTCTATCTTTTAGTGCTATTTTACATAATGGAATTATTTTGATGGTATTTTCCGGATCTCGTGATCTTTCGATGCTAAGAAACCAATTTTTTTCTTTCTAGTATGGAAATAATGCCCCATCTCATCATTAACTTTAACTCATGTGCTCCCCTTACTCACAATGCATTCAATCCACTTACACCAGATCGATGAAAAGGCCTTCAATCTCAAGGTTTGTTGTAAAAAGGACAAATTAACCTTATCATATGCTTTTACAAAGTCCAGTTTGAAGATAAGACCATCTTTCTGTTTTTTGATGAAGCTTGTGGATAGTCTCATGTAACACCATGACTCTTCCAAAGTATTTCTCCCAGGCAAGAAAGCCGTTTGAGGAGGATTTACCACAGTGTCAGCCACCGAGGGCCATTGAGAATGCTGCAGGTTCAAGCTTGAACAAAGTTGCCCGTCCTGCCTTGTTGCAGACTTGTCGTGCAACTCAAGCTCACAGTCATCTGGAGACAATCCCCTAAACACCATTCCAACTTTTTTTTTTCCAGTCTGCTTCGCGAATGCCAAATCTATCATTCTATTATCCCAGTTTGGCTACGGCGCCAGCGGCTCCGCCGCCGAGGCGGGTGACTGGGCCACGCCGATGTCCGGCAGGTCCGAATTGACGGCGAACCGTAGCAACCCCTTCTTCTCAACAAGCCTCAGAGCCGGCTGCAGCACGAGCCCGATGGCCACGGCGCCGAGGCTGACCAGCGCCACCTTGAGGGTCGACAGCGCCAGCACCACGACGATCAGCGCCGTGGGCGGCACCAGCAACGCGACGCAGCCGGCGTTCCCGAGCGGGACGCGGTACGGCCGCGGCGCGTCGGGGCGGCGCACGCGGAGCAGCACGAAGGCGACGAACTCGAGCAGCATGCCGAAGCAGTAGAGGAAGTTCTCGGCGGCGACGATCTCCTGGAAGCTCAGCGAGGAGAGCAGCAGGACGCCGGACGCGGAGAAGAGGATGCCCACGAGCGGCGTGCCGTGCCGCGACCGGCGCGCGAAGAAGGCCGGCAGCATGCCCCGTTCCGCCATGCCCAGCAGCTGGTACGAGTCGCTGCTCATCTCTGCCACGAACATGCCCATGTTGGAGAGAGCCGCCGCCGCCTGCACCCACCACATGAGCCACGCGCCGCCGAGGAGCTTGGCGAGGTCGGAGAAGTAGCCGTCGCTCCACTGGGCCCTGTCCAGCGGCACGGCGCCGGTGCCGGCGAGGAGCGGGTACAGGTACCCCACCACCACGAAGATGACCGCGTAGAAAAGCGCCTTGGGCAGCGTCTTCCCGGGGTTGTCCACCTCGCCGGACAGCGTGCTGATGGAGTCCCAGTAGTTGAGGTTCCAGAACAGCGTGTTGAGGTACAGGTTCCAGTCGACGCCGTGGAGGTCGACGGCCAGCCACCTCGCCGGCCGGAGCCTGGGCAGCGAGATGAGCCCCATGACGAAGAACGGCAGGGTGGAGAACACCCCGAGGCATATGGCGACCCAGCCGACGACGGTGAGCCCCCGGTAGTTGAGCAGCGTCAGCACCGCCGTGAGCCCGAGCACCGCGAGCGTCCTCGGCGCGCCGCCGCCCAGCGCCGGCACGGCGGACTTGAGGTAGTCGAGGAAGAGGACGGGGTAGAGGGCGTTGTCGATGACGCCGCTCAGCCACTTCACCCACCCCTGCTGGAACCCCCAGTAGGGGCCGAGCGCCGAGGCCACCCACACGACGTATCCGCCGTTCTCCGGGAACATGGTGCCCATCTCCGCCGTGATCAGCGCCTCCGGGACGCTCCAGATCACGGGGAAGACCAGGAAGCCAATGATGGCCAGGAGCGGCCCCGCCGCGCCCACGCTGTCCTCGATGCCGAACGGACCGCCGGAGACCTCGTAGAAGATGAGGAAAACGAGCGGCACCATGGACACCTTGCGGGTGCGGAGCGCCGCCGGCACCGACCCCGTGGCCGTGTCCTCGCCATTGGCGTCGGGGAGGCCCCTGTACTCCGTGCTGCATTCGCCCATTGGAGCAGTACCGGCTGCCGGTGCGGTGTCCTGAGCGGCGGCGACCTTCTGCATAGTCAGATTGATCCGTCAGATGATTCCATCGTATCAGGTCAGAATCGCAGTGTTCGGCATAGATAGAGCTAGAAGCCTAGAAGAACCAAGAAACATTGAACATATGTGAAACCAAATCATGCCAATGCAAGTATGTATGATCACGAAACATGTAACAAATTGATGGAAAAAAAAAACATACAGATGATTTCACCAACAGAAGCAGGTGTCGCATCTATCGATTTTCATGAAAACGTTGAAACTGGACATGTACCCCCGTTTCCTGATGCTACAGAATTCGGAGCAATCGTAAACACCTAGAAACGAGGACTCAGCTTGCATTGCTCATTTGCTCGCCTGAAACGAATTTGTCGTGAGGACGAGCGGGCAGTGTTCAAGTCTGAAGTCTTCAGGCGGTGGTCGTGCCCGTGATGGCGATGGCCTGCTGGTGACACATGTTGATGCAGACTGCAGAGACGGCCATGCAGCCTGCGCCGGTTTACACCTGTAACAACACCACAAATGGTCGCCATATAGGGATGCGTGCCCGGTCCAAATAACGAAAAGACACTCTTATTTGAGCCGGCAAGGCTGCGGCAGTGAACCTGGACCGTGTGGGCCTTGGGCAGCTTATCATACGGCTCATTTACTAATTCATTAAGACTCAGCTTAGAGCCTTTTTGGCAGAGCTTCGCAACTCCAGATTGTAAAACAGTTCTGCTCCTAGTTTTTTTTTCGCCAAACATTCTAATTCCGCGAACAATTAATCTATCAAAACATGGATCTAACTCCTAGATCAACCAAATCCATAAAACACCTCAAGGGGTGCTCTCAAAACTCTAATTTCACGGAGTAGTTAAAAATTAACAACAAATGCCACTGATTTATGGAACCGCTGCCGTATAGCACGTGCAACCATAGCAGCACGCGTTTCCGCGCCTAGCTTCGCTCCGCCGCCGAGCATGGTGCGGCCACCGGCGCCCCGTCCCGCTCGACGAGGTCCTGCAAGCGTGACTGGAGCTCGGGCAACGACGCCGCAGACCCATCTAGCTGCGGCGGTGTGGTGGCCCGTGGTCAGATGGTGCGCTGCGTCCCGCCCCAGGCTGCTCTCCTTCCCCGGCCACGACAGCCACCGCCGGCGGCCCCTGTCTGGGTCTCGCACCATCGTGGTCAGAGGTTTATGTTTCAGAAATTACATATAAGTCCACCTGAAAGTTAGAGCTCTACCAAATAGTTTGGCGGCAGTCCAGTAGAGCTGCATGCTGTATAATGGAGCCCCTGCTTCGTAGTTATATTTTTAGAGTTGGAGCTACGCTAAAAAGGTCCTTAATAGCAGCGGCAAATCGTCATCGAATAAAATATAAAAAAAGACAGGAAAAGAAAAAGAAGAACAGCATTGACGAGGCGTCAGAAGTCAAGATTCGTCAGAGAAGAAGATAATGTGAGGGTTCAACGGAAATGGAGTTGTTCGGCGGCGAGGCAGGCTGCCAGGCTGGCGAGCCGTTGCGTGTGCCGGCCTCCCTTACCGATCGGCGGCGCACCGTGCTAGCCAGTATGCCTACTGATCGCCGGCGGCGAGCCGGCGAACACAAGGATGCCTCAATAAACGGCTAGTCAGCTAAGTCAGTGAGAAGGAAGGAAGGATGAAGGCCGGACAAGACAAGCTCACCTCTTGTTGCCCGGTGTCGTCGGAGCCAGCTTCCCCGGGAGGCGGTGTCGTCGCTGGCGACGACGTCTTCGTCGATCCCTGCTGGTGATCCTGGAGCACAGCAAGCAGCACCTCTGACTGCGCATCGCCGTCGCCCATGGTCCTTAGGACCTTAGCTCCGGACGACGCTTCTTCCTCTAGCGAGCAAGGCCGTACAGGGTGCACCGTGGATAATATAAGACCATCTCTAGCTTATATAGCTAAATATTCTATTCAATTTATTTGTCTATAGAAAGTAGCAGCGATATTGGACAAGAAGAGGCGCTCGAGCCTCCATCCAATCTCTTATGTCGGTATATTATCTCTATCTATAGGCATATCCTATATTATATAAAGCAATCGTTTCAAAAAAAAAAATATATATATATATAAAACAAGGTTTCTAATCAAACTTTTATATCTTTGGCTGTAGCTTTCGTTATCTTCGGGTATAGCAGTTTGAGAAGAATTTAGCTAATAAGTTTTTTTAATATACAAGTTAGCTCTTAACTGCCACTATAACCTCTTATAGCTAGATATAGCTCATTGTGCGACATAGAAAACTGTCTTTTTTTTTTTGAAAGAAGACATAGAAAACTGTCTTAGCCGGCTATTTAAAAAAGACTTCTAATTGCGCGCGTGCGCGCACCCAAGGCTTCTCAGCTAGAGATCGGAGTCACGTCCCACTACTTCTAAACTCCTCGGAGGGGGCCAAAGTCCCGCTGGCCCTGGTGCTTTACTGCGCTCACCAATGCATGAACTTGATCGATCGATCATGGATGAGCTGCATAATACTGGGCTACTGGCCGTGGAGGAGCGGGGGCTCAATTAACTGCAGCCCAGAAGCAGAAGTGATTCAGAGGCACGGTCACCGTCGTCGTCCTGTCATTGTACACCGTTCAGTCTCTTGTAGCTGGCAGCTGGCTAGCTGGGACAGAGTACTACAGTCCCAAGAGACCGATTCTGCATTGCAATTTACAATGACAATCACTAATATTTTGTTGCAGCTCCAAGCTATACAGCAGCCATACAGGGGATGGAGGCTGAACGGAACTGGACCAAAAGTGTGGGCTTTGGATGGCTTGACTACACGGCCCATTTATCAATTCACGGTCACGGGCCTTTATCGGGCTGAAGCTTCTCCCGATAACGGAACTGGGACTCAGAAGTCAAGACTCGTCTGCGACACGATAAGGTGAGGACTGAGGAGTCAACGGACATGGAATTGTCCGGCGGCGGGGCAGGCTGCCAGGTTGGGGGCTTGGGGCTGGCGAAAGAAGCAAAGCGCCCCACGCCACGTGTGCCAGCCGTTCGTCTACCGGCCATCGTTGGCTACAGAACACAGACGGCTGCAGCAGCACCGCGCTAGCCTGCTCGCATCCGCCGATCAACGCCGGCGATACAGCAAGAAAGAAACAGCTGCGTGCAGAGGTAAAGGGCGGAGCGCGGGAGACCGAGCGAGCTCACCTCTTGTTGCCCAGTGTCGCCGGACCCAACGTCGGCGGTCGGCCGTGGCGTCGCCGTCGCCGCCGAGCCCTGGCCCTGGCGGTCCTGGAGCACGGCCAGCGGCACCTCCGACCGCGCGTCGCCCATGTCCTGAGCTCCGGACGGTGCTTCTTCCTCCTCGCGAGAGCAACGCCGTGCGGTGTGGACGTGATGTTTAATTAGTAGGAGTACTGGAGCAGAGAGATTGGTGGTGCCGAAGTGGCAACAGGTCACTTTCCTTGCGATCCCAGCGTCAAGCAGCACGACCCAAAAGCTGAGTGAGGAGCACAGTCTTGCACGCCTGGATATTTTTCATTTTCCAAAACACGCAAAAGGTGTGGTAGTACACTAGTACTGCTCATCGCGTTTGCCGATTGAAGAGAAAACGATGATCAGTACGCGTCGGCGAGAAAGCAAAAATGGCGCACTCTTGCCTGCTGCCTCGCCACCAGCCCACCACCACCAGGAAGGGCTGGGAAGGGTTAAAAAATAGAAGGAAGAAAAAAAAAAGGTTCGTCTTTCCCGGAAGCAGTCGCCCATGCGGCGCACATGGCCGCCGGTGACATTTTTCAGTATTTTTCCCGGATACTGCTTCGACGGTAGGAGTAGGAGTAGGAGTAGGAGTATATACTAACCCATAGGGAGACTAAGGCCCCGTTTAGATCCCAGTTGCAGTTGCAATTCTGCACTGTAGCACGTTCGTTTGTATTTGACAACTTTTGTCCAATCATGACCCAATTAGATTTAAAAGATTCGTCTCGTGAAGTACATGCAAAAAGTTAGATTTAAAAGATTCGTCTCGTGAAGTACATGCAAAAAGTATAAACATGTAAACATTTCATCTACATTTAATACTCTATGCATGTACCGTAACGTTGACATGGGCCTAAGTCCGTGCGGTGTGGTGTGGATTTGCCGGTCTGGGATGCTGTGTTGCGCACAGGCACAGACGAGAAAATGTTGGTTCCAAGCAAGGAGTGGTCAGTTTCCCATGGCGAGCGCTGGATTGTTGACTCTGACACCACCTCACAGCACAAGAGGCAGCATCTTGGCATGTGCGCATGGCGAGGGCTCATTCATCTGTTTGTGTTGCCGGCGCCTGCATGCATGGGCTCCAGTCACTGTAGCCAGATCTAGCACGTGACCGAGCAGTTGGATTTATGGATTGAACCCGTCCGAATCCGCACCGCACTGCTCCTGCTCCGGCGCATCCGACGAGTCAAAGGCATCGGAGGGAGGACGACGAGAAGCAAAGGATACCTCAAGCAGAGCGCGCGCTTGGACTCGCAGGCTGGACGAGGCTTGAATTACGAGGGTTGCTGTGCAGCTGGGCATCAGACTATCAGTTTCTAGAGCCGGGGCTGCATGACACCGTTTTTAGTAGGTGAGCATTTTTGTTTATATTAAAAAGTCAGGCTAGAAAATCATTTCATCACCAGTTAATCAAGGCAGGCACCCACATGATCAAGCAAAAATCATTGTACTACTACCTGTTCTTCCACTAGAACACAAAATCTGCCGGCAATAGAGAACTAACTTAACTCCCCCAATAATAGTAGAAACAACAGTGTATATATTTGTCATTTGTCACTCTACAATTAATCGGACCGACTTGTCCGTTGGAACAGAGCAGATCACACATCATCAGGGATGACAGGATGGGTTCGCCCACCGAGCCAGCAATGGCGACGGGCTACCAACCGGGAGCAGGGATCCGTGTCAGCTTGCTTGCTTGCGTCGGGACCAATCCACCACCATTATACACTTCCCACTCGGCACCCAAGCAGCGGGGACCGTCCTGCATGCTGCGTGCTGTCGATGGCACGGAATGCAGAGATGCGGGCACGGCACTTGGCAGCGCTGTGGTGTGGCCGTGGTGACCGTGTGGCTCGTGAGCAATAGAAGCTGCGAGTGCCAAACCTAACGGCAGCAGGTAGCTAGGTTGGTCGGCTAGGACCATCGAGGTCCGTCACCATCCGACGCAGGACAGGACCGATGGAAATGGAATGATCCGAGTGGAAATACCGGTGAGACCGCAAAGTAGCGGCAATGGGATACCCGTGCGTGATCATTCCTCCGTGGTTAGAGTCTTGGATTGGACGAGAGATTTTTGGAATGAACTGCTGCTCTGAGTGTTCATGTTTCAAATTAGGTAATCCCACGAGCTCATCGGAGTGAAACGTGAGCGCCACTCATCGGAGTTCTTTATTATTCCGTAAATCCCATATTAGAAACGTTGATTTTAATTTATTCTGATTCACTGTTCTATCGAAAAAGATAAAATCTTGGGATTAGACATACGAACAAGATATCGACCGGAGCAGAGCAGATAGTACAGCTTTGCATATGACACATCGTCGCAGTTGGTAGGCATCTTCCCTAGCTGACAGAGGCGTCTCCATCGTGCCGGAAAAGTCCACCGGGCGATAAGCCGATAAGTGGCCAAATCGTCATTAACAATGCATTAGCGATCTCAAGCCAGCCGGCAATCGATGCCAACTCCTCGTCCCGAGCAATCGCCCTGATGCCAAGTTGCCAATAGCAAGCAGGCGGCTCCGCTCCGTAGAAAGGCGAGCTGCGCTTTGGCGTCCGGCGGGGGGCGAGCCCAAAAAAACCGAGCAGAGAGCGGTTAAAAAGCGGGCAAAAAAAGGGGGAGACGCCCGCGAGCGGCAGACAGACAGGCAGGCAAGGCCAAGGCGGGGGCGGAGCGCGAGAGGCGACGCGAGGAGAGGAGAGGAGAGGAGGCGGTGCTGCGCTGCGGTGGCGTCCCTGCCATGCCATGGTTATAAAAAGTAACGGAGCGCAACGCGGGTAGAAACCGGAAGGCCCCGCCGCTGCCCCCCTTCTTCCTTCCCGTCCCCCCACACACGCCGCAGCCGCCGGTGCCGGTGCCGGTGCGGCTCGCTCCCTTCCTCACCCCCCGGTCCGCGCGGGCTGCCTGCGCGAGCAGGGAGGCAGGCAGGCAGGGCACGCGGCAACCACGTGGGGAGGCGACGGCACCGCCCTATGCTCTGTCCTCGCCCGCAGGGTAAGGTATGGAATCGATTCCTGTGCCGCCTCTACGCGCCTCGCGCTTTTTTTTGTTCTTCTGTGCGCCCTGTCTCTGCGGTGGCTTCCTCGCTTCTCTCTGTTTTGCTTGCTTCGCGGGATTTGGCCCTGGATCTGTGCACCGGAAGCCGGATCTGGGCGGCGGCGAGTTGGTGCGCTGTAATGGCTCTTGCGTGATGCTGCGTTTTGTGGTTCCATGTTTTGGATCTGTTTCATTGGCTCGATTTGTCTGACGTTGGAAAAAAAGGTCCTTTCCTTCCCTCATCCAAGATGGTAAAAGTATCCCCTTCTTTTCCCCTGTCTCTGCTTGGATGATAAAATTTGTTCTTTTTTTTTGTTGTTGCGGAGGTGTAAATTATGATTGAGGGGTAATGCAGGTTGTTTTGCTCTAAGTTACTGGCTAACTCTATCATTTTCCTGATTGGGTGGTTGTTTTGTGCTTGGTTGTTCGCTAATTGCCTAATAGTCTATGTTTTTATTTGTAGTACATAATGATTTTCTTGATATTGTGATTGCTACTGATAGAATAGTAGCCGGGATGTATCTCTATTGTGTGGTACTCATGCTCAATACCCTAGTCCCTAGTTCATCTTGAATTTAGCTGCAAATGCAATTGTTTTGGTTTTCCCAAGGGCATGATGATTTAGAATGTCACCATGGCGGCAATAGACTTGTTAGCAATGCGTGTCCGGAACAATTTCATTATTATTCACGAGATAGGTAGCCCAGCTTTTATTAGAAAGAATTCCCATAGTGCCTTTTATTTGATGTATATTCTGGTATATTGGGCATGCCAATGCCAAGTCCCCAAGGTTATTTCATTTTGCAACAATTTGACTTTGACATGCTCTGTAGCTGTAAATGTTGTCAAGTTTTGATTAATGTCTTTTAGTCCCTTTTACCAATGTGCTTTCTGACGCAAACTGTTGACTAGATTGCAGCAGCAGTGAATTTGGGAGCTTGAAGCGTTCATCTGAGACATGGAAAAAGTGATCTCCCGGGCATATCTCCTTCAATGCAAGCAGTTCTTTTCGAAAGAAACTCTTGATTGGTGTGTCTTAGCTCGTGGGAACACCCATCTCTCCTCTCTGGTGAACTACACATAGCGGTTATATGCTCTTCTATGCTCAACAACAAGCAGGCTGAGAGAGACACATAGCGTCCATGCCACACATCTACATGTAACTCAACCACCTTGGTCTTCCTTTGCTTTGTGTTATTGTATTTGCATGATTTTTCGTTCTCGTTCCCCCACTTCCTACCAGCACATCAACTCCTGAAAAACTTCTTTTCAGGTATAAGTGGGGTATGCATATCTCTCTGCACTTTGCCAAATACTTTGGCATGTGGAGAAATTCAATTCTAGTGTAGTGGCTAACTTGAAATATTCTGAATTTCGTTTCTTATTTTCCCCTTCTGCAGGGTTAATATATTCGCCGTGTTCAGACTACATCTGTTGCTGCCCTAGTTAGTTTCTTTGTCTTTTGTGTAATATCTGAGGTCAGGGCTCATCCTTGCTACACTTTGCAACTTCATGCTATGGTTGCAGTGGGCTTGTAGTGGAACAGAATCCCACGTACTGAGGTAGTTGTTTACTTTTCAGACCTTATCAGCCTTAGGGATCATCTTTCAAAAGTGCTCTGAAACTATCAGTTAATTGCAGACTTATCTTATTTGCTAATTGCAGGCAAGCGGTTGATCGGCTAGAACTTGGCAAACACTTGCCTGTGTTGGCTGTTCATATTTCTCTTGACTTAGTTATTCTGAAGGGGGAAACTTGCACAAGGCAACTCAGATATTACAACAATGGATAGGTAACTTTTATATTGACTGGCTATTTAGGTTGCTTTTATCTTAAAACACTTCTTAGTTCTACAGATTCTCTATTTTAGGTTAATTGTCTTACAACATGACTTTGCAGATTCAAGTTGATTAAGGAAGTTGGCGATGGGACTTTTGGGAGTGTATGGCGTGCTATAAATAAACAGAATGGTGAAGTTGTATGTATCTGTAAATAGAACTTCTCTGGAAACATTTTTTACTGTGAACTCTGAATGAAATGATAATAAAATGAGAATTTGCCATTGCTTTAATTTAGGTTGCTGTTAAGAAAATGAAGAAAAAGTATTATTCTTTTGAGGAATGCATGAGTTTGCGTGAAGTAAAGGTATTTTAGAGCAGTGATGTTCTTTTTATCATTCACTGTTATGTTCTTTCAGCTGACATTTTCTTCGTTTTATCATTTTATTGAAGTCTTTGCGGCGCATGAATCATCCTAACATTGTGAAGCTCAAAGAGGTTATCAGGGAAAATGATATATTATACTTCATAATGGAATACATGGTAAATATATTATGGACAGCAAATATTCTATGCCGCCATTATCGTGCTCTTGTTGAATCTGAACCTTTGTTTTTCTAGGAGTGTAATCTCTACCAACTTATGAAAGATAGAGTCAAGCCTTTCTCGGAGTCTGAAGTCCGAAACTGGTGCTTTCAGATATTTCAGGCTCTTGCTTACATGCACCAGAGGGGCTACTTTCATCGTGACCTCAAACCTGGTAGGTTTCAGTGTTGTCAACAATCAGTTGAATGTTTCCAAAGCATATAAAAAACGGTTACTTTAGTCATCAAATGATTACTGAAACACAACTTTGACTACCAGTCTATATAATATTGCAATATAAGGTAGTCTAGTAAACTCACATACACCTTGTACATATCCTCCCTCAGGCAAGATACTCCCCACATTGTGAGATAAGCACGTCGGTGTAACATTGCATAATGTCCATAGAACATACCAGCTACTTTTGAACATATGTGTGCATACCATTCTCAAACGATTAATATTGTGCCAAAATGTTATTCATGGCTGAAAATTTTGATATTCTGACCACATGCAAATTGCAACCCATAGACGACACTAGAGGGAGTATATGACATGATTGCATCTGAATCAGCAGCTCAGTTTTACTCGTGTGTATGCCATATTGCACTGATAATGGCTTGCATTGGTTGTGCAGAGAATCTGTTGGTTAGCAAAGATGTCATAAAGCTAGCAGACTTTGGTCTTGCAAGGGAAGTCTCATCGTTGCCACCATATACAGAATATGTCTCAACTCGCTGGTTAGCACTGCCCACGCTTCAAACTAGACACTAAAATAAAAGGAATCAGTTCTATCTTATATTTTCTTAATCCTTATGTCTGAATTAGGTATCGGGCACCAGAAGTCTTGCTCCAGTCATCTGCTTATGATTCTGCAGTTGGTATGAAAAATTAAAATAAGAAACTTACTATTTGCTTAGTGTTTATCTATTCATGGATGGACCAACTCAACTCGTAATATGACATTTCTTCACCTTGCCATCTCATAGATATGTGGGCTATGGGTGCCATAATGGCTGAGCTGTTGACACTCCATCCTCTCTTTCCTGGAACCAGGTAATATATGGTTGACAGTGTATGCTGCTAAATCTTGTCACTCACAAATCTGTTGCTTAATTTGTTTGCTGTTTTCTTGTTGGTCACCTTAATGTTTGACTTATCTCAAATTTTACGTCCCACCTTGAGCATTTTGGTTCCAAAATTTAGTTTCCTTTGGTTTTTTTTATCTCTACAGAAAATTCTCTTGCTTTTGCAAACCTCTCATTTCAATTAAATAATTAAGAATCTCTATTTTCTTGTTTTGTTTCATCATGGCTATTCTCTTACCCATTGTTTTATTATTTCACTATTTAGTGAACCGGATGAGATTCACAAGATATGCAATGTTATCGGAAGTCCAGATGAGCAATCTTGGCCTCAAGGATTGTCTCTTGCAGAAGCAATGAAGTATCAGTTCCCACAGGTCAATATTCACCAGTTTCTATTCTCTTTGGTACCACTCAAGTTTTAAAAGAAACATGTGTTAACCTTTTGCCCCCTTGTGAATGTGAATACATGTTGAATATTTGGTTAATGTTTGATCTAATGTTCAGTGTGTATTCTATCCATGCAGATCAAAGGCAGTCAACTGTCTGAGGTGATGACAACAGCTAGTAGCGAGGCAATTGACCTCATCTCAGTAAGTTCTTCAGTTATATTATTATCTTAGATGGTATATCAATCTATCATTGCATCACTTGATAATTTAAATTTCTGAATGTCTTGCAGTCACTATGCTCATGGGATCCTAGCAAGAGACCAAAGGCCACCGAAGTCCTACAGCATACCTTCTTTCAGGTAATAGTATTCTTTCTACTCAATTTTTATTGACAAGGTTCAGTTATTATCTCCTCTGGACTATAATCAATTTTCCGGTTGCCAACTTTTAGGGTTGTACATGTGTTCCACTTCCTGTCCGTCCAAAAGCTCCTAAAACACCTCCATGTGGTTAGTTAACAGACCAGTATTTTGCTTTGTACCTAATTCACTTAGTATATTGTTGTTTTACATGTGCTTGGTACATTTGTTTAGTTGGAGCAAAAGGAATTTCAGAGAACAGTGTCGCTAGAAGATTCTCAACCGGAACTCTATCTACGATGAAATCTCATAGCAGTGCGTCCACAAAATTAAATGGTTTCTCTAAGACTGGTATGTTTCTTATCCGTTTTAATTGGGCTGGAGCAAGCAAGATTTGCAGGGTTTAGTTTGATTGTCTATTTTGTTACCAACATTACAGGTGTACAAAGAAAACTTCACTTGGATCGTCAGCTATCGCAGAAGAGTACAAAACCAACTGAGAATGGCAATAAACTAACTACTAATCGGGTACCAGCTCGGAATAGCCCAGGCAAGTTTACTATATAGGGTTGCATTGTCCAACTCCTTACATGAAATTTGGGTTTTGATTTTTAGAAAGTTCTTTCTTGGAATTGTAGGGAATCCTGTACTTAGGCATTCACGCAGCTTGCCTGAAACTGGCCGAGGAGCAATACAAAAGGTCTCATCAATTACAGACAAGCTATCCCAAATGTCTGTGACCTCTAGAACACGAAGCACTGTGAAGCCTGCTGCCCCGATGATGAAGGCCGGACATGGCAAGTCGGACTTTCTTGGGAAGTCTGACGATATCCCTCCAGCAAAGAGGCTAACAAGAAAATTGGTCAGCTAAATGAGGGTATGTAGAGTGAAAATTCTATCATCTGCAGGAGGGGTATAGTGTATAGTGTGCAGAAACCAGTGTTGCCGAGCTCAGTCTGAGCGTTTGCCTGTTGATGGTTGTGCGGATTTGCCATCGCCACAGTTTTGCTGGATCGAGACATCTTAGAGTGGGTTTGCAAATTCCTCTGTGAAGTGCTAGAGCCTGCATCAAGCCTTCCCTTCTTCCGGGCCGTTGATCTGCCTTTTGCCTGCGTCAAGCTTGCCCCCATATTTTAATAAACATGATTGTGCTATTAGTTGATTTGGTTTGTCTTGCAATGTTATCTTACACCAATCTGTCTGTCAAACTGTACGTTTGTATGCACGTTAACAGCCTGTAAATCCTTGAGGCCAACAAGGGGTGGACATTTCAGATATGGTTTGAAATTGAATGTACAGGTACAGGTACAGGTACAGCGCACAAGTGAGGACGCAGTAAAGTGCCAATTTGACGTATGTCTTGCAACGGTGGCAAACGCTTCCTCGTATAATATCTTAAAAAACTCGTAACTGAAGAGACTTTTTTTTTGTCTTGCTTTCTTTTGTCATTGCGAAGTGAATCTTATCCAATATTGGTCCAAGTTATAAACAATGGTCAGCTTGTGGATGATTTGTGCCCGCGCTGAGAAAATGTGAGCACAGTTCCTCTAAGGAGATCAACACAATACAGTATTAGTGCATCATCAAGAAAAATATTACATTGGTCATCACACACAAACCCTGATCAGTAGTAGTAGCAAACGTGTTTTACACAGGCTCCATTCCGTGGACCTCTCTCACACCTCTCTGTTCACCCTGTAAAAACTAACACTGGTAGACAGTAGTCGCAATAGTATCACTCAGCCCTACTCTACTATTCGTGTCCATGGATTGGCTTGGCTCGGCTCATCCAAGGCTAGCTCCGACGTCACAGGTACTGCGCGTGTATTCGGTCTCTGCTCTGCTCCCACCACACCTTGGCCCTCTCCTCGCCGAACCTCTCACGGCTGCAGCAACACACAAGAACCCGAGTTCAAATCCCATTAGCATAAAAAGATTTTCCGGCATGATTAGATGATGAATCTTGCACCGGTAGACTGAGTAGCTAGTGGCAGGCCATTGATGGACTTGCCTGAAGCGGACGCGGCGGAGCTCGCGGGTGCCGTCGCCGAACTCGCGGATGGTGATGGACACGCCGGGCTCGTCCTGCTCCACCCACTCCGTGGCCTCCAGGTCGCTGGCGTTGCTCACGGACAAGGACGCCTCGTCCAGGGACGACGTGGTGGCGCGCGACGGGTCGAGGCGCGGAGCAGCCGCAGCCGGCGCGGAGTTGAGCAGGTTGAAGTGGTGCGCCCACACGTGGTCCGACGGGTCCGGCACGGCGCTGGACGACGGGTTGCACGCGGCTCGGGACGTGGAGGACGCCGCCGCGGCCATGGCCATGGCCCTACACGAGGTGGCGCGGGCGATCATCGGCTGCTCCCTGCTGCCCACCGCTGCCGTCGGCGGCAGGATCACCGGGCTCTCCCTCGTCGAGCCGGCGCGCGAGTAGAACGACGACGAGTCTCTCTGCATGCATGTCATCAGTTTCAGCTGGTGGTCTGTGATCCACGATCGACGACCGCACAGCTTAGTTTCAGTGGAGACGGCGACGGATACCTGCGTGGCGTCGTCGATGGAGGACGTCGGCGTCGAGATGCCTTGCTGCCGGCTGAACGTCTGCACGTTGTAGAGCTCCACCACGCGGTCGTAGTTCTCCCCCCACCACCGCTGCGCCTCCCACTTGTTGAACATGTCACGGCTGCACACGTACGCACGCACACACGTTCGATGCTCCGTTAATTAGCTGATCACCAAGCAATTGCGCGCAAAACGTAGCTGTTGCCTGTTGGTGGTGATACGGCACCTGAAGCGGATGCGCTTGAGGTCGTTGCCGGCGCCGCCGGGGATGGAGACGAAGGTGATCTGCACGCCGGGCTCCACCTGGGCCGTCCACTCCCGGGGCACTCGGTCCTCCTCCAGGACGACAACCTCGTCGTCCTCCTCCTCCTCCTCGTCGTCCTCCTCCCCGATGCTCGGTATCCAGCTCGCGCTCGGGCTCCTGACGTGCTGCGGGAAGCCACGGGCGACCTTGGCCGCGTCCCACGGCGGAGGGCGCGGCGCCATGGTTCTCGCTGCCGCCGCCGTCGTCGTTGTCCTCATGTAACCACCGTAGCCCTCGGCGGCGCCGTCCGACGTGAAGCCCGAGTCGTCGATGACACCCGGGTACGCGGCAAGGCGGCTGTTGCGGTGGAAGCGGTTGCCCCTGAACGACGGGCTCGCCGCGGCCTTGTACTGCCTGCCGGAGCCGGAGAACTTGAGCACCATGTCCTTGAGCTGAAAGCACATTTGCAGAAGGCTTTCCTTTGTCAGATGGTCCAAGGTGCAGAATTTGTGACATGACACATACTAATTTGGAGTACTTTTGCATGAATTAGCACGGAGTACGTATCAGTTCGCTTTTAGTTTCTCAGACGATTACGTTCTCGAACAACCTAACACTGTTCGATCAGTTACAGATCTTGCAACAGTAACAGTAACAGTAACAACCGCTTTATCTAAATTTAATGTAGGCCGCAGGTACATTTCTTTCCAACGAGCATACGAGAGCAGCACACCTCAACAGACAATCAGGCGTAAGCGAGAATTCAGTCTTTAAGTAAAGCGTCAATGATAACAACAGCTGGTTAATGATGGATTCCACTCTGGTCAGGGCCTAAGATTAGCAAGACACAAGGGCACTTGAGGCTTTAGGGTTAGATAGAATGACTTAGGCGAAGGCTACAGAACACAAAAGCACACTCCTAACCCAACACATTATCGATCTTTCGTCAGAAGCAAGGTACGTACAAAGCAGCAACAAAGCAGGTGGTGATGCGCATAATAACACCCAGAGGGGACGACGATCTACAGCAACAAGTGCATGTGTTGATGTGTGGTGCGCGGGGACACATTTGTACCTTGCCTTAAAGCACAGCAAAGTCCAAAAGCACGCGGGAAGCCGAGCAAATAATGGATAGTCGAGCCCTAGTGATGCATCAGCCTTGTTCATGACGATGCAACAAGCAAAGGGAGGCCCAGCATGGGCCTAGGCGCTCCAAGCCAGCAGCCCATGTACAGGACCACACAACGTGTAGATGCAGGCATTGTTTTTCTTCTTTTTTTTGTTCTTTGGGTGTGAGACTGCCAAGGACAAGATGAAACATGCTTTGACGAGAGGGTAAAGCTCAGGTTAAATCAACCAAAGAATGTCTTTCCAGCTTCCACAACGAGACGATCGCATCCATCTTTTTTTTTTTTTCCGACTACGATCGCATCCATCTTTGGCAGGAAAAAAGAAAAAGGAGAGAGGGAGAGGATAAAATATCCAGCCTGTTCTTTTGGCTGATTTTAAGCGCTGATTTCGGCTCGTGCTGATTTATTGTGAGAGAAAAATACTGTTTCGTGGCTGAAAATAAGCGCTGATTGGCCAAAAGAACAGGCTGCAGCTTTGCTTGGAGCTAGAGGACAGATAGAATGGTACAGGAGCATCTAGCAAGTGCGAGAGGGGGGAAAAAAAGTAGCAGAATGGAATGGAATGGGGGAACAAAAGTGAGAAAATCAAATCACAACGTCACGTTGCGTGCAGGGTCCAAACTCCAAAACCTTAACGCAAGAAAAGCAGCCTTCGCCACGTCTGACTCATGTACCCACTCCGTCACATTCCACTGGGCCTAACGGGCGTTTTTGAAAATTGAAACGTGATTTTCACCGTCACACTCACCCCTGTAATTCCATCTCATTTCACACATGAAATTACGAACCTCACCGTAGTACATACAGTACTGAAACGACAATGGATTTTTTTACGTCAAGGAAAATACGAGAACTACTCCTATTCCTACTAGGTACTAGCATCCCAATTACTTCCTGTCTCGGCCACGGGCGACCTTGGCCTTGGCCCTTGGCATCGCAATTAGCACTGCTAAAAGTATTTTGTGGCACAGAGAAAAGCTGCGCCTGCCGCCTGCGCTCCCTGTCTCGGGCTCTGTTTGGGCGTCAACAGAGCTGCCGCATGTACCCAGTACGAAAAATTATGGGGGAGACGATGAGCAGCGCAGCGCATTGAATCCACGGATGAATGCGTCGCTTGGTACTAACGGCCGAGACCCAGCAGGACAGCCGGGAAAGTAGCAAGAGCAACGCCCGCGCGGCGCAACCAAACCAATAACAAATCTGCCCTGCCCATATTCCCATTCCTCGTTTGCCCAGCAGCCGTATCCGCCGCCGTCACATCCATGATCCACGTACTATGGGGGAGCGTGCATGCAGTCCAGTCATGCTCATGCAATTGCAGGTTGGGAGTAGTCTACTGTAGTACCTGGGAGGTGAGGGACTTGCCGGCGTCCCTTCCGTGGGGCGCGGCGGCGGCGCGGGAGCCGTCCTGATCCCCGCCGTCCTTGGTCGAGCAGGCGATGCACGCCAGCATTTTGAAACCCTTTGCCGCCGCCGCGCGCCTCAGCCAGCCGCCGGTACAGTACGTGCGCCTGCATGCGTGCACCAGATCGAGCAAGCTCATTAGTCGTGCTCGCGCAAGCGCGAGCATACACATACCTAAAAGATCTTCAGAATTCAGAACAAAATAGAAGCAAGAACTGCTGCGACCGAACACTTGCAGAGCACCGGTCGCCAAGGCATGGGTCTTCTGGCGTAGGCACAGCGTAGTGTAGCCGGGTTCCAGTGTAGCCCGGGTAAGGGGCAAGGCTATCAATTTCAGAATACCATAAAAACCCCGACGCCGGCCGTTCCGTTCCGTTCCGTCACGGCCAACGGTTTGCAGCCACTCGCCATCAAGACAAGACCTGCACCGCTGCACGGAGGGTGGTAACAGCCAAAACAGTGACGCTAGAGCCCACGCGTGCGCACGCGGACCCGACCGTCCCCGGCCCCGTGTGTGCGTGCACGCGCCGGCCGGGCCGTAGAGCTCAGAGCTCCATGCCATGCATGTCGCAGGCCAAGGCCACGCCACTGTCTCTAGCTAGTTGCTAGTAGTAGCAGCAGCTACGACGTGCAGTGCATGCTTCAAATGCTTGTCCCATGAATAGCCTTGCTCGACCTAGTAGCTACCATAGCCGCAAGTGCTAGGGACTAGGAGCACTATGCATCGAAGTCAATGCGGAGTGGCGAAGACTGCTTTTCTATACTACGTACTGTACTACTACGGCTACGTGGGGCACAGAGAACCTACGGCAAAGCAGAAGGATAGACGGATTGATTGAAGTGTGGCACATGCATGCGGATGCGTTGATGATAGTACCACAACGGTAGAGAGGTTCTTGATGAGCGAACGAGCAGCATGTAGAGCGTTCTTCCAAATATGATGCCGACTCACACTCATGGTCATGGTCGTCATGGCATGGCCAAGAAGGTTCTGAGAGGTCTCTTTCGATGCGTATCACTCCCAGACCCCAGAGTCCAGAGCGAGTACAGCAAGAACAGGAAGCAGTGAACAGGAACAAATGGCCAACAGTGGCTGTCATTAGCGGCACCTAGTAGGTTGACAAACACATGGAGCCAACTAAGCCTACCATGGTATGGTAGTACGTGGGGTCCTTGCGCTTTGAAAGCCCTTTGTTTTCATTGAGAAGAAGCTACTTAAGAAGAGCAGAAGCAACAAGGATGCACATACTGCCTGGATAAATAGGCGCTTTTAGGCAGGCGCAGGGGGCCACAGCCATTTTTTTTCAGTGGCTGGGAGTGGTGCCCACTATCTGGCAAACACAATGCAAGCTCTCTCTGTAGACAGCCAAATCTCCCCAAGAAACATGCTACCACCAGAGATTAACAAACGCACTAAAACACTTCTAATTTGCGGGGGATGTAAAAGTTACTACAGTTAAGCAACCAACAATAATGGCAGTAGTGGTTGATGCCAAAGCTCGGCACAGTTAACTTACTGGTCAGCAAACGCCCATCAGCCGCTAGTCTCCAACGCGAAATTGGCCTGCCACGCCCACGACAATGCTCCTCGCGCCGCAGCAACAGTGGAATCTGCTTACTCCTGGCTTGCCTCTCTGACTCTTGACGATGATATGAGCTCAAGCGAAGAACAGCTGCCAAAAAAAAGAGGAACGATGATTTTATACTATGAGCAAACCGGCGGCTGTACATGTGAGGTGCGCAGATTAGCAAGCAATCCTGTCTCGATAAATAAAGCAAGCGATAGTACTCATTGCCGGGCAAGGGTGTCCACGCCAGAGCAAAAGGCAACAGCGGGAAACAACGGTGATTGCTGCCGCGGCGGCCCCGCCCCGGATGGACCCAAGAAAGGGTCGGAGAACTTGATGATCAACATCATATCACAGCCAACGGAGCAGCGCAGAGATAAAGACACATCGAAAATAACAAGAAACAAACAGTATATCGAGAAACGAGTAGCGAGAAGCAGAGCAAACGAGGCCCCAATGCTATGCCTATGCGTTCTAAAAGAACAAGAACAAGATCTCCTCGTCGTGGAAACGAGAGGGCGTCGCAGAGTCCCCATTACCTTATTCCCTGCTCTTCTTCTCCTGGGTTTGGCTGCCTGCCGCCTCCGCCTCACGGGTCAGGTATCCGGAGCAGTAGGCGCGCGAGTTGAATGGAGGATCCCAGCAGGCAGCGGTGGAGCAGGAGCAGCAAGATCCCGCCGGGGCGACGACACTGGGCGGGCGGGCCTGGGCCGCCGTTTGGATGGTAGCGGGCGGTCCGCGGTCGACGCCAAACGAACGGCGACAGCACGGGGGAGGACTGGAGGGAGATTTTCTTCCCCTTGTTTTTTTGCTCCGAGACCGACCGAGATCAGCAGCGGCGCAGGGGAGGAGGGTGGTGGTGGGGGAGAAGGGGGGGGGGAGGAGGGGGTGGGGGAGGCGGAGGCAGGCACACAGAGCCAAGGAGGCAGGTGCGGGAACTGGGCCCCGGATTCGCTCCCCGCCGTCTGATCCGCGCGCCCCCGAAATCGAAGCGAGAGCACGCGCGCGACCGAGCCCTGTCTCCGCGTATTTATACATGGCGCTGCAGGGTGGGCGGGCCCCACGCGATCGGGGCCGTCCGTATCGCGCTCGCGCCCACCCGCCGGGGGACCGCCGGGACTGGATTGGAGCAGTGCGGATGCGGAGCGAGCGATGCTTCTCTTCCTGCTTGCGTGGCGGCGTTGGCCACGCACACCGGGGCGCGGGCGGGTGGCCGCTGCCGACTGCCGAGGGTTCTTTCGCCGCCCCAGAGCGTCCCTCGGGCGGGCCCGCGATGGGTGCAGCAGCTGCAGGCTTTGCAGCTGCGAGCTGTTCCTCTCGGCGCCGGAGGTGATGCATGCGCCGTGTGGTCGAGGGCTCGTCCGGTGCCGGAGGGCGGGCGTGGGCTCGCTTCACGGTCCCGATGGCTCGCTCGGTGCGCCACGACGCCACACGCTAGGCGCTAGGCCGCATCATGAGGGCGCGCGCGGGGCGTCGTTCGTCCTCGGCGTTCCATCATCATGCGAGCGTCGTGTCATCGTGTCGTGTGGATTGTTTGGTGCCGCCTGGAAATGGTAACAGAAATCAGAAATGGTAAGCATGCTGTTACCTTGTACTGTTCTGTTCCCGCGCCCATCCGGTTTCGTCGTTCTGCGGTGGCACCAAAGGTCATGTCTCCGCGCGAGTAATTTCCAGCGTGCACTTAACGATTGGTGAAATCGATTTGGTGGCCCGATCAATGGAAATGAATGGGCTTCGTAAGCACATCAAGCAGTACGCGCGCGCGATGGGCCTGCTGCTCCACGGGCTCCACTCAACTGACCAGAGGAACCAACAGTTCGCGTGGAAGCATTGGGTCGTCAGTCATCATCCATCAATTGTTTCCATGAATCCATGTATAGCGTCCCGGGTGTCAAAGCAGAACAGTGGTGTCAAAGCAGAACAGTTGATGATGTGACGACCAGTACAGTTGCCGTAGACGGAAATTGGAGTTTAGAATCTCCCCGCCTAAAATGAGAGAGACTCCACTGTGGCCTGTGGCCATCTATGCTCAAAGTGATTTGCCACGCCTTCCTACTCTCGAGACACCGTGTTCTCCTAAACACTGCGTTAAATAGCAAACCACTTGTTTTTTAAAAACATGCGTTGCACGTGCTTCATTAAAAGAGAGTGGAAATACAACCACTTTCCGGTACACAAAGCAGCGAGACACCACTCGTGACCGGGAAAGACAAGGATACCAGGCACCGATTATCGGTGGTAAACACAATGAAAGAGAAGAACAAGAAGGAGAAGTAAAAGAGAGCGACTGCCCTCAACGATCACTTAAACAGTCTCAATTTAGAGCCTAGATGGTATCTACAACCATTAATCAGTGTTCCATCTAAACAAAATGTCAATGTGGCATTATTGTTAATGACAAGCGAAAAGTAAATGGTTTCTTATATAGAGAACTATGTCTACATGAGAACGAAAATGCAAAAGAGATATGATTGGTAGATGATATTAGAGATAAGATATTTGATTGGACAAAATTCAATACTGCAGAAACTATCCATTGAAAAAATGGTTTATATGTGTAATGTCTACTTGACTCAATAAGTACAGAAACTGACTCATAGTTGTTGGATGATGACTACGAATAGCAAGTCTAAGATAATGTGTTTTCACACTTTCAAGTTATTGATGTGCAAGATCTAATTTAATACAATAAAATCATTCTACACTTTGTGGTGGCTACTAAATAGCAGCTAGAGTTGGCAAAAGTTCTTTTATTCCTCATATCGAGTACTCCAAGTTGTAGTGAACATGCTCTATCTTAAAATGAATGTCGTTGTGGGGTTTGTTCTGATCAAACTTTAATTAGTTTGATTAGGTTTCTAGAAAAGATTAGAAACATTTGTATCTCTAAATAAATCTATTATGAAAATATGTTCAACGATAATAACATTAATTATGCACTATAAATATTATTGTTTTTATTGTATATTTAATCAAGTAGAAAATGCTTAATTTATTGGAAAGTGAGAATGACACTCTTTGTAGAATGAAGGAAGTACATCCACACACACGTCACACATGCAAACAATACACTGTAGTGCAAGTTAGATTCTATACTAACCCATAACACCCACCTAAAAACAACTGCAAAGACTATTAAACTAGCCTAATAACCTTAAACATGGCAAATGGTGACTAACAACTAAGCAACCATAGAAAAAACAGATCTTAACGTTTTTTAGCAAAACTCAAAATAATATGATTATTGGTTCTGTAAATTTTTTTTGACAACAGACAAATTTATTATCAACAGCATGAAGCCACAATAATCCTTACATTAAGTAAGTCTACTTGTAATAGAGCTTGCAAAAGAGAGCAGAAAGTGCCACAATTCAGATTAAGGAAATTTGTATGAAGCTGTTGTGTGACTGAAACATAAGCCTGACTTGCTAGAGAATGAGCCGTAATGTTTTGTGTCCTATTGATTTTGAGGGCTCTGTGTGAAGTTGTGATGGTGTTGTTGGAGAAGGTCTGGGTGAGAGGCTTTATTCTCCAATCCGAAGGGTTGGAGGTGTCTTTAGAGTTGATGAAATGGATCAGCTGTTGACAATCTGAGAGATAAGTGCAGGTGTCAATGCGCATGGCGCTGATGATGACAGCTCCAAGTCCTAAAGCTGGAGCCTCAGCCATGAGCACTGAAGAGCATTGTTGAAGTTGTGCTTTAATGTAGACCGTCTGAGTGGGTTGAACCTGAAAATTAAGAATGAAGATACCAAGACCTGCCCTTCTACGAGCATCTCCAGTGTGGTCTGGAGAGGTGGATTAGACTGTGATTAACAATTGTAAAGTGAAAGCATCTATGTTAGTCCTTATAAGACGCACTAGAAAAGAACGTAGAATCTCGAAGGAGTGGTAAATCGCAAGTCAAAATTTCCAAGCTAAGACATAGACAAGTTAAAAATTTTGGTAGGCAACTGGCTTGGTATCAAATTTTTAACAATGCCTTTCAAAAATTTAGCATGGCAGATTTGTTCTCTTTTTTATCAAATCAAGTGATATCCTTGATTTTTTACTATATTATTGGTTGCCCTAATATTGGTATAGACTTGCCCTAAAATCTAAACGGCAAATATTATTCTTAAACTAGCAGGCTCGGATCCTCACCCAAACCATAAAACATCATTTGATCGATTCCAAGGACCAACCTTTAATGGCATGTTCGCGTGAACTTATATCAAAATCAATAGTACTTTTCATCTTGGAACGGTGTTTTTCTCTTACAATAAATTAGCATTACCAGGCGAAAATCAGCTAACCAGTTTAAAATTAAAATTAAGGGTGCACATGCCCCTCTAAAACTGTTATGCATTAATGCAACCCCAACAACCTTTAAGCTGCCAAGAGTAGCTTTCAGATCAACCTCTAGCTTGCAGCAACACTGCCAAGGAATGTTTTCTCCTAGACACTTTTGGCCACCACTGTGATCGAAGTGGTCACCTTAGCGCATTTGCTTGCGAAGCATTCACTACTGCCGCTTTTCAAGACGCACAACAGTTTTTGTGTGTACCTACAACAAAGCCTCAACGATTTTCTACGCCCACTACACTCTATGCTAGTCCAACCAAAACTTCATCCTCAATGACCTATGAACAAATTACAGAGTAAATATAATCAACTTTGATAAGTATGAGCTCTACAACTATTTATGAATAATTTCTGACACTAAAATCAGGTAGCCGGACAGGCCAATTGAAAATTGAAATTCGGAGGGGTGCAAATGCCCCCCTCTAAAAACTGTAATGCATTTAATGCAGCCCTAACTATCTTAGACCCTTACAACGTTGCTGAGGAACGCCTTCTCACGGACACTTTTGGCCACCGTGGTAGCCGGAGGCGGAGGGGTTACCTTAGCGCATCTAGCTGCGAAGCATGCTAACGACGCTTTTGATGACGCACAACAACTTTGCGCACGCCTCCGACACAGACTTAGCTATCTTCTACGTCCCTACACTCTACGATCTCCAACCAAGATTTCATCTTCAATAACCTATAAACAAACTGCAGAGTGAATATATGCAACTTTGATAAGCATGAGCTCAACTTTGATAAGCATGAGCTCTATGACTATTTATGAAAAAAAAATTACAGTAACCTCAAAATTACTATATAGCTCTTATTGGAGCACGGTTGCGGTATGGTGGCACCTGCATCAAATATTTAACCCTAACTTCAATAGTATTTATGGATGTTTTGAATTGAATAAATGTACTGCCCTGCTGTTAGATGTCAAGATCTAGAAATGGTATGTATGACGAACTGCTGCTCTATTGCCTCTATCGAAGGTTCAGATATGGGGCATAAAAACGCTGCCTTGGGCGATACGGTGGTGCACTCGATCAGGTTTGATCTGCATAGCCTCTCGAGAGGCTTTGCGAAAAGAAGTGTTGGCAACGTTAGGCCCGAGCGCAGAAAAAGTTAAAGTGGGGAAATTAAAGCGGTTGAGTTGCGGTGGCTGTATGATAGTTTCTTGAGAACACAACAAAAAAAAAAGGTTGCCATGGCATCGAAGGACGGGCATCGTCACTTGCCCCTGCCGGCTGCTGGCGCTGCATCCACGAATGGCCGAGGGGACAGTCGGACAGACACAGCATGGACAAAATAGCATGATCACTGAACAGGGAAGTTTTGGTTCAGAAATAGGAGTAGGAGTACGCACAAATTGTTCTCGGATGACATGGGTAGGTTTCTTGACCACCGCTAGCTAGCTACTCCTAGCTGGCAGCTTCTTTGCCTGGACAAAGTATAACATTACTAGTACAGTCCCGGCCGGTCTCATGCCTGCTGCGAACGACACGCCATTGTTGTTTGCTGTAGCATGGTCTCGCGCCATGATGCCTTTCCGTTGCACCTCCACATGTTTTGCCGGCACGGCGGTAATCACCGGTGTAAAAAGGCAATCATTTGGCGACAACCCGCGCTGTCTTTAGTTTGCTCGGTTATTTAGAGTACAACCGATCTATGGCTGGCTGGATACAAACCGCGGCCGCAGGGAGTCGATCCAGCGAAGAATTTCAAAACACTTGGGGAGCTAGTTAACTAGCTGTAGCAGACGGGCGCTGCTTTGCGAGTGCATGCAGCGATGTCCCGGCAATGCTCTAGATTATTATCGAAAAAGAAAAGAAAAGAAAAGCAATGCACACTAAGGTTATTAGTTCCCTGATCCCCAGGCGCATCGCATCTCTCCCAAAGAAAGGAGATTCCCACTGCAACAGGGAGAGCTTCTTTCTTCTGGCGCGAATTTTGTTGCAGGCGAGGGGGGCAACCGCTGTTTGTTTTTGTGGTTTGTTCCGTGCACACGCATCCCGCGCGGAAGGGAACCAGGAAGGGCGGTCAAAGAGGCGAGGAAGGGGCATCGAGCGCGTCACTTGTGTACGGAGCGCGCAGCCTTTCTTTCTTGTGTTGTGCGTTGGGGTCTCGCACTTGCACCGGCAGCCTTTCGATCCCAGAACGATCATGACGACCGGCTAGCTAGCTTGGAGAATGGAGCCGATTGCAGGCAGTTCAAATCCCTCGGCACGGGTACGCCGTCTGTTCGATCTTGATTAACTACCAAGTCCTTCCTGTCCTAGCAACAATAATCGTGTTTGTTCTAGCCGGTGAAAATTGAATCGAAGAATCTCCTGTTCGAGTAACCAACCAGATGGTTCCTGGTACATCTTTTGATGCATAGAGATGTGGGTAGTCACGTATAGTAGTACGATCGCGAGCCGTTCTGTCTCTTGCCGGCCCCAAAGGCCTCACTCCTCAGCGGAGCGTGAGCAGATTCGGATAGGGCACAGCACAGCACAGCACTCAGCCACTCAGCACAGGTCGTGAGATGACTGGGATCCTCCGAAGGCCATTGAACAGTGTGCCCAGCCACTAGCTCCACTACGTCCTACTACCAGTACTACTGCTGTAGCTGTGCTTTCGTTGCCCATCTCGCCATGCACGAAAACGGCCAAGCACTCCATTTTTCGCCTCTCCGATGCGCCCCGGGGAGCGGGGAGGGAACTCCCTCCACGTCTCTTTACGCCGGTGCCTGGCCGTTCCAACGTTAGCCGAGCCCGCCGGCCCGGTCGAAAATGACTGGACGTCGAGACCGGCCGGCTCCGCTCCGCTTCCTTCCCTGTGGCGCCGCCCGCCCGCAGGCCGCAGCGGACAGATCGAGGTTTTCCAGGAGGAATAAAAGCAGAGCGCAGGCGCAGCAGGAGCAGATCTTCCACGAAAGGGAGCGGGGGCGGGGGGGCACCACGGGAGAAAGAGAGCGGCTGGCTAGCCCGGCGCAAAGACGACGGGCGCGAACTAAAGGCGGCCCCGGGTGGATGGATCGCGTCGGGGTGGGTGCGCGCAGCCTTTGGGAAAGGCCACTCGAACTCGATAGTCGATACTCCGTTCTGGCCCCTGTTGCGTGGTGGGGGTGGTGTGTTGGTGGCGACTGGCGAGCGCGATCGCGATGGATGAGCAACGCGGCGCGGCGTCACTGTGCGGCCGTGCCGTTGCTAGTAGTCCCCAGCGTCCTGTAGCTGTTGTAGGGGCTGCTTCGGGCCAAGAAAGGGATGGTGTGCTCTGTGCAGCTGAAAGCCTAGCCCATCTCGCTCGGCCCACCGGTGCAAAGCAGCAAGACAGCAGGGAGGACCTAATAAAAGACCCGCATCAGTCACCGTTTTTTTTTTTTCCTTCTCTCGCCTGCTTCCTGTCCCGAAAAGAAAACGTGCTGTCTGTGCGCACCTGCTCTCACAGTTAGTGCTAGTACTAGTACTCTACGTTACGTACACTCTGGCAATTGATTGCGCGATGAACATGAAAGTGTGGAGGTGATGGAGTGCACTGCTCATACGCAGAACAGGAACAAATGGAGCTAAAGAGGCGAGCGAGAGCGATCATGCGATTGCTATCTCTTTGGTCGGGTGATTAGACGGTTCGCTCCATCGATTCCGCGCTTGACCCAGCCGTCACGTCGGCTGCGCCATTTTTGAGGGTTCTGAGCTTTGTTTGACACGAACGGCGCCACCCATGCACGACCACGACCATCGGTGATCGCCGGCCGCGCGGGCCCTGCCTCCTGCCTCCGTGAAAGAAAGCATGTGTGCCATCGCTCTCTCGCTTTCGAGGAAATATATCCACTACTCCGCCATCGGCATTGCCGCCCTCGATCGGTGCCCTGCCCTGCCCACCTTCATCGCTTTCTCCCCCTCTGAGTCCATGATCAGCCTCAGCCATGCACGCACGCGTGCTTCAAAGGACATCGCCATCTACTCCAGCCATCTTATCATCACTGCATGCATTGGCATTGCAGTGCAGTGCGTGGACCGCAGCCTGTCGCCAAAGCTTTCCGATCCATCACAAAAACTCTGGAGGCAAAAGGCCGGCCGGACGGTTACTAACATGACAGAAAAGTAGCGGGAGTGCACCCTACTGTCCTCCACTCATCCAACGCAAAATGGAATTTACGTAGAGGCGTACTACTCCTGTACGTATACTAGTCTAGGTCAGGTTCAGGTAGGAGTACTGAAATGAAAGCGGCCAAAACTCAAACGCTCAAAATGCAGTGAGTTTTCTGTGCCTCGCTTTGAATTTTCAGAGCCGTACGTCAATCTGACCGAGAGGAGTGCTCTGCTAGACAAAACGGTTTGCGCATAGATCGGTCATGATGCAGCGCCGATACGATCAGACACTCCGAGTTCTGCAAAGACGTCCTCAGGTGCCGAGGGCACACCTGAACTGAAAATGAACTGACGTCTGTCACTTATTACTAGGCGAGTGCGACAGTTGCGTCACACTCACACCGAAAGAATACAGGGAAAGGTGTGACATTGACATGGTGGAAGAAATGGAGCACTACTATTCCGTGCAGGAAGAGGAATTGTGTACAACTCTATAGCAAAAATGGAGTAAATAAATATATAAACCAGCTAAATTGTGTACGACTTGTGCGGTGGTAGCATACTGCACACAACAATCAGATTAGCTGTATAAGGAAAACGTCAATCTGAGATAGCTGTAGCACACAACAATCAGAGTAACTGTAGAAGTACAATGTCAATCCGACATAGCTGTACATAAGTACGTCGTGTGGATGTGGATCTGTGGAGTCGCAATTGAGTCATAGACAGTAGACACCATTGTACCAATAACCAATCTCAAACTCCATCTCTATCTATAAGTTCAAAAAACGTGCATCCAAACACCAGTGCAACAAGGATCCAATCGTAGGCTCCCCTCCAAACAAAGAGATACAAATTGTTACGCCACAGCCCAGGGAACAGGAAATAAATCAGAGGTTTTCCTCCAAACCGAATCGTACGCCACAAAGAAATAAACCAGATATCAGAGAGGCTCGCTGCGTTGATTCGAGCTCATCGGAGAGATCCTGCGCCGTCATCGACACCAAGGCTTCCCCTCACGACAGTAGCTGCGAGTCCAGCTCCTACTCCGATTGCCATGCACGGATTTGCTGATCCCCTCCATCATACGACGACACTGACGCCGCCAGCGACGTTGGCTCCAGGGGACATGGTGACTCCAGATCCCAGCCAGTTGTTCTACCCGGTAAAAAACACTCGACCTCCCCCCTATGCTGTGACTTATGTGTTTTCAAATACATTACCTATGACTATGATGTTTGAATTCACATGAGATTAGCTCTGTGGCTTGGATGTTTGAATTTCAGTGCTTTTGTTTTTCTTCTACTAATTGCAACAGAGATATGGCTGTTAATTGCAACAAGAATGAAAACCAAACTGCAACACAAGAATTACCTGGAGAATTTTCCAGTGATATGTTTGCACCATTTTATCCTGAAAAAGCCTCCAACATGTTTTGTATGTTTCCTCTTATTGTCAGGAGCCAACTATACCAGCTGTGTTAGTGCCAAGAGTGAGGCAGCAATTCTCTACAAAGAATGATGCTTACATATTTTACAAAGATTATGTAAAACTGGCTGGGTTCAGTCTGAGGACTGCGAGAACAAGCAAGGAGACAAATCATTGGGTCTGCAGCAGGGAAGGGAAACATGAAAGCAAGAATAAGGAAAAGGAAGCAAAAACAGAAAAGGGGTCGAGAAGATGCGGCTGTCCGGCTTATGTGAAAGTTAAGAAGGATCTGATGCATAATTTCTGGTTCTTTGACCATGTACAGGAAGCCCACAACCACATGCTTGAGTCGTCTCCCGGGATGACAAGATACATGTACGCACACAAGAACATGGCGGAAGGCATGAGTGACTTATTTAACATAATGACAAGGAACGGGGTTGCACATCAATCAGCATTGAATGTGATGGCGGATCTGTATGATGGTCGCCACATGTGGTGTTTTACAGAGAAAGACATAAAAAATATGTATGTGTTGAATTTTTATTTCACTGTATTGCAACATGTCACATATCTGAATTGCAATATGTCACATATCTGAACTGAAAAAAACACGTGACTGAACTTTTTCTAACAAAAACTGTCCTATGTATTTTAAATGTTCACTGGAAGGCGGGGAAGGCTAAGGAGGAAAGAGAAGATGATCTTAACAAGCTTCTGCAGTTCTTCAGAGAATGCAAGGAGAGCAATGAATATTTCTACTGGGATGTGGATGCAGATCCAAAGACTGGATGATCAAGAACATATTCTGGAGTCACGCAAGCCAGAGAGCTGAATACAAAGATTTTGGAGACGCCGTCACCTTTGATACGACATATAAAACCAACAGCAAGAGGATGCCACTGGTGATGTTTGTTGGAGCCAACAATAACCTCAAGAACGTGACCTTTGCACAAGCTCTGATTGGTGATGAATCGATTGGATCATTCAAATGGTTGTTTGAGACGTTCAAGAGTTGTATGCATGGACAGGAACCTCATGTTATCTTGACGGGTGAGCCTTCTCTTCTTTTCTAAAAGCACTGATTGCAACCTTGAAAAATGTATAGTTGCTAACCTGTTCCCCCCTATTTTCTGTCTTTTATCAGATGAAGATCCAGCAATGAAGGTTGCAATTGAGTTGGTGTTGGCAAAGTCTCAACACAGAAACTGCCGCTGGCACATAATAAGACCTTGGGAGTTTGAGTTGGACCACCTGTACACCGATCACAAAGATAAAAACTTGAAGGAAAGGGTTGAATCGTTGATAAACTATCCATTGGGCCCGACGCAGTTTGAGGTTGAATGCAGAAGCTAGTTGATGAGTGTGGCATTGCTGATCATCCTGCCATTAGAGCCCTGTGGGATAAGAGGGAGAGGTGGATAGCTGCTTATTTCAAGGGGATGTATTGTGGTAGGATGACATCGACACAACGATCGGAGACCCAGAACAGGGTGCTGAAAGATGGCTATGTTAGTGAGAGCACTAGCCTGCACATGTTCGCTAGAAGGATGCTAGACTCACTCCAGCATGCTGACCACATGGACGTGGTAGAGACACATTATGCACAGGTTAAAAAAAAGAGATCCTTGAAAAATCTAATGATATTTGCAATGGTTACTGACCCTAAGTTACAACACATTACATAATATAATTGTAGAAAAAAAGACAAACATACTAAAATAAAAAAGGATTTCAAATTGCAGGTTGAGGTGGTGCGGGCTTCCAAAGCAAAATTTGATGAGCAGCTATGCAGAGTGTGCACTAGATCTGTGTATCAAGAGTACAAAAAGCAATACAATAACAGCACAACATTTGTCATCCGCCCTGATCCAGACCTACAGATGAAAAATGGGTGGTTGGTGAAGCATGAGCAAGGGGGAGGGAGCTTCTGCTAGGCACAACATGAATTCAGGGTGATTGCTGATAAGGACAATGGTGAATATAGATACGAATGCAAACAATGGGAACACAAAGGTATGCGCGCATCTGGGAAAAATACTTGTTATAAGTTCCAATTGCACCTTCCTGGGCACACAGTTGCAACATGTATCATACATATGATTGCAAAAACCTGACATGTGCATCAGTTGTTTTTTTTAAAAAAACTTCTAGGTCTCTTCTGCATGCATATTATAAGAGCCTTCACCCACCTGTAGGTCAGGCACATCCCAGAGAAGTACATCCGAAAAAGGTACACTCGTTCGGCGAGGCAAGAAGTTCCGTGGGATAGGCATGACGGCGTGCGAATTGGTCCAACAGCAAGCCAAGAACAAATCCGGATGTCCAGCTTGCTGCCTAAGTTGATGAAGCTCGGAAGGGCATGAAGTAGGTCGGATCGTGCTTGTCAAGAGACAAATAGGCAACTGGACAAGATCATCCCAGGGATTGAAATGTTCCCAAGAAGCATGGAGAGTGGGTCACCAGGCGATGGGCCATCAGCAGCTGAATCAGTGGTGACAACAACACACCCTGCTAATGATGGCACCACACCTAATGGGTCGCCTGGCAGTGGGCGGTCGTCAGCAACACAACCTGATAGTGGCAGCACTGGATCGCAGCCATCATCGGCGCTGTTGCATGATGGATTGCTGCTCGTTGAGCCCCCTGTAGCACGCACAAAAGGTAGAGGGAAGAAAAGGAAAGTGAAGTTGAGCCTCCACGTGATGGTAACCCGTTTAGCACATATGACAAAGAAAACTATGGTAATAATGAATGCAGCGGGTGTGGGGTTCGGGGTACACATTACATCACGACATGTCCAAAAAACCCCGATCGAAGCAAGGCAGCAGAATTGCATCTCTAAGAAAAGAGTGCTAAAGCAAATGGTGGCGCTCCAAGGAAAAGAGGACGGCCAAAGATGGTGAGGGATCTGCATGAAGAAGGTGATGTAGATGAAACTGAAGTTGCTAAAACACAACCAATCATCTCTGCATGCAGAAGGACTGGAAGCGGAATAAGTTCAGCAACCAGAGGCCGTGGGGGGAGAGCTTCGCGTGTGAACTGCAACGAGTAAAAATTGCTGGACCAAGAAAAAAGAAACAAAAAAGTACATTGTGTTTTCTTGCTATAAAAACACATGGTGTGTGGTGTGTTTATAACCTCTACAAAATATAGGTTACATGTCTATAAGTTACAAAACTATATGATTACATTTTTGAAACATATGTTTGGTTGTTATTCTTTTGTTGAATACTTGCTAATTGCTGTTTATTGGAATTCTAGTTAAAGCAATGAGAATTATGTCAAAAAGTCTCAGGTGAATACAATTTTTCACACCAGTTTGTGACAGAACCTCCTAAATCACATGGCCCACAGACACCTGTCATTGTCACTAATGACCTCTGACAGCCGGGCCCGTGTCCCAAATGATCTTGAAAGTCCTGCCGGGCTACATTAGCACCCGATTTCCTCCGACAGGATCCCATTGCGAAGCCATTACAGAATTACAACATTTCGTAACAAATTATGTCAGAGTGAAAGCGCGGAAAGATTATAAGGTACTTTGATTACAAATCATTTGTCCAAATATGATTAAAGTGCAAATATTACAGACTATAAATAAAATAAGTAGCAGTGAAATGACGATACAACATGATTAAGTATTTAATGATAAGAACCCTGCCCACGGGTTCAACTTTACTCCTCCTCACTTCCCTCCTGTACCACTGTCACACAGCAGGGGGCGAGACAAACCTCCGGCTGCTGTATCCCTGCAACATGGGGTTAACAAACCCTAAGTACTGGGGTACTCCGCAAGACTTACCTGACTAAGAAAAAGGAATGAGACTCAGGAATGCAGGCTGGGGGAGTCAAGGTAAGGCTTGAGCAAGAGTCAAAGGTTTTGCAGAAAGCATTACTAACCTATTTCAATATTTTACTCAATTTTGCTTATTAATAATCCATGATTCCAAATTCATTCTCTTATATCATCTTACTTTCAAAATTCATTAACCATTCTCAAAACACCTAGTTCCGAACCACTTTTCAGTTGTAGGTCAAAGGATCAAGTCTCCATATCCGAGGAGCAACGACGATTCGAATCGATTAGTACCCAGCTGGGGATTCCTATCCACACTGCATATGTAGCACTTAAGCTTGCATATACCAACTCCGGCTACCACGGCTTTTCTACCCCTGAACCGGTCCTGCGCCACCCGAGAACACAGTACTCCTCTCCTCTCCAGGCACGCCGGCCACGAGGGTACACGCTGCTCTCGCCATCTCTCCACTCCCAGTGCGTGGTTGTCGGTTCTAGTAGTAGAGCCACCGGAGTCAGAGCTTTCCGTAGTATGTGGCTAGTTGCAAAGTCTCGATCACAGCAGGCCTACAATGAACAGTCCCTAATTCTTTTCCGCCGGCGACATTGCATTGGGACTCTAACCCAAATACAATTGTCCCAACGGTTTTCAAATCCCTTTCCCGCCGATGGTCAAGCATTGGGACTCTAACCCAAATTCACAACCGACGAACGGAAAACCCCTTTCCGACGGTTACGGTGCATTGGGGTTGCTACCCAAGTACACAATTCCCGAACGGACTCCTGTCCCTTTTTCCTTTCTCATGATTCATAGTTATCACATTCACATAGGTCAAAAATAGCCTTTTTATGCAAATCTAAATTGATCAAACGGGGCTAAGCATTTTGAATATTTTTATTTTTAAACAGGTTTCCGGGATATTATGTATCAAGGCAGGTAATGCATCAATATAGGTAACAAACAACTCCTAACAACCTAATGCAATAATAGACTCAAGTTATAAATATTTTATAAAACACAAGGCGTGGCTGAATGCACCGGGGCTTGCCTTGGATTGCGTACAGCGTCGGGTCAGGCTCGGTCCCGCAGATGTCAAATCCCTGGACGACTTCTGGAGTGACCTCCTCGGCAGTGGCCTCGACTTGGACCTCCTCGGGAACGGGCACTACACGTATGCAATGATGTATGTTTAGCATGGTAGGAGGACAATGAATGAAGTACTTGAAAGTAAAGCATTTAGACCTTGAGTATAACTTTTCTTCACGGAAAAGTTGTAAACGCTTTACGGAAAGTAAAACAGTGTTTTCATATTTTTGTTTTATTGACATTTTAACGGTCATAGAAAGCCGCTGCACAGCTTTACTACAACCAACAAGTGACTTCATTACTTTTGTCAAGGATCACTATGGTGAAAGATCCATGAACTCAATCAATCCAAAATCACACCAAGCAACAGGGATTATTTGTTTAAATTAATTCCACCATCCCATAAATCCCATATTTAATTAACAAGTGTCCTAACAGTTTTCAATTGAGCCCAAACTTACCCAACAGATAGGTTTTATCCTAAAATAGTGCCACATAAATTTTCATGATTTTTGGATAAATCTAGAATTTATTAAAATTGCCCAAAATTGCATTTATTAATTAATATGCTGATTTTTAGTTCCTACAAAAAATGTCCAAATCTTATATTTAATATTTTTATAAAATACTACATGTTCCAGAGAGCATCCACACTTATTTTCATGATTTTTAACCTAACAGAATTATTCTTATGAAAATAACAAATAGCAGTACTATTCATCTAAAATTAAAATGGAAAAGCCTCTTAAAATCGCCCGGGAAAATGACAGGCGGGACCCTTCTGTCAGCTCCCTCTTCAACCTTCCGCACGCTCGTGTGCACGCGCACTCGCGGCGGCCCGCCGCGGATCTCGCCGCCGGCGGCTCCAGCAACGAAGCCGCGCGTGCCAACGTGAACCCCCAAGCCTAGCGCACACCCTAGCTAGGTTAGCCCCGACCCCACGCGCCTCCGACGAGCTTCACCTCGCCCATGGCGGATGCGACTGCACGGTGGCCCTGTTCCGGCCGCGAGGGTGCGGTAGGGTTAAAGGAAAAGGGAAGGGGAAGACCAGAAGCTCACCACGATTCTAGACCGACGGCTGGCTGAGGCTGAGATGGAGCGGAGCGGCGAGCTTGACGATGGCGGCGGAATGCAACGGCTCGGCCTTGACGGTGAAGTCACGTTCCGGCAATCCTAGGGGACAAAATGGAACACCGTCGCGAGCATGAGCTAAAGTATGACTCAGAGAGTCACAAACGGGAGGTCTAAGATAGAGAGGCTCACCACAGCGAGCTCGTCGCGCGAGAGATGGCTGCGGCGATGCTCTGCCGGACCCGAAGACGACGGCGTGCGTTCCGGGACCCTCGAAGCACGAAAGCTGGACCACGGTGACTCAAGCGGTGCTCAAGGATCCAGTGAGGCTAAAGACAAGAGGAATTTGGAGGAGGAGGTCTGAGGGCGGCCAATTTCGGCTCGAGACCGAGGCGGGTGCGGCGGTGGTCGGAGAAGAGAGGGGGCACAGAGGAGGGTGTTGGTGCCACTTTATGCCGGTCAGAGGGGGGCAGGAGCGGCTCAGGGTGGCGCGGGGTCCCCCACACGCGCGGCCGTGCCGGGGGCAAGATCCCGGCCGGCACGGGCGGCGCCGCGCGCGCGCGTGTGGCCCGGCGGTCGGCGCCTGTGCGCGAACAGAAGAGAGGGGCAGGTTACTGTAGCAGCTTCAAAATCTCCCCTTCGGTTTTTGACCAATGCCACAAGATTTTGTATACAAACTTAAAAAATTGTAAACACCAAAGTTGTAGTGTTCCAAATTCTGAACAACTTTGATTTAGGGACCATGTTCAGATTTTGAATAATTTTGAAAATATTTAAAAGGGGGTAAAACCACTATTTGAAATCCATTTTTAATCTTGTCAAATTCTCTGGATTTTTCTCAATAACATAAAAATCTCCAAAAATAAAAGTTGTTTCATTTTAAAAGATCTACAAGTTTTATTAAGGCACCATCACCAGATTCCAAGTAGATTATGATTTAGGGTTTTGGGTCCGATTAGGGCTTGAATTCAATTTTTTCTTTTGATTTGTTTTCCCTTACCAAATCAGGGATTTAATTGTAACATCCATAACATTCATGAATAAGCCACTCTAAAGATCCTAATCACACTCATATGCAGATGCTTAATAATAAATATGATGACATGGCATAATTAATTAGCCGTAATACCCGGGGTATTACACAGTTGCAACGTAATATGTAACACAATTGTGACCTGTGTAATTATGAATTGCAACATGAAACACCAAGGGGATTATGACCTGCATATAACAAACTTGCTGCATCATTCAGATTTCATCAGGGGGAGAGTTGCAAATTACAAACAAGTATCTGAACCACTTACAACACGACTGCTCGAGTCTTTGCAAGTTGTCACACATAGTTTTCAAACATTATGGGCATACACATATTAACATCATACTGAGAATAGACGCACAGTTCATGATGCTGATAAGCATCAATGGGACACAAAAAAAAAGAAACAAAAAACAACATGTCGTAGAAAGGTTCATCATTGCTAGGCATCCCAATGTATCTTCCTTCCGCCAATCCTATAAACATCCAGTTCATCGGGTAGGTCTGCTTGGTTCAGTGGATGAAACACCAAGTAGTGCATGAGCTTTACTCTGTATATCATACCCTTGAACTAAAAAAAACAGTGAAAAATAAAAAAAGAAAGAAAGAAAGAAAAATATTAGAGACTGCTGAAAATGTATAAGGAAATGTGTGGGAAAAAAAGAAATACTAACTGGATTGATGTCGACATTCAGCTTCTCGCCATCCCAAAATTCCATGTATTTCCAAAGGAAAAACATGCAATCACTGGGCCTGCCTTGTTTTGGGATCTCAATGAATGGCCTGCTCCATTTCTCAATTTGAGGGAATTTTTTTTGCTGACCTTCTGGAATACAACACTTATGATGGGGATCTTCTCGAAAATGGGCTCATGGCGTGCTGCAGGGCTAGTGTTCCCCAAGCATAGTCAATTGAGTCTACGATATCAATCCGATTATGAATTTGATTGGTGCAGTAAACAAAGTAGTGCTTCCCAACATATACTGGGATGAATATCTGCATGTTTAGGTTGGGTATGTTGCATCAGTTGATTGGAAAACATTAAAAATACAAAAAAAATTGCTGTCTAGACCTACTGTACACAGTTTGCAACATGGGATGTGACATATATTGCAAGCTGCTTGATTATCATTTGCAGTGGGACTTCTTGCTAGTTAATTGCACATCAGTTCGGACGAGCATGATGCGATGGTTGTGGCCAATTCCAAAAAATCATTTAAAAAAGGACAGAAAAGCAAAACCAATCAAATAATCAGATACTAACAAGCTTTGCTTTGGTTAAATCAGGATAATGCTCAACTTCATTCTCGAGGTGTTGTCTTAATACAGTGAATTCTGGAGTCTCAGCTTTTTCGTCATCTGTGTACATGCTGCTAATGCCGTGTGCCAAGTGCTGAATAAAAGCAAAAGATATGCAAAAAAGGTTAAAAATAGCAGCTAACTCGTGGAAAAAATAAAAAAGGTGTGTATGGGGGGTCAGTAAAAACTCACATAGAATCCAGTGGTGAGGAACAGCCTATATCCGATTGAATTTTCCTTGTGGACAATATCATCTTAACGGAGGCAATGAACAAAGAAATCTAAGACTGCAGAGTCACCATCTTTATCATCCGCAAAACTGGCAAGTAGATCATTACCGTCAAATGAGCAAAAGATGTTGTAATCAATCAGAGGTATCCTGTATAGTGGTCAGAAAACAGAATGTGTTACCAAAAACAAAAAGCCCAGAAAAGCAAAAAAGATAGAAAGCTAATTGCAAACACTGATGTGTGTTCTTTGCAACAATGATACGTGGGTGATTACTCTTTTAGCTTCTCATGAGACGCGATCTTGTTCCTCAAAGCTAGGGCCTTTGCCAATGGTACTTTCGGCCGGCTATTGGGGATTAGGAAAGGAGATATGTACTTCCTTGGCTTCTTCTTCAACCGCTCCCCCACATGTTTGAAGATCATCTTTTGGAACTAGTTGAAGTCTTATGACCCTTGTTCACGTTCCTCTTGAGACAATCGGACATGTGGCGTTAAGCAGTTAATGTCTTCGATTGGATCTTCTGGAAAAGATAGATCACATCTAGCTGCACTAGGCCCTGCCTCGCAAGCGGCATTGCTCTTCAACTTAGCAATCTCTTCATCAGCTTGATTGCGCATCTGACACAACCATTTCACGTGTTCATCACTGCGCGCTTGCTCCTCTTTCGTAACATGTGAGACGCAGCCCTCTTGTTCCTATGAACTGCCTTTCGAATGACTTTCTTTCTCTTAGAACGAGCAGGCTTGCAACAAAAAAATGGAAAAAATTACAGTGAGCTGCGACACATTTAAAAAAAATCTTTATATGCAAACAGTCACAAAAAAGACAGCATGCATAAAAAATAACTTATAGCGGATGCACTAACTTTGCGGCAAGTACTTGAGGTCATCAATGGATCCTCCATGTGATCAGACGCGTCCTTTCTCCGTGACTCATCATCAAGATTGCCAAGATGTGCTTGCCTTGATGCATCTACAGTCTCACTGGTTATGTTCTGTAGAATACAAATTGCAACCAGTGAGTCAATGCAGTTACATAGTCATGCTACATAAATTACTATACTATGAAAACAAAACAAAAATCTTGCAAACCTCAGCAGCCGCTGTGTCTGCTTGTGGATCAACAATCATGGTTGTGTGAAGCTGGTCAATTATGGACTTCAACCCCTCTGAAGGACCACGCAATGCGCGTGGTGTTACGGTGGATGAAAATGAAAAGTATATAAAAATTAGGATGGCAAATGAAAAAAAAAAAATCATTGATGAATACAGCAAAGAGAGAGAGAGAGGGAAATCCATGGAAAAAAGAAATTACTTAATCTGCCTTCCTCCTCGGCATCAACATTGGAACCACTTGATGCAAATTTAACTTGTAGTCGAATTAAAAAAGGCCAACAGAAAATAACACTGTAAGTTTGCACTCCCCCCAATTGCAACACATACCTGGAGGTTAATTGCAATATGAATAGAAACTAAATTGCAACAAAAAGTACCCGCAGACTTTTCTTGATTGGTAGATGGTTGATCATCTGCACCATGCACATTTTGGTCGACGGATGGGTGGACATCATCTTGAACAAATCCAGCTCCCCTATTTTCTTCTTCTACTACTACTCCATAGACACCCCCAATAACATTTTAAAGTATGAAAAAGAAAAAAACCAGAATGACTATGAATTGCAACGGAACTACCTGGTGGTTGTTGAGGAGTTGGAATATACCCTCCAGAACTTCCAACAACAATTTTTTCTTGTGAAACATCTTCTTCACCTGTTGTATTCCTTTGATCTTGATCAACATGTGATTTAGAAGTTGCTAAGTAAAAAAATAGAGAGAGAAAGAGGGACACAAAAAAAGAATAAAAACATGTGTTAGTCTGGGAAAAATAAACTGATGATGATTAAACTTTATCAGACAACCAACTGCAACACATATCTGCATGTTAATTGCAATATGAATAGAGAACAAACTGCAAAAAAAAAGCACCTGTAGACTTTTCTTGATTGGCAGAAGGTTGATCATCTGCAACAACCATATTTTCGTCGACAGATGGGTGAACGCCATCTTGAACAAATCCATCTCCCCTATTTTCTTCTTCTACTATACCAGGATAACGCTATTAAGAAGCTTGTAGAGCCCCTCACCCAATTGAAACACATATAATGATGGGTAATTGCAACATGAAAAAAGAAGATGGCTAAAAAAATGCAACAGAAGTATCTGGTGGTGCTTGAGGATTTGGACTATGTCCTCCAGAATTTCCTCCAAAAGTTTCTTCTTGTAAAACATCTTCTTCGCCACCTGCTCCTTCAAGAGTTTCTCCCTGTAAAACATCTTCTTCACCACCTTCTCCTTTCCTTTGATCTTGATCAACAGGTGATTTAGCTGCTGCTGCATACCAAAAAAGAGAGACACAAAAAAGGTAAAAACACTTGGTAGTCTGAAAAAAAAGGCTGATGAGTAATTCAACTTGTATGAGACAACCAATTGTAACAAATATCTGGTGCTAATTGCAATATGAATACATTGAAATCTGCAACAAAAAATAAAACCTGATGCTGCAGGTGTTTTCTTTGTCCTCCTTCCCCTCCTACGCTCATTAACCGATTCCCTAGCAGCCTGGTCATCACCAAGCAACTTCGACATGGCACTGAAGCACTCATGGTGACTTTTTGCCATCAGATCGTTGGCCATAGTAATGTACTTAACAGCCTTGGTCGCGTAGGACTGAGTCTGGGTCGTACTGTCATCAAAAGCCTTCAATATCTTTTGCGCTTCTGACTTCCTATTTCTTCCAACTACATCAGCAATGCTCTGGCCGAAAGTAGCGCTCAAGCTCGGATACTGGTATAAAACAGGAGGCTGAAGCTCCATGGCAGTGTGCTCACAAGGCTCATGATGTGCTGAAGTGCCAGCAGCGTTAGAAGTTCCATGAACAGCAGTAGAATGGCAAGTAGCAGCAGTAGCAGGGCGAGGAGCAAAAGCAGGGGGTATAACATGTGGTGGTGATACTTCTCAGCTGCAGTTTTGTTTTAAAAAAAAATTTGAAACTGGATGTCAGAGTCAGACACATAAAAGCACATACTGAAAATTTAAAACATATTATCAACAGCTTACCCTGAAGTTGCCATACTGCGTGACATCGTCTGCGACATCTCCCCTGCGATTTAACGTTGAAATTGTATCGATAGTTTTACTGTCCAATTGCACACATCGGGGCAAAGCGAATGAGTCTAGATGTAGCCCATGCAGCAAATGATCGACATACAGCATCTGCATGTTTTAAAAAAACAAAAAAATATAAACCAAGAGGACCCAAATTGCTAATGTAGACATGACTAAGTTGCAACACTTGCCATCAAAAACAAAATTAGGTATTGGAGAAAGATACTACATAGCCAGAATTAGTGCTAGGTTGACAACAGACAGTGACTGCAGATTGCAAAATGAAACTACTACACAGTTGCTACTGGTGTTATGAACTAGTTGCAACTCTGTCAGAAAACTTACCGTCAGAAAGATACCACAACCTGTCAGATGTAACACCCCAGGTGGTAGTCATGAGCTAACCAGCGAGTGTGGCCCTAACCAAGTTATGTCAATAAATGATCTTGATCACTGTCTCACATTCATGTCCATCTACCATGACTATTGGAAGAGTCTCATAAAGATCCAAATCAAGAATCCACTTGAAATAGCAAATCATATGCTTGTTTGGATTTATTGATTTAGAAAAGATGAGCATGCAAAGTCAGTCAAATCTTGCAACCTTGGCCAAACAACTCTATTTGAACTCTACAACAAAAGTCATGAAGGACTCATGTTGAGCAAATGCCAAGAAAATACCTTTATTGGCCTAAACATCTACTTTGAGCTCTCTAATTACATTAGTTTGACCAAAGTAGAAATATTATTTTGGAGCAAGAAATGAAGTTTGACCCAAAATAAAAGTTACAGATATTTTAGAGTAGAACAAATGTTATTTATGGACCAAGTCATGATTCAACTCCTAAGTGCCTCAAATAGTGGATACAATATAGAGGAAAAGCTGATTCCAGAGTTTGAATTAATTCTAAGTCTGGAATTCTATGCTGATTGCATTGACGTGCCACTTTCTTCAAATTCCTTTAAGCAACTCAAGTTGGACCAAAAATAGAAGTTGAAGGAAATTTGTTGAGGCACAACATATCAAAATTTGAGAGAAATCTAATGCCGTTTGACAAGGTTTTGACATCAGTTCTCGTTTGTCATCATCATGTTGACAGCAGCAGGTTCACGGCTAATTATCTCCTAATTGGTTGATCAAACTGCCGAGCACCCTTAATCAAAGTTGAAGAGCATCTGGAAGGAAACAACTTTCTTATTGGCGCCCAAGACCGAATATGCTCTGAATATGCTGAAAAACGGGTTCAAATCTGCCTACTCCGTCGCTCTCCACGTGTTTGACAAAATGCCACAACGGGGAGGACGTGTCGGCCATGCACAGAGCTTCCTCTTCCATGGCTGCCACCTTGCTCCCCTCTGTCCTCGTCTCTGCCCGAGAAAAGGCGAGCACCAGAGTGCTCCACTCAATCCTCTCTCACTCCCGCTCTCCTTCTTCCTCGCTTCCTCGCTCTCAGGCGCCGCACGCACGCAAGCGCAGCATGCCGCCGCCATTGTTGGCCAGGCCGAGCTCGAGCGCGCCGTCGCTCTCCCCTTCCGGTCACTCTCCAGCCCGACTGAGCTCTCCACCAACTTCCTCGTGTCATGCCGCCCCCACCTAAGCCCTCTCCTCGGCCCTCTGCTCGCCGGAGCGCTGCCAGCGACGGGCACCACTCGTCGGAGCCACCGTCGTGCACCGCCAGGCCGCCTCGAGTCACCTCGGGCCGCGCCACCGGCACCAACAGGTTCGTCGGAGGACGGGCTACCTTCAGCCCCGAGCTGCAACCGTCGGACGCCGGCTAGCCGGAGCTGGCCGAGCCGGCCGAGCTCTTTCCCCCGTGTGCGTTCTGAAGAAGAAGAAGAACAGCAGCTTTCTTTTGTATCTATGACAGGCGGGCCCCACTCAAATCAAATGGGGATCAAATCTACAGATTTCATATTTGCTTTAGAAATTTATATCTCCAGTTTGATAGCTCCAAAAATTTTGAAACTTGTTTTGTTAGATTCTTGGTGAAGTGCTCTGCATGTTAGATCCATAAAATGTGCTATGTTATTTACATTTATGTGCTGTAGAAATTAATTAGGAAAAGTGGTTTTTAGGATTGATTAACATGCTTTTGGCCATAATTTGAGAAATAGAAGTCCAACATGTGTGATTCTAATTTTGTTAGGCTTCTAATGACATGTACTAGCTCATAAAAATATAAAACATATATGTTGTTTACTGTTTTCAAGGTGTTTCACATTAATCTTTTTAAATAGGAAATAAATGGTCGAATTGCTTGTTATTTTTGTATCTGAAGTTATATTGCTCCAAATGGCATGAAAATTTAATTATAGACTCTCTGTATGATTTTTAATGTATGGGTAAAATTTCATAATTTATGGTACATGTATGACTGAGTTGTTGATTTATCTTGTTTGATGCCCATTAAGTAGATTTAAATGCTTTATAAATATTATATAGATGTAAAAATGGAAAATGGTACTCCACCATCTTTGTATGATGTTGTAGTAACCTGAGAAACACTAACATGGCCATGTGTCCACTGAAAGTGTGATGTTGTAGATTTATCTTGCTTTCCAATGCATTGTTGAATTATAAATTTGTCTATTTTGTGGTAATTAAATTATAATACCTGAGAAGGTAAAATTTGTTCAGCAGTCATGATTTGTATGCATCTACCTCTCATAAAAGTTTGGGATGCCTTTGAGGTGTTTACCATATAACTTAAATAATTAAATAATAGGATTTTTATGTAATAGTTAGTGAATAATTATGGGCAAATGAATATATATATGTTTCTTGTGATTCCTTAATATGCTTTGGTCTGAGATGAATCTTGTATGACTATGCAATGATGTTTGTAGCTATCTAAATAGCCCATTCCTATGTGTGCTTGGGTGATATTTAAGTGAAAAGCATGTTTTGCTTACATGCCGAAAATGGCTGCAGGCATAGTCCCTGTTGTTGTGGTGTTTTTCTCCATGAAAATGATATTGTATGAAAATGTGTTTTATACAAAAGTTGTAGCCAACTTCTATATCTAGCTTGTCCTAAAATTTCTTGGTCATAGGCCTAATAGTTTAGGAGTTATGACTTTTGGATGACTGCTGTCAGGTTTTGCCAATTTTCTGTCTAGATCTGATTGATTGCATTATCTGACTGAGTTATGCTTTGAATCACTTCTTGGTGATAATAGATCAGTTGTAGTATATTTATATGTCTTTCCAAATTGTCTATGATCATCCCTTTTGGTGGTCTAAATCTCTAGTTATGATTGTTTGAGTTGGGAGGACAGAATCTGTCCAAGTCTGGATCGAGCTGTCTTCTTTGTGTTGTTTGACCTTTATATGAATTAAATCATCTAAAGAGAATAATACCAAAGTTGTAGACAATTTCAATAGCTTTCCATAAAGGCTTAGATCACCCTGTTTGGATGTATATAGCTTCAGTTATGGTTAAATATTGTGCTTGCTATCCTACTGTCCTTAAACTGCATATGTGAGATTAGGATTGCTTTCATGTTGCCTTGCTTGGTGGCATTGTTAGCTCATGGTTCAGTGATGCTAGATTAACATGTCTTGTATTACTTTCTTTTATTCATACATGTGTATTGTGCATCTCATTTAGGTACGATAGATGATGAACACGTGGAGTGAAGGACATGATGATGGAACTAACCACAAGACGGTGTGGTGGACTAATCACGAAGGTGGAAGGACTAATCGAGTGCTTGGATGGGAAATGCTCGTCGAACAAGTGTCATCTAACAAACACTAACTTAGTGTTGAACCCCAGGCAAGTCCCGGAGCATCCCTAAGCCTCCACCTATCTCTTTTTATAAATGCACCGGTCTTTATTAAATCGTATGTTTGTACATTTAAGTATAGGAGTTGGTTTGAAACCGTTGCTGCATATCTACCTTGTCTACTATATATGTGAACCTGATACTATTACTAGACAGGTGACCGATCTTATGCTTAGCCCTGCTTAGACCGGTAGAAGTCGGGTGATTTCCTGTCATCCGCGAGAAAGTCGGGTGATTTCCTGTCATCCGCGAGTGTAGGTGGTGACTGACGAGATCCACATGGTTGGCTATATGTGTTACCATGCCACAATGAAATAATGAGAGAATCAAGGCTAGGTAACGGGGAGCTGCATGACATGGGTCATGTTGACTTCGGTGCTGCTTGCGGCCGACTAGGACTGAGGCCACCAGACATCAGTTGAGATTGAAGGACGTCGTCACATAGCTGGCCAGATAAGTCGTTCTGACCGCGAAGCCGAGTATTTCTTTCTGAGCCGAGTTTTGGTGCGACTAGGCAGACATATTCTGGAGGTAGGAAGTATGTGCGGAGACATCATTTTACCAAGGGCAGGTCAGGGACCTGATGCATCCTGGAAGTGGGTTGGTCTCTGAGAATATGGTCCCCGCCAAACTCGCGACATATTGTGTCTCAGAAGGATTTAACGGTGACCCAAGAAGCCAGTGGCTCGGCTGACAGGGTTTGTGATTGACATGTTTTGCCAGCTGGTACAATCGATTCGAATCGCCATCTCTCCTGGTTAGTGAGAAACTGAACTGATCTTCTGGTGAGGTAGAGGTTAACAACTTGAACGTGATTAATGGTGAGATGAGGTTGATATCTGTGGATATCAGAAATCATATGGTTTATTGATTGCTATAATATCAAGTGATTGCTTAGTATAGCTGCAAACCTTAGCTATAATAGCTGAACTGAAATCGAAGCTGAACAATATCTAAAATTGATAAGTTGAGGGATTATTGTAGTAATGCTTTTTCTGCAAAAATGATGCTATCTCCTGAACTCCACCAAATAAACCTTACATATCCTTGAGAGTCTTTTTATTTACTTCCTGTCGGGTAAATCTAGCTGAGTACAATTGAGTACTCAGGGTTTTATTCCCAATGTTGCAGGAGGAATGTTTCGTTGACTAAAAGAATTACTTCTATCCTTCGGAAGAGGAGGACTAGACCTTGGGCAAGGTCATGTTATCTATCTTACCTTTGTTGCTGTGACTGGTCGACACTTGGAACTGTATTATGAACTTAAGTATGTGTAAATCTATTTTGTTTCCGCTACTGAACTTTTATGTAAAAGTCTATCTTGTACTCTGATGTATTTGAATTATGTGCGAATTTATGTATTATGTGTATGTGTGCTGCTGAGTTTCTGCGATCCTTGGGTGAATACTGTATAAAAGTTTGAAATCCTTCGAGATTTCCGGACTACCGGGTTTATATTGGCTCAAGTGTGACTCGATTGCTAGTAAAACAGCTATCGTTATACTTGTGCTCGTATAAATTGGTCTGTTCTGTTACATCAGAGGTGCATAGACACCCTTCACTGCGAAATCCTTTCTATACAAACCTGTAGCTTTGCTAAGGTTGTCCACTATTGCTTTGCACCAGTTAATCTTCCCAATATTCAGCAAGTCCTCAGTATATATCACATCCTCAAGCCAGATGCAACTATCAGTGTTGGAGAAAAGTAGAGAATGGAATACAACCATAAAGAATGCCCTGAGACCCAGATCCCCCGTGAGCTTATTGCTTTCCAGTCCATCCACAATATCTGAAATCCTAATAGCCAGTTTTTTATATGTGCTGGGACCGATTTGTTGTCCCAACTCATTCCGCCTAGTACGAGCTTCGGCATCGAACATAGCAGGTGGGTTGCCACCAACGTTTGGTATGTGGAACACACACCAAACACTATGCTCACTAATTGCAATCTCTTTACGGCCACCAAGCTCTAATTTCATAGTTTCTAGGTTGAGCCTCAACATAAGCTAGGTGAGCAATTTCCTATCTAGATAGGTTGGTTTGAATCCCAACAGTCCACCAAAACCCTTTTCCCTTACTTCAGCTATGAGGTTGGCGTTGAGGGCTTTAAGAACTTCTTGAAATTTTGAAGGAGAGCACCTAATTGCAGGAGGCTGCTTGCAGGGCCTCTTCTTATTGACTACATTCGCTGCATCACCATCAGCGCCAGTGTCAGCATCGCCACCAACATCAGCATCATGACCGGGGTCGAAATCTAAATTTTGGCCACATTGTTCTGTTTCCTGTCCTTTCTCTCCTTCATGAACTTCAGTATCAACATCAGGCTGAGGGGGTGGCGTGGGAAGCCTTAATCTCTTCTTCCTGTCCTTCCTCGACTTATATACGTTCAACTGTTTCTGCCCCTGAGCCGCAAAATGAGGGGAACGCCGGGGCTGGTCGCTGCCCTGAGCACCTGATGCATCCCCTTCCATATTCATTATAACAACTGCCGTTAAAAAAAGAAACATACACATCAGATTAACAAAAAATGCATTGTCAACCATTATTCAATACAAATTACAACCAGAACATGAAGTTAGTTGCAGCAGAAGTTACAAAAAAATCAGTTGTAGCAACAGGTGCAATTCCAGTTTGAAAAATGCAGATGAATTGGTCAACCAATTACAACCAGAAAAACTACCAGTTACAGCTAGCATGATAAAAGAAGTTGCAGTTACAGAGGTGGGGGGGGGGGGGGGGTGAGTGGGGGAGGGTACCAATTAATGTTTATTCTGTGATTCTCTTGTGGTCTTTTGTTTTCATCATTAGTTTTTGCGGACATATACATTACTCAGAACATATTCCATGACATAATGATCAAAATTATTCACCATTTAACTAATATATCTCCCAGACCTTTAAGACGGCAGGAATCATTGTTCCAGTTTAAACATATATTCAGTGTGAATGAACAAGCAGCAAAAAAAAAAAAACCCCCGCAGATCCCTATCTACTACCATTTATGAAATCATCATATCGGTTACTCGGCATTTTCATTCAGCCCGTCATGCGGTGATTAACAACAGTTGCAGCAACAGGTACGCAATTTCAGATTGAATTTAAGATGAATTAGTCAACCATTTGCAACTAGAACACCCTACCAGTTACAACTAAAATAATAACCTAGTTACACAAGTCATCACATAAAAAATAGAAAAAAATCTGGTGCTAAAATATAGTTACATTAGTTGTGAATATACGTCACTCCAGCAGTGAAACCCCGCCCCCAACTAAATGTGGACAGATTCAAATCGTCAAAAACACACACATGGCTCCAGATCCGCACACTAAAATCGAGGGTTCGGTAAGGTAGCAGATTGAACATGACTTACATCGATAAGAGCGTCTCAACGCGGTGAACGGAAGCGCTGGCTTGAATCGCGGTGGCTCATCGGCGACCCAACGGGCCGAGGGTTTCGTCGGAGCATCAGAAACGCAGCGGCCCGCTGGAATCGCAGCGGCGCAACGTCGAGTGAATCTCGTGCGGGGACGGGGGAGTGAGAGAGGAAGTGGGGAGGGTTAACGACGGAGGGTGGGGGAGTGCGAGAGGGTGGGGGAGCAGCGGCGCAACGGGGAACCGCCGGAATGGTAAGAGCAGCGGTGCAACGGGCAGTGGGGAAAAAAAAGAGAGGGCGCGCGAGCGGTTTTGCTCAGGAGTGCGCGATCGGTCTCCGACCAGGTGTGTGCGGGTGCATGCCTCGGCTCGGTCGGTTTTTTGACCGGGTGCACGTCGTGGCCTGGGTGCATTCGATTTTAAGAATAAAATCGAATGCACAGTATATGTATGCCAGGATCAATAAACCATACATATATCGATGTCATGATAAAATCATCACAATGCTGAATAAATAATCGTAACATTATTATAAAAGGACCCGTGGGTCTAAAAGAAAACTACATAAATGATAAATAAATCTGCAGCGGGAAGGGATGCCATCTCCACAGGAATGTCGACTGGGGGCAGCACCAGCCTAGTACAAGTCGTTGGGGTCGAAGTCACCGTCCTCCACGTAGTCCTCCTCGTCAACGCCAACGTCTGGGTGGGGTAGCAGTGGTACAAAGAGGAAGGGTGAGTACATCGAAATGTACTTTGCAAGTGTAGAAAAAATATGACATGAGGCTTATAACAAAGGTAGACTGACTTGGTTGGACACAGCAGCTAAAGCGACACAACCCTATTTCCTTAATTTCCTAAGCACCTATTGTAACAACCCTAAAAATCCACACAACCTAAAAATCCCAACCAATTAAAATTTTTCATTTATTTATTATGAAAACCCATTTTTCTTGTGCAAGCATATAGGTTTCATTATAAATTTGGTAAATAAAGGAGTATAGCTTGCATTTTAATTCCATTCACATAGAATAATAACTTATGCATCACATTTGGGATTTATTGCAATTTATGTTTGTGTTTACTCAATATTTAAAATGGGTAATATATGTATTTATACACTTAAGTGTAAATAGAAAAAGAAAAAGAAAAAGAAGAAGAGAGAAAGAGGAAGAGCAGATTCGGCCCAGCTAGCCGGCCCATCTCGCAGCCAAACCACCACGCGCGCGCAGCGCCTTTCGCAGCCGCTGCCAACCGGGACCCGCTTGTCAGTCACTCTTTCTTTTCCCCTGTTTCTCTTCTTCGCGAAAGACGGTGGCCGACAGTGTCATGCAAATGGCGTGACCGACAGCGCCACGCATGGCAGAGCCCTGACCCCGTTGTCCCCTGCCTGTCCCCTGCCTTGCTCGCCAAGAAGTCCGCGCGCACCACCAGAACCCTAGCTCGCGCAAGCCGCAGCCCTCCGATCAGCCCGAGCAGATCAGAGCCGCCCGCCATAGGTAGCCACCCGAGCTCCTCTATAAATTGGAGCACCTCACGGCGCCCTAGCCTCGTTCCACTCGCCGCCGCCACTGGTGGCACCAACCACACCACAACACCACACCATGTGAGAGAGGGAGAAGGAAGAAGGGCGGAGCAGAGAGAGGGGAGCACCGCCGAAGCGCTGCCGCCGCGGAGCACGCCGGAGCCAGGCACGGAGGAGAAGCCCGAGCTGCGGACGAGGAGCGGCACGGCACTGCGATCGCTCTGCACGGCTCCGACTCGCCACTGCATCGCCATCCTAGCTTCACCGACACCACGGTGAGCCACCGCACGCCATGTCCGAACCTCGCCCTGCTTTTGCCATGGCGTTCCGCCCACGGGACGCGCAGGCACGAGCCTTTACAGCTCAGGAAGATCACCTGCACCATGCACTCATGCGACCAGCCGAAACCCCCGGACTACAAGCTTTGCTAGACCGAGAACGCAGCACGACGCATTCTCGGCGGAGCGCGCTCACCACCGACGCGTTCCGACGCCGAATCACCCGTTCCGAGCATTCCGACTAGCACCCGGATAGGTTAGAGCGTCGTGGAGCACCGCCACGACCCCTCGAGCTAGCTACGCGGATCTAAGCGCTAGGGGAAGCCTCGTCCGCCCTGCTCGTGTGCGTCGCGACCTCACCGGAGCTCCGCCGTATGCCGTGGGAGAGAAGGAGGCCATACCACGACTCTAACCCGCCACCATCTGGTCGAACGACTGCCTGAGCACGCCAATTGGGGAAAGCCAAGCCTTGTCTTGCCGAAATATGGTCATCGCCGCCCTGTCATCGTCCGCCGCACCGGAGAAACACCGCCGCCTTGAACAGACGCCCTGGAACCCTGCTAGCACCAAATTGAACGTCGGATCCCTGTCAACAGAGCTCGGGGAGGCGGATTCACCACTCCTCAGACCTTGTCGCGCCTCGCCGGAGCCCTGCCGGCGCAACGGCCTCACCGCCGGCGACCGGAGCTTCTCAATACCGCAACCAGGAACAAAAACCGACACCTTTTGGACTCTAGAACACACCACTAGCCCGACGGCGAACTGTGAGAACCACCCCCGACCAACGTCGAGCTCGCCCGACCACCGCCGAGCTACGCCGACGCCCCCCGACCAACGTCGAGCTCGCCCGACCACTGCCGAGCTACGCCGACGCCCCCCGACCAACGTTGAGCTCACCCGACCACCGCCGAGCTACGCCGACGCCCCCCGACCAACGTCGAGCTCACCCGACCACCGCCGAGCTACGCCGACGCCCCCCGACCAACGTTGAGCTCGCCCGACCACCGCCGAGCTACGCCGACGCCCCCCGACCAACGTCGAGCTCGCCTGACCAACCGCCGAGCTACGCCGACGCCGGCGACTCTCTGGGAACCAGCATCGAACACCTGGTGGGCGACCATCGGGTCTGTGTTCTGTTGAGGCGCCACATGCCGCACTACTGGACCCGCGCGCCACGTGGACCAGTCCCGAGCTGCCATCCCCTGATTAATCGGCCATTTTTCATTTTCAGAAAATAGGATAATCTTCGAAAATTCATAACTTAGTCATACGATGTCCAAAAATTGCGCACCATATATCAAAATTCTCAGAAAAATGAGATCTACAATCTAAGACTATGTTTGTGTGCATTTGGCTCTTTATTTTATTGGATTTTTCTGAAAAACTCTATAGGAGTCGCTGACGCGACTATTTCGTGTTCGATTTCAGAGCCGGAGGAGGATCTGACTAAGGAAGACGACCACGAGTACCTTCAGGAGCTAGGAGACGACTACGAAGGTGCCACGTCCCAACAAATCCTTAGATCCTATTTACGCATTGCAAATGACATTGTTGCTATTGCTTTATGATTATGTATGGATTGGTTGCATGATAGTATATTTGAATTCCCTGCCTTGATAAGACTTTACCCTGCTGTCCGCTGTTAGGTTAGCTGCTGCTTAATTTACTGTTACTCTTCCACTACTTTCTACTTGCTATATGCTATGTGGTGGAATTGGGACGGTGTATATCTGATTATAATCACTGGGAGAGAGTGCTGCGTGCGTTTTGGGTGCGTGGTAAGGGTTGATGTCGACCAAGTGGGATGTGAGACAAGCCCATGGGGCAAGTCGTGCCGGGGGTGCAACCTGGGCATCCCCAAGCGAGATACCTGTGGCGGGTAAAGTTGTTGAGGAGGTTCCGGGTGGCATAGCCTTGGTGGTTTGAAGCCCGTGGACGGAGGTGCTGTGATGGCACGGGGAGAGTATCCCCTAAGTGAAGATGTTTGCTTGGTCAAACCTAAGACGGACTAGTTTCAGGTTCGTGGGAATCCTTTTCTACTCACTCGCTTCTGATGGGCGGGAGACGGCTGGACTACTTGGTAGGACGGTGCCACTACTGCTAGGTTGAGAGGTGATAAGGGTGGGGGAGACGGTCGATGGGTTCCCGTTCCGTTCTAGATGCGCAGTAACACTGGATGGGCCCGGTACTGTGTCTCCCAGTCTCAGCATAACGGTGTAGGATCCGGAATATCCCAGGGCTGAGTGGTAGGGTGGCATCGACCTAGGCAAGCAAGCACCCGGAATTCTGCCTAAGTGTTTGCGCAACACCTATGATGGCTAATCTTGTGGGTAGTGAAACCTCTTGAGAGTGTACGGTTGATCGATCGATACATATGCCAACTTGTTGGCTATGGACCTTTCCTGTGAAGCTTCTACTAGTGTAGTGAGTGTTCTCTTCTCCCCCTGGATGATATTTTTCCGGCAGTGTACCCGCTGTGGTAGTGTGCCGCTGAGATAGGCCCGAGAGGGAGTTGGGCCTGTCGAATGAGAGTGAGGTGTGGGTATGTGAGATGTGGTGATGGGAATAGGGATGGTGGTGTAATTGGAGATAAAACATGACTACTTAAACATTGATTACAGCTGCATAGGAAATCTCAGCCTATAGGTCTGCTTGTATAGCCTTGCATCCACTTTCCACAAAGCAAATGCTGCATAGGTGGGCTCCGTGGCCAGTACATATCGTACTGATAAATTTGCTGTCAGGTGACGAGAATGAGTACGACTTCGAGGAAGATGATGGCGAGGAATAGGGTCACGTGCTACACTCGAGTTGGCCGTGAAGGATGAAACGTTTCCGCATCTTCTAAAGCTTCTCTGAATGTTGATTCCGCCAATGTGGCGATGTAATAAATGTTTATGTAAGACTTAATTACCGTTGTATGGATCCTGGTGTCAACTGAGATATGGGTAATTTCATGGATTGTCCCAAGCAATCTGTTGAATTACAATTCGAGCCTGTGGATTTCCCTTCGCGGAAATCGAGGTCGTTTCACCTATTTATCTAGGTGAAATCTCATCTCCTCAAAGTCTTGGAAATCCATCCAAGCAAACAACACTTGGAAGTCCATCCAAGCATCCGTTCCTTTCCCAAAGGAACCACCTAAGCGAGTACCAGAGTAACCAACTAATCCTGAAGAAGTCCAAACCAGCTCTTGACCGCGAGCACGGCTGATATATCAATTTTACAATCTGCAGAGGTTGCACACTTTCATCACTAGTCGTGTTGTTCCCCATTATGCTAAATACTACCTAGGTGAACGGCGGGGTCATACTACAAGGCCATTACAAAGCCCTCTAAGCCTGTTTTACACGTACCTCTAAGGTTTCACAGCTAACAGGGGTAATGACCCACTGCAGAAGCCCCCTTTTGAGCCACACCAACCATAACTTAGAGGAACTAATTACTTAGCCAGGTCCAGCCCCACTCCAGACCTCATGGTTGCACTGTAAAGCCGGGTTACATGCTCTGAGAACCGGGTCCTAGGGATCTAGGCAGGATAACTAGCACAAACCCAATTCACCATCATCAATCGCCGTTACACGGCATAAACCAAAACCTCCACCAAAACGGTCCATCCTACCGGATTTGCCTAATCACCATGTTTCTAAAAAGATTACCAGTTCCACATATTTTACATGTCATTAATCAACATTTATTATACTCTGCCCAATCCCAAGATTGCAAGGCTAAGCATGACTCTACCATATTCCCAACCCAGGGTTATAAGGATGATATAAACAAGTTCTAATAAACCATATCATGGGATTCAAATTTAGACTCTGCATGCAACTACTAGTCTAACTACTCTAAAACAAAAGTAAATAAAGTAGGTGTAATATGAGCAAGGACACTTGCCTTCGAACAGGGTAGGGTCGGGGGTATCGAGCACCGGATCCTGAAAATCCTCGCACTCAACATCATCTGGCGACAATCATCATACATGGCCCATAACAAATAAATAAAATAAGAAACAGTACACCAACAATATAAAAACAGTATGAAAATATTATAAAACTATTGTACTCATTTCTACAATCGTTTCGATATAAAGATCACACAAAACGGATTTAAAATGCAAAAGTCATGATTTTTCAAAGATTTACTATAGGAAAATAATTAATATATTATTAACTCAAAATTTTAAAGTTGAAAATGTGATGAACAGTGGTATAAACAGATACAATATGAAATTATGAACCCAACAAAGTTTGAATGGGTCAAAACAGATCAAAAATGAAGTTATGCACCTTTTAGGGTTAGTGGCAATTCTGAAAATAGAGGAAGACGCCTTTTGAACTAAACCGAGGAAATACGCTTTCAAATCTAGAAAACGTATTCAGCTGAAGGCGCAAAGGGCCACGGCCAACAACATAACTAATAGCAGGGGCTAGAACATAAGTATCCCTAGACTCAGTGCACAGTGAAGTAAAGGACGGCGGGTTGGTGCTTTAAATCTTACGGGGGTCTTACTGCAAAAACTACACCCGAAGGGGTATCGGGTCTTGTGATCCATTGATCTCACGATGAAGGGCTCAAATTAGAAGCAGAGGGGAAGAGAGGGTGGCGCATCTGACCGGCTCGGCAGGTCACGGCGGCGGCTCGCCGGCGCTCGCCGGATTCCTCGTCGGAGGAGGCCAAAATGGCTCCCTAGAGCTCGCTTCTCGAAAAAAATGGTACTGGGATAAAGAGGGAGAGAAGGCGAGTTCACCTAGGGTGTTTCCGAAAGCAGTGAAGCGCTCGGGGACGGCGGTTGTCGCCGTGAGGTGGACGGCGACGGCGGTGCTCCTGGACCGGGTGTTGCGGTCTTCAATCCGCGACGAGGAGAGACGTGCTGGGGTCACGGTGATGCTGCGTGGCCGTAGAGGAAGAGAAGAGCGTCGGAGGCGGTCTCTGGAGGCCGACCCGTGTCCCGTGAGCTCGGCGAAGGTCCTCCAATGGCGGCCGCGAGCTCGATGCGGCGGCTGGAGAGGGGAAGGCAGCCTGGGACGGGAAAGGGTGGCAGAGACGGCGGCTTGGGGTTCCCGGGGTGGCCCAAATCGAAGAATGGACTCCCGGAGGCATGGATTGGGCGGCGCAGCTCGCGACGGCAATGGCGGACTCGGTGCGGCGGAGGCTCTGTGCAGCTCGGGAGAGGGAGAGATGGTGGCGGCTTGCAGGGTGAAGGCCCGAGCGGGTCTCTATATAGGGCGGCGGCGCGCAGAGGACGCGGGCCTGCACGAGCGAAGGGCGGAGGGCGGTTGCCAGCTCCACTGCTGCGGCGAGCTGGAGAAGAAAGGGCCGACAGGTGGGCCCCACCTGTCGGTGACTGAGAGATGGGAGATGGGAGCTGCGGTGTTTACCTGGGCCGGCTTGGGCCGTCTGCCTGCGTGCAGGGGGGGAAGACGGGGTGGCAAGGGCCTTTGGGCCAAAACTAAGAGGGAGGGGAAAAGCTGAGGGGATTCTGTTTTTCTTTTTTCTCTCTCTTCCTTTCTTCTATTTTGTTTTGCAAAATCCTTTGAAGAAAAATATAGGTTTAAAATAATTTTAGGATCTGGTTCTAATATAAACCATTACAATATATTTTATTTACTTTGGTAGCATAATAAAATCAGTCGGCATCTAAACGAGCTTTAAAATAATTATTTTCCATACAATAAAATGATGCAACGGCATGAATGTAACAAATCATTAACAAGATATTTACTTCACCCTATTTGTATTTGGCAATGATATAACTAAAAATAATAATTGCTAAAATTTTAAAAAATAGGGTGTTACAACGGAGCACGGTGCCGGGGCCGGCGGCGGCGTACCAGGCAGGGGCAGTGGCAGGGCGAGTGGGGGGTGCGGAGTGGGTGCATTCATAGAAAATGCACCCTTGTGTTATATATATATATATATATATATATATATATATATATATATATATATATATATATATATATATATATATATATATATATATATATATATATGAGTAGTTACTTCCATATTCAATAAACCGTATTGTGTATGCGTGCATACTAATTTATCAGTTTGAGTATGTTTAGATACTCAATTTAAGATACTTCAAATCTTAGTATGCAAAATTTTTTTCATTAGAACCCATACTTTTAAATATATTACTAAAATATCACTGCAGTAGTATATTAAAAAGTATAATCATATACTATATGGATAACAAAAAAGTATAATAATATACTACTCTACATGGTTTAGTATGATCATATACTTTATCTACGTACATTTTTTGTCGAACTATAGACGATCTAAATCTTAAGATATAGACATGAGAGTAACTACTCTCTGAGAGTATGAAATAATTTCTCCATTATATATATATATATATATATATATATATATATATATGAGAACGCATGCTATAGAAACCAGCCTCCTATGCAAACTATGAAAACTCTAATTAATACCACACAAATCTAATTCGATAGCTACAAGTGGGGAGGGTTAAGTGCTAAAATAACGCACCTTTAGGATGGGATAAGAGGGGGGTTTAAGTGCTAAAATAATCACTCCTACCTGAAGCCATCAGATTAGATTTGTGTGGCCTTAATTAAAGTTATATAACTTTACTAATCAGAGCGTTGACCTCTGATTAATATTCAGCTCCCTCGCCGGTGTGCTTGCTGTGGAACGACGGCTCTTGTTTTATCGCTGGTGAATCTCTGATGGAGTAAATTTCAACACCATGCATAGTAGTAATAATTGCATTGTATTTTGTGCCATTAAAGGAGTGACTGAAGGGGCAACATTCAATGCCCACCGCAACACTTGTGGATGTTTTTTATTCCGGCTATGGTTTGTGCAACAGTACTCCTATAAATTGGTGCAGTAAAATGCATGAAATTTTACTCAAGTTAACTGTTGTCACCATCATAGCTGTCAGATTGCATTAATGTTGGGTCAATATTTCAATGGACTCGCATGGAAAAATTGTGATTATTCTCGCCTGCTTTTTTCTACAAAAGTTCACACTTGCTTTTGCATACAGGCCGCAGTAGTAATAGTACTGTAATACAGTAGGTGTCATTTTATTTTTTTACTCTTTAAATTATTTACAATAATAAAAGTAGATGGCACTTTATTTCTTTTTACTTTCTACTCCCTCCGTTCCAAATATTAAGTCGTTCCAAAAATCTTGGAGAGTTAAAACTATCTCAACTTTGACCAAAATTATAAAGAAAAATATAAAAAATTGTGATACCAAATAAGTATACCATAAAAATATATTTGATGAAGAATATAATAATACTCAGTTGATATTGTAAATATTATTATCTTATTATATAAACTTGGTCAAAGCTGAGAAAATTTGACGCTCTAAGACTCTTGGAATGACTTACGATTTAGGATGGAGAGAGTACAATCTTCATACAGTAGTAAAAGTAGAGGACGTGAATTCCGGATCATCAGTGATTCAGCGGTGACGTTCAAGAGTATTCCTCGGATTGTATTCCATTGATGCACGGTTGAGTAAAAGTGTTTCATTTTTATTTCCATAGTTAAATAATTTAGTATGGCCATGTGTAATAAATTTGCTATAATATTCACCAGCGCGTCCCGTATTTGAACGAGATATTATTACTAATAGTACCGTTTCCGCGTATAAAATAATTCCTTTCAGACGTATCTGTAGTAAATTTATTGTAGTAGTCACCAGCACGTTCAGTCTATAGACAAGGTCTTTTTTATTACTAATAGTACCATTTGCAATTAAAAATAATTATCTCTGAACGCTTAAGAAGTAAAATTAACTCTATAATCATCGAGACATACAGTCTATGGACTTGGTTGTGTCATTTTTGTTATTGTTTTCTCTATAAAAAATATTCCATCTGGATCCGCGAGGAGTAAACTTAACTTTGGTAGTCATTGGGACGTTCGGTCTACGCATATGCATTTTTATTCCTAGGAGTATCATTTACTTTGATAAATAATTCCTTTTGGACCTGTGATGAGTAAAGTAAAAGGACCTGTGATGAGTAAAGTTAGCTCTGATAGTTATCAGGACATGTGAGGAGTAAAATATCAGTTTTGATAATCTTGGGTGCCTAGTTTTTGGACATGGTAGTTTTTTATTACTATTCGTATCATTACTTTTATAAATAATTCCGTGTGGACCCATGAGTAGTAAAATTGGTAATGATAATCATCGGATGTCTGGTAAAGTTTTATTAGGAAATAATTTTGTATAGAACCGTGAGGAGTAAAATTGGTGGTGATAATCACCGGGCGTATGGCCTACAGTAATGCTACTCCCTCCATCCCAAATTACAGGTCATTTCAAAAATCTTGCAGAGTTAAACTATTTCAACTTTGACCAATTTTATATGATAAGATGATAATATTTACAATATTAACTAAGTATTATTAGATTCTTCATCAAATATATTTCCATAGTATATTTATTTGATGTCATAAATCTTCATATTTCTTTCTATAATTTTGATCAAAGTTAAGGTTCGTTTGACTCTCCAAGATTCTTGGAATGACTTACAATTTGGACTGAAGGGAGTACTTTTTATTACTTAGTAATATATCATTTGAGTCTATAATAATTCAATCCGTACCCATGATTAGTAAAATTGGCAGTGACAATCATCGGGTATCCGGTCTCAGGTCAAGGTACTTTTTAATATTAGTAGTATTATTTGGATTTATAAATAGTTTAATACAGACCTGAATATTGACATATATTATTATTATCAATACAACATGATACAATAAAAAGTCACCGTTAAATCACGTAATCTTTGACGATGGAGTAATTTTGAAACGATTTATTCTTGAATGCACCGATGAACTCACATCCTTTTGCATCTTCCTTCCGCACTATTTTTTTTTATTAATATGTCATTTATTATAAGAAATAATTACGTCCAGAACCATGAGTAATAAAAGTTAGATGTGATACCAGATGAGACGCCCGATCTCATAATGTGGTTATTTTTATTACTATGTATCAGAATTATTTATCTAATAAAATCAACGACTTATAATAGCCATTGATAGAACCATATAAACAAGTTTACGGTTTTTAATTATATAACCATAACACACAATAGTTACTGGATTTGTGCAACCATAAGAAGTAAAAATACATCATTATTTTACAGTCAGATCTAGAAAACAAAAGATCCAGAAAAATACATCATCATAATCAGTGTTGTTCTTGAATGGGTAAACAAAAGATCCAGAAAAGGAGATTCAAAATAAATCAAAGATTTAGCGCAATACATCCTCGATCCATCAATTCATGAATGTGCTGCTGTCACCTGCAATTTTCTGTACTCAAAATGGAGAAAGAAAACTTCAGATCTGTGGAACGTCATTACTAGAAAATAGAAACAAAGAAAAAAATGGCAAAGCCTGTATCACTTACACAGTTGCACTCGCACGATCATCCTTCTTGCTACTTGTGTGTTCAAATAGTAATAGTAATTATTATAAAAATCGAATTATGTAATAAACTAAGCTAAAAACTCAAGTTCAGTAATAAAATGAGATCCGAGTATATTCATCCTTTTCTCTTGGTAAGTACACACATTCCAATAATCAATTAGAACTGAACTTGCATTCGGAATGAAAAAAACCTTGATGATAGAATATAAAAGTGAAGCACAGTGCATATGAGATACCTGATTGATGCCAGCACCATCCACGATTGATGCCAGGACCATCCACGCATGCGGATCGCCGCCAGGGTCGCAATCCACGAGCAGGATCCCGTGCATTTCTGCGCAGATCCACATCCTGTGAGGTGCGGAAGGTTGCCGCCGCCATGCGCGTGGGGATGAGGGCCGGTGAGGTGGAAGCATCCCAAGAAGACGGACAGTGTGGGGCAGAGACCAACCAACCGAGATGAGCTCCGGTCAGATCGATGTTCCGCTGCCGTCGCCGACGATGATGAGGTAGACAAACCCGAGAGCTGTGATGAGGTAGATGAGCAGCAGCGAGGGATTAATATTGCAAAAATTATAGATCGAACAACTAGTCCACTACTCAATCCGGTAGAAACAGAGAAGAATTGAAATCTTGCGAGTACAAAACATGATGAACCTGACGAACTCACCGGGTCTGGAAGCAAGATCGATCCAGCGAGACCGGCGTAGCACCACCATCAGCGAGCAGCAGCCTCCACGCGCCTAGTCCACCGGATCCGAGGGGTAGGAGGCCGTAAGAGGGCTTGGAGCCTGCAAGGAGCCGCACATCTTTTTTTTAGATCATGGGGCGGATGTGGGGGCGTGGATTTTGGGGTGCTAATGGCGATGGTGAGCATGGTTGTCATTTTCCTTCCGAGAAGACGTTGGTGTAATTATGAAGGGTACCAAATCAATGCTTTTTTATTCTCTAACTGAAACAGAGGAATAAAAGTTTATGGGTGGGTGCAGGATGCTCCACCCTGCGTAATAAATAATATTGGGTACTCGAGCCGATACTTTTATGGAAAGTTTATTTCAATAATTTTTTTAATGATTAATTACAAATCTACTACTTGGAATCGAAAAATTATAAAAATAGTATCCTGTCGGCCATCCAGCGGCCGACAGGGGACCTGTCGGCCCTCCAGAAGTCGATAGGCCCACGTGTCAGCTCCCAGGCAGCCGACAAGCGTCGGCAGTGGCTATCGGCGCCGACAGCAGACCTGTCGGCTTCTGGTGGGCCGATAGGTCCAGTCGGCTTCCGGGCGGCTGATAGGCCTGTCGGCTCACCGTAAGCCGATAGGCCACTACTTCCATTTGCTTTTTTATTTTGACGTTCATTTTCACGTTTTTTTCATATTCGTTATACGGTTCGATCCGAAAACTTACTCGCGTCTTTCAAGACTGTTCTATAAAAGAAGTGTGTTGCAAACTACGAGAAATAGAATTAAAACAACACATGTTCAATTTAAAAGAGTAACCCAGCGATAAATGAAATGAGCAGTGCGTGGCATGTTTGGTACTCTAGGTTGTACCAAACCTAATCCTAACATGCCTTAGGGAAAGTGAACACAACGGTAGTTTGCAATGGCATGTGTGTGACTCTGGTAAGAGGCCACAGACTATTGTAAACATGCCTTAGGGAATTTAACTTGCTGGGTCTATTACATTGTTCTACTGGGTGCAGCGTGGTTGTTTGCCCTTGTTGTCACGCCGTGAAGACGGTTCCACTGCATCCCTCTTGTTCTTGAGTGCTGCCTCTCGCGCTTTAAGCTCTTCCCCTTTACGGTTGATGATTACTTCATGCAAGCTTAAATCCTCTCTCCTCCTGGCAAGATCTTCCTCTTTAGCTTTAAGACAGATTTGATTTGCCCTGATCTGTCGCTCTTTGTCCTCCCTGATTTTGCGGTCAACCTCACGAGCCTGATTCATCCTCAGAAGATATTGAGTTTTGTCTTCAAGCTCCTTCGGTCGCCTCGGTGGCCATGCGGGCATCTCCCGATCCACCCATTGGATCCACTTGCAAGGCTACATGTGTGGATGTAAATGAACAAATTGTGTATAGTTTACGAGAAACGAAAGAAGAAGTTGTTGATAGTACCATGAAGTCATCATCCAGATCTGGGCACCCGAAGTACCTACACCCATAGTGTCGGTCCAACTCCATCCACACGCACAATCTAGCGACAAACCCACAACGACACTTTGGCCGCTCACGCCACGACGGTAGCTGAGTTAGGTCAGTTGTCCATGACGACATTGTAGTTGAATGAGTAGGGTTTGGAGAAGAAAATGTGTGGTATGCTAACTCGTTGGATGTTTTTAAATAGGTCAGGCATGGAGTGAATGTAACAACCCTAAAAACCCACACAGCCTAAAAATCCCAACCAATTAAATTTTTTCATTTATTTATTATGAAGACCCATTTTTCTTGTGCAAGCATATAGGTTTCATTATGAAATTGGTAAATAAAGGAGTGTAGTTTGCATTTTAATTCCATTCACATAGAATAATAACTTATGCATCACATTTGGGATTTATTGCAATTTATGTTTGTATTTACTCAATATTTAAAATGGGCAATATATGTATATATACACTAAATTGAAAATAGAAAAGGAGAAAGAGAGTTAGGCCAGCCATTCGGCCAGCCGGATCGCTAAGCCAGCCCAAGCCAGCCCGACCTTCCTCTCCTCACCTCACCCGCGCGCGGCCCACGTTGCGGCTCGGCAGCGCGCGCGCGACCGGCACACACGCGCTCGCGCTCGCTGCCAACCCGGCCCCGCCTGTCAGCCGCTCTCGCCCCCCCACTGTTCTTCTTCCTCACGAAGGCGACGCGCCTGCCGGGGGTGTCGCGCGAATGGCGTGACCCCGGTCCCACAGCCGACAGCATGGCAGAGCCCTGACCCCGCTGTCCCCCTCCTGTCCCCTCCTTTCTTGGCCGCCAAGCGAGCCCGCGTGCACCCTGAAGCCCTAGCGTCGAGCGGCCGAAGCCCTCTGATCTACCGAGATCAATCGCGGCCGTCCGCCATGGGAACCTGCCAAGCTCGCCTATAAATTGGAACACCCGAGGAGCCCTAGCCCATTCCCACTCGCAGCCGCCACGCTGCGGCTCCACAAGCCACCGCACCCCACCGCATAGCCGAGAGAGAGGGAGAAGGGCGGAGCAGAGGAGGAGGAGCTACCGGAGCGTTGCCGCCGCGAAGCACGCCGGAGCCGGACACGGAGGAGAAGTCCGAGCTGCGGACGAGGAGCGACACGGCACTGCGATCGCTCTGCACGGCTCCGACTTGCCACTGCACCGCCATCCTAGCTTCACCGACACCACGGTGAGCCATCGCACGCCATGTCCGAACCTTGCCCTGCTTTTGCCATGGCGTTCCACCCTCGGGACGCGCAGGCACGAGCCTTTACCGGCTCGGGAAGATCACCTGCACCATGCACTCATTCGACCGGCCGAAACCCCCGGACTACAAGCTTGCTAGACCGAGAACGCAGCACGACGCCTTCTCGGCGGAGCGCGTTCACCACCGACGCGTTCCGACGCCGAATCACCCGTTCCGAGCAATCCGACTAGCACCCGTATAGGTTAGAGCGTCGTGGAGCACCGCCACGACCCCCTCGAGCTAGCTACGCGGATCTAAGCGCTAGAGGAAGCCTGAATCGCCTTGGCCGCGAGCGCCGCGACCTTACCGGAGCGCCGCCGCGAGCCGTCGCCAAAAGAAGGTCATGCCATGGCTAAAGTTTGCCACCAGAGTGTTGTATGCTTCTCTGGCCTCACCAATTTGACAAGACCGCATTCGATTGAACCAATACTTGGTCGTAGCCGCGATGCCGCCTTCCGCCGTCGTCGGTGACACGCCGCCGCCACAACCGAGCACCTTGGAAAGCTCGGTAGCCAAAATTGGTAGTTGGTATACCACCGCCATAAACCCTGGACGCGTATACATCTCCTAGAAGACCCCCTTAGCCCCGCCGGAACCTCACAGTCGCGGCGACATCGCCGCCGACACGTTCCGCCTCGCCTAAAATCCGTTCCGAGTACCCCCGGTCGCCTCGCGCTGCGGAGAAAGGCCGCCGAGGTTCGCCAAGTCCGCCTCGGCACCGCCGCTAGATAGCTGAGCCCCGAATCATGTCTGTCGCCTTAGCTACGTGCACCTCCACCTCGTCGGAGAACCGCCGTATGCCGAGGGAGAGAAGGAGGCCGTACCACGACTCTAACCCGCCACCATCTGGTCGGACGACTGCCTGAGCACGCCAATTGGGGAAAGCCGAGCCCTGTCTTGCCGAAATATGGTCATCGCCGCCCTGTCATCGTCCGCCGCACCGGAGAGACACCGCCGCCTTGAACAGACGCCCTGCAACCCTGCTAGCACCAAATTTCCGATTCGCCCGAGCCTCCCCAGGAGAGCTCGGGAAAGCAGCACCCTCGGGCTCCCAAATTTCCGATTCGCCCGAGCCTCACCGGGAGAGCTCGGGAGAGCAGCCCCCTCGGCGCCCAAATGTCCGATTCGCCCGAGCCTCCACGGGAGACCTCGGGAGAACGGCACCCTCGGCGCACCAAATCTCCGATTCGCCCGAGCCTCCCCGGGAGAGCTCGGGAGAACGGCACCCTCGGCGCCCCGAATCTCCGATTCGCCCGAGCCCCGCCGAGCTAAACCGAACTACGCCGAGCTCCGCCGAGCTAAGCCAAGCCTCGCCGAGCTACGCCAAGCTCCGCCGAGCTAAGCCAAGCACCGCCGAACTATGCCGAGCTCCGCCGAGCTACCCCCGACCACAGCCGAGCTCCGCCGAGCTACCCCCGACCACAGCCGAGCTCCGCCGAGCTACCCCCGACCAACGCCGAGCTCCGCCGAGCTACGCCGACGCCCCCCGACCTCTGAGAACCACCCTCGACCACCGTCGAGCTCGCCCGACCACCGCCGAGCTACGACCGACGCAACCCCGACCAACGTCGAGCTCGCCCGACCAACCGCCGAGCTACGCCAACTCCGGCAACTCTCTGGGAACCAGCATCGAACACCTGGTGGGCGACCATCGGGTCTGTGTTCTGTTGAGGCGCCACTTGCCGCACTACTGGACCCGCGCGCCACGTGGACCAATCCCGAGCTGCCCCTGATTAACCGACCAGTTTTCCCATTTTCAGAAAATAGGATAATCTTCGGAAATTCATAACTTATTCATACGAAGTCCAAAAATTGCGCACCATATATCAAAATTCTCAGAAAAATGAGATCTACAATCTAAGACTGTGTTTGTGTGCATTTGGCTCTTTATTTTATTGGATTTTTCTGAAATACTCTATATGAGTCGCTGACGCGACTATTTCGTGTTCGATTTCAGAGCCGGAGGAGGATCTGACTAAGGAAGACGACCACGAGTACTTTCAGGAGCTAGGAGACGACTACGAAGGTGCCACGTCCCACCAAATCCTTAGATCCTATTTATGCATTGCAAATGACATTGTTGCTATTGCTTTATGATTACGTATGGATTGGTTGCATGGTAGTATATTTGAATTCCCTGCCTTGATAAGACTTTACCCTGCTGTCCGCTGCTAGGTTAGCTGCTGCTTAATTTACTGTTACTCTTCCACTACTTTCTACTTGCTATATGCTATGTGGTGGAATTGGGACGGTGTATGACTGATTATAACCACTGGGAGAGAGTGCTGCGTGCGTCTTGGGTGCGTGGTAAGGGTTGATGTCGACCAAGTGGGATGTGAGACGAGCCCATGGGGCAAGTCGTGCCGGGGGTGCAACCTGGGCATCCCCAAGCGAGGTACCTGTGGCGGGTAAAGTTGTTGAGGAGGTTCCGGGTGGGATAGCCTTGGTGGTTTGAAGCCCGTGGACGGTGGTGTTGTGATGGCACGGGGAGAGCATCCCCTAAGTGAAGATGCCTGCTTGGTCAAACGTAGGATGGACTAGTTTTAGGTTCATGGGAATCCTTTTCTACTCACTCGCTTCTGATGGGCGGGAGACGGCTGGACTACTTGGTAGGACGGTGCCACTACTGCTAGGTTGAAAGGTGATAAGGGTGGGCGGAGACGGTCGATGGGTTCCCTTTCCGTTCTAGATGCACAGTACCACTGGATGGGCCCGGTACTGTGTCTCCCAGTCTCAGCATAACGGTGTAGGATCCGGAATATCCCAGGGCTGAGTGGTAGGGTGGCATCGACCTAGGCAAGCAAGCACCCGGAATTCTGCCTAGGTGTTTGCGCAACACCTATGATGGCTAATCTTGTGGGTAGTGAAACCTCTGCAGAGTGTACGGTTGATCGATCGATACATATGCCAACCTGTTGGCTATGGACCTTTCCTGTGAAGCTTCTACTAGTGTAGTGAGTGTTCTCTTCTCCCCCTGGATGACATTTTTCCGGCAGTGTACCCGTTGTGGTAGTGTGCCGCTAAGATAGGCCCGAGAGGGAGTTGGGCCTGTCGAATGAGAGTGAGGTGTGGGTATGTGAGGTGTGGTGATGGGAAAAGGGATGATGGTGTTAACTGGTGATAAAACTTGACTAATTAAACATTGATTACAGCTGCATAGGAAAACCTCAGCCTATAGGTCTGCTTGTATAGCCTTGCATCCACTTTCCACAAAGCAAATGCTGCATAGGTGGGCTCCGTGGCCAGTACAAATCGTACTGATAAATTTGCTGTCAGGTGACGAGAATGAGTACGACTTCGAGGGAGATGATGACGAGGAATAGGGTCACGTGCTACACTCAAGTTGGCCGTGAAGAATGAATCGCTTCCGCATCTTCTAAAGCTTCTCTGAATGTTGATTCCGCCAATGTGGCGATGTAATAAGTGTTTATGTAAGACTTAATTACTGTTGTATGGATCCTGGTGTCAACTGAGATATGGGTAATTTCATGGATTGTCCCAAGCAATCTGTTGAATTACAATTCGAGCCTGTGAATTTCCCTTCGCGGAAAATCGAGGTCGTTTCAGTTGGTATCGGAGCCATACTTGACTGTAGGACGAGACCCATAGAAAATGGACGTTAGAATAGGAGACCAGACTCTCTTTCGGTTATATTACCGACCTTGCATTCACTTTTTATGCAATGGCTTATCTAATACAAGGACCTGCTAATCCGTTTCTTGAAAAATTTGCAGATGACCAGCTTTGGACCACCACTTCGTCCGCTGCACGACGGCACTATTGAGATCCCGATCAATGGGAGGAACCACGGCGGATTTGCCATGGTACTACGCCAGGTGCTGGAGGAGCTGGGAGCACCGTCTGACCAGATCCAGTACTTCAGCCGAGGGAAGCTTGTCGAGGCTGAGAGGTTTGAAGGACCCGTCACTACCAGAGTTGAGACACCCGTCAGCCTGACCCTTCTAGGAATGCTGGTTTTTACTGACTACACTGCTGGAGAGACTGTGGAGGACGGAGTACAGTCTGTCTCCCGCAAGGTACTACGCGCAGTTGTGTACACAGCATACGAGTACCTTAAGGGGACCCACTTCCATCTGCTACCTCAGGCCTTGGAGCTGCACCCTGACCCCATCCAGAGGATTCTGTACACCAGCCAGATCGTTCAGGCCGAGACTGACCCTTGCCTACGCACAGTGGCACACCACCTCCAGGAGCAGGACGAGTTCATCAGCTCATTGGAGCAAAGGAGGCGGCATGACCGAGCACGCATGGCAGAGGTCGAGGACAGTTTGCAGAAAGGGACTCAGACCCTGGAGAGTTTGAGCAGAGCAGTCACTGACTTGCAGTTGGAGATGCAGCGCCGTGATGAGTTACACCGAGCCGAGATCGCCGACTTGCGAGACAAGATCGGAGATTTTGGGCTTCGCAATGACTACCTGAACAGCAGAGTGTTGGAATTACAGAGGAGGCTGGACGACAAGGAGAGAGCACTTGCTGAGAGGGAGCAGAGGAGCAGAGACAGAGTAGTCGAGATGATCACGTTGCGTTCCAGGATCAAGGAGTTGGAAAAGCAGTTGGAGAAAGCCGAGGACAAGTCCACCCGCAACCAAGGGATTCTGATCGACCGCGTGAAGATGGTGGAGTTCCTAAAGGACAAGCTACGGAGGACAGAGACAGCTTGGAAGTAGTCCGACGCCAGGAGAGCTATTGAGGTCCGGAAGGTACAGAGTTCGCTTCCCCCACTGGAGATGGTGAAGCCCCGGGAGGGAGACTTTCGCGTACCACCCACTACGCTCAACCTGAGAGCGTGTCCGTCTCAAAGGATGCAGGAGATTGAGGCCACTCCAGAGCTAGCAGTAGCACTCGACTATGTCAAGCGCCTGACCATGACCGACGACGAGATCGAGGCAGAGGACAGCCGCATACCCGACGCCGTACTCGACCTTATGCACCAGTAGCTTATGGGACCCTGCGTGGCCCTTAGACTAGTGATACCATGAGTTGTCCTGTCATTGGCTATCTGCGCATAGCACGATCTTCTTAGCAGCTAGGAACATTCTTTATATAATAATAACCATGTGATGAGTGACATTTGGATCTTATGCTTCTTATGGATCTCTATGCTTCTTTGGTTGAGTGTAGGATAGCATGAAAAATATTTTAATTCATTTAAATCGTTGAAAACATCTAACTCCTACTTAAACCACTACAAGATTATTACTGCACTGAGCACGTACCTAATAATTTCAGATGTCGATGAGACGTTCTGCGCGTTTGGAGAACCGCCAGCCCTCCCCCGCGCCTGCGCCAGGACGTGGGCGTGGTCGCAACCGTGGACGCCTAGCTGGCAGACGTGCTGGAGTTAACCTGGAAGAAGAGCTGCGCCGGGCAGAGAGTGCACCGCCGGTGAACGATCCGCCACCACAAGGCGAGAACGTGCCTCCGCCACCGCCACCGCCGCCGCCACCGACGTTGGCGGAAGTGATGGCTCAGCAGACCCGGCTGCTGAATGCCATAGCTACTGGGATGAACAGGCACCACGGGCCACCCCAGAATGACTTCCAAAGGAAACTGGAGGGTTTCCTGAAGCTGAGGCCACCTACCTTCGACGGGACCGACAGCGATCCTCTCGCTGCCGACGATTGGCTTAAGGAGATGGAGAAGAAGCTGGACCTGACTACTTGCTCCGACGAGGAGTGTGTTGGGATTGCTAGCCACCAGCTGACCGGTGCTGCACGAGCATGGTGGGACAACTACACCAGCGGTCACGAGGACCCAGCCCGCATTGACTGGGATGAGTTCACCGAGGCTTTCCGTGACCACCACATTCCTGAGGGAGTCATGGAGGCCAAGGAGAACGAGTTTCGTAACATCTCCCAGGGAGCTGATCGGATCCACGAGTACACCACCCGCTTCAACTGCTTGCTCCGCTACGCACCTGCGTCTTGCGTGAGTTCTGAGAAGGAAAAGATGTACTACTACAGGAAGGGACTTCAGACCAAGATCAGGTTGGCTCTGTCAGGGAACAAGAGCTACACTCTGCGTGAGCTGATTGACCGCTGTATTGAGATCGAGAAGGATCGCATGGAAGCACGACTGGAATTCGAGGCCCAGAACAAGGGAAAGAAGCGCCGCTCTGAGGGACCCGCTCGCACTGCTCCACCCCAGAGACAGCGAACGGGTGCACCTCCGCCTTTCCGGACTCGCCAGGGACCCTCTACGGGAATGAGCCGTGGTGGTACTAACAGCAGCAACTATCACCGCCCCGCTCAGACCTACCCTGCGCCGACTCGAGCTGTGCAGAACACACCTGCCCCCACTACCAACACGCCAAGGACAAGCAATTGGAAGGCTCCTGCGACAGCTACAGCAGGCAGTGCGCCCTTCACTTGCTTCGGATGCGGAAAGCCTGGACACCGTGTGGCTGTGTGCCCCGACCTCAACCGTGCACCAACAGCTGCATAGGGCACACCAAACCGGGGATCTGCTACCCGAGGAAGACTGAACCACATGACCGCTGAGGAAGCTGAAGCTGCACCTGATGCTGTGTACGGTACGTTCCTAGTTCAGGGTAACATGGCTACAGTTCTGTTCGATTCAGGAGCTACATGTTCATACATTTCATCTGCATATGCACGTAAGCATAACATACCTGTAACCCCGAGAGCAAACCCCATCCTAACTAGCTCGCCCTTAGGAACCTTCAGAAGCGTTCACATATGTAGAGGAGTGATAATCACTATCGAGGGACTTGACTTTCGAGCTGATCTAACCCTACTACCCTCCAATAGCTTAGGTGTCATCTTAGGCATGGACTGGCTAACCAAACACCGGGGAGTGATATCTTGTTCACCTAGATATGTTCAGGTAACCCACCCTTGGGGAACAGCTGTCCGATGTGTACCCCAAACCGAGAGAGTCCAAGCCCTACTATGTGCCCTGGAGACTAAAGCAGATAAGACAGAGCTGACATTCAGAGATGTACCAGTAGTCTGTGAATTCAATGACGTATTTCCAGAGGAGTTGCCAGGAATGCCACCAGATAGAGATGTGGAGTTTGTTATAGAGCTGATGCCAGGGACTGCACCGATTGCCAAAAGACCCTACAGAATGCCGGCTGATGAGTTGAAGGAACTCAAGAAGCAGCTGGGAGAATTACTGGAGAAGGGCTTCATTAGGCCTAGTGCTTCGCCCTGGGGATCTCCCGTATTGTTTGTCAAGAAGAAGGATGGCACGATGAGGATGTGCATTGACTACCGGAATCTGAATGCGGTTACAGTCAAGAATAAGTACCCATTGCCCTGCATCGATGATCTGTTAGATCAACTGAGTAAGGCCAAGTACTTCTCAAAGATCGATCTCCGATCAGGGTATCATCAGATGAAGATCAGGGAAGAGGATATCCCGAAGACTGCATTTGTCACTAGATATGGACAGTATGAGTGCACAGTAGTCTCATTTGGACTCACTAATGCTCCAGCATACTTCATGAACATGATGAACAAGATCTTCATGAATGAGCTAGACAAGTTTGTGGTGGTATTCATTGATCATATATTGGTTTATTCAGCCACAAAAGAGGAACATGAACATCATCTGAGGACCGTATTGGAGAGGTTGTCTCGCAACCAGCTATACGCCAAATTCTCGAAGTGTGAATTCTGGCTTGAGGAAGTTGCTTTCCTTGGACACGTACTGTCAGGAGAAGGAGTCGCAGTAGACCCAGCCAAAATTGAAGCTGTGAAAGAGTGGGAACAACCCTGTAATGTGTCAGAAATCAGAAGCTTTTTGGGACTTGCAGGATACTATCGCAGATTTATTGAGAACTTCTCCAAGATTGCAAGACCCATGACCAACTTGCTGAAGAAAGAGAACAAGTTTATATGGACTCCTAAATGTGAGAAGAGTTTTCAGACCTTGAAGGAGAAGCTCACTACTACACCTGTACTAGCCCTACCCGATATTCACAAAGATTTTGTTGTATATTGTGACGCCTCTCGGCAAGGTTTGGGCTGTGTACTAATGCAAGAAGGAAGAGTGATAGCTTATGCCTCAAGACAGTTGAAGGAACATGAGCAGCGATACCCGACTCATGACCTAGAACTTGCAGCCGTGGTACATGCACTCAAGATTTGGAGACACTATCTGATAAGCAACAAGTGTGACATCTACACTGACCACAAGAGCCTGAAGTACTTCTTCACACAAGAAGATCTGAATATGAGGCAGCGCAGATGGCTAGAACTCATCAAGGACTATGATCTTGAGATCCATTATCACCCAGGAAAGGCCAATGTTGTCGCTGATGCACTTAGCCTCAAAAGCTACTGCCATACCCTCATCACCAACTCTATGCCACCTGAGCTCAGGAGAGAGTTTGACGCGTTCCAGCTCGAGGTAATCTCCTATGGCATGCTAAATGAGCTTCGCGTCGAGTACAATCTCACCTCACGAATCCGTGAAGCGCAAAAGAACTGCCCTGAGATAGACTATATCCGTGGTTTGATGAAGCTGGGAAGAGGCCCCGAATACCGAGAAGATGAGCAGGGAACTGTATGGTACAAAGATAGAATCTGTGTACCGACGGATTCAGCGATACGAGAAGAGATTCTGTCAGAAGGGCATGACTCCAAATATTGCATTCACCCAGGGTCAGCCAAGATGTACCATGATCTAAGGAAGCACTTCTGGTGGGAGAATATGAAAACAGACATTGCAGGGCATGTAGCCCGATGTGATACATGCAATAGAATCAAGGCCGAACATCAGAGACCAGCAGGGTTGCTACAACCAGTTGAGATACCAGAATGGAAGTGGGAGTGCATATCCATGGACTTCATAATAGGACTGCCCCGATCTGAGCATGGATATGATTCTATATGGGTAATAGTGGACCGTCTAACCAAAGTTGCACATTTTATACCGGTCAAAAGGAAATATAGAGTCGAAAAGCTAGCAGATCGGTACGTATCAAACATTTTGAAGTTACATGGGGCACCTCTGAGTATTATATCTGACCGAGGCTCACAGTTCGTATCACAGTTCTGGAAATCCTTGCACAAGTCCATCGGAAGCAAGCTCGACTATAGCACCGCATACCACCCGCAAACGGATGGGCAAACAGAAAGAGTGAACCAGATTCTCGAGGACATGTTACGTGCTTGCGTATTGAGGTACAAGGAAGGATGGGAGAGCTGTCTACCCCACGCCGAGTTCTCATACAACAACAGTTATCAGACAAGCATTAAGATGTCTCCATTTGAAGCGTTGTATGGAAGACCGTGCAGAACCCCGCTAATGTGGTCAGAACCAGGTGAGAGGACATTCTTCGGTCCTGCTAAGATTGTGGAAGCAGAAGAAGGTGTTGCCCAAGTAAGAGAGAATTTGAGGATTGCACAGAGTAGGCAAAAGAGCTATGCAGATAGAAGACGTAGAAAGCTTGAGTTCGAGGTTGGGGATTATGTCTACCTCAAGATATCTCCACTTCGTGGCACCGTCAGATTCCACGTAAAAGGGAAATTGGCACCAAGATATGTTGGGCCATACAAGATCTGTAAAAGGGTTGGAAAGCTTGCTTACAAGCTAGAACTACCGGAGGAATTATCTGGAGTACACCCCGTGTTCCATGTCTCGCAATTAAGGAAGTGTTTGAAGCTTCCCGAGGAGCAAGTTCCTACGGATGCATTAGACCTGCAAGACACACTTGAATACAAGGAACATCCGATCAAGATCTTGGCACGGGATACCAAAGAGACGCGAAACAAAACCATTCCGATGTGCAAGGTATAGTGGAGCAATCACACTGAAAGGGAAGCTACGTGGGAGAAAGAATCGGACTTGCGGATTATGTTTCCTTACCTCTTCGATGGGTACGTTATCTCTGAATCTCGAGGTCGAGATCCTAATGAGGGGGGAGGACTGTAACAACCCTAAAAACCCACACAGCCTAAAAATCCCAACCAATTAAAATTTTTCATTTATTTATTATGAAGACCCATTTTTCTTGTGCAAGCATATAGGTTTCATTATGAAATTGGTAAATAAAGGAGTGTAGTTTGCATTTTAATTCCATTCACATAGAATAATAACTTATGCATCACATTTGGGATTTATTGCAATTTATGTTTGTATTTACTCAATATTTAAAATGGGCAATATATGTATATATACACTAAATTGAAAATAGAAAAGGAGAAAGAGAGTTAGGCCAGCCATTCGGCCAGCCGGATCGCTAAGCCAGCCCAAGCCAGCCCGACCTTCCTCTCCTCACCTCACCCGCGCGCGGCCCACGTTGCGGCTCGGCAGCGCGCGCGCGACCGGCACACACGCGCTCGCGCTCGCTGCCAACCCGGCCCCGCCTGTCAGCCGCTCTCGCCCCCCCCACTGTTCTTCTTCCTCACGAAGGCGACGCGCCTGCCGGGGGTGTCACGCGAATGACGTGACCCCGGTCCCACAGCCGACAGCATGGCAGAGCCCTGACCCCGCTGTCCCCCTCCTGTCCCCTCCTTTCTTGGCCGCCAAGCGAGCCCGCGTGCACCCTGAAGCCCTAGCGTCGAGCGGCCGAAGCCCTCTGATCTACCGAGATCAATCGCGGCCGTCCGCCATGGGAACCTGCCAAGCTCGCCTATAAATTAGAACACCCGAGGAGCCCTAGCCTATTTCCACTCGCAGTCGCCACGCTGCGGCTCCACAAGCCACCGCACCCCACCGCATAGCCGAGAGAGAGGGAGAAGGGCGGAGCAGAGGAGGAGGAGCTACCGGAGCGTTGCCGCCGCGAAGCACGCGGGAGCCGGACACGGAGGAGAAGTCCGAGCTGCGGACGAGGAGCGGCACGGCACTGCGATCGCTCTGCACGGCTCCGACTTGCCACTGCACCGCCATCCTAGCTTCACCGACACCACGGTGAGCCATCGCACGCCATGTCCGAACCTTGCCCTGCTTTTGCCATGGCGTTCCACCCTCGGGACGCGCAGGCACGAGCCTTTACCGGCTCGGGAAGATCACCTGCACCATGCACTCATTCGACCGGCCGAAACCCCCGGACTACAAGCTTGCTAGACCGAGAACGCAGCACGATGCGTTCTCGGCGGAGCGCGTTCACCACCGACGCGTTCCGACGCCGAATCACCCGTTCTGAGCAATCCGACTAGCACCCGTATAGGTTAGAGCATCGTGGAGCACCGCCACAACCCCCTCGAGCTAGCTACGTGGATCTAAGCGCTAGAGGAAGCCTGAATCGCCTTGGCCGCGAGCGCCGCGACCTTACCGGAGCGCCGCCGCGAGCCGTCGCCAAAAGAAGGTCATGCCATGGCTAAAGTTTGCCACCAGAGTGTTGTATGCTTCTCTGGCCTCACCAATTTGACAAGACCGCATTCGATTGAACCAATACTTGGTCGTAGCCGCGATGCCGCCTTCCGCCGTCGTCGGCGACACGCCGCCGCCACAACCGAGCACCTTGGAAAGCTCGGTAGCCAAAATTGGTAGTTGGTATACCACCGCCATAAACCCTGGACGCGTATACATCTCCTAGAAGACCCCCTTAGCCCCGCCGAAACCTCACAGTCGCGGCGACATCGCCGCCGACACGTTCCGCCTCGCCTAAAATCCGTTCTGAGTACCCCCGGTCGCCTCGCGCTGCGGAGAAAGGCCGCCGAGGTTCGCCAAGTCTGCCTCGGCACCGCCGCTAGATAGCCGAGCCCCGAATCATGTCTGTCGCCTTAGCTACGTGCGCCTCCACCTCGTCGGAGAACCGCCGTATGCCGAGGGAGAGAAGGAGGCCGTACCACGACTCTAACCCGCCACCATCTGGTCGGACGACTGCCTGAGCACGCCAATTGGGGAAAGCCGAGCCCTGTCTTGCCGAAATATGGTCATCGCCGCCCTGTCATCGTCCGCCGCACCGGAGAGACACCGCCGCCTTGAACAGACGCCCTGCAACCCTGCTAGCACCAAATTTCCGATTCGCCCGAGCCTCCCCAGGAGAGCTCGGGAAAGCAGCACCCTCGGGCGCCCAAATTTCCGATTCGCTCGAGCCTCACCGGGAGAGCTCGGGAGAGCAGCCCCCTCGGCGCCCAAATGTCCGATTCGCCCGAGCCTCCGCGGGAGACCTCGGGACAACGGCACCCTCGGCGCACCAAATCTCCGATTCGCCCGAGCCTCCCCGGGAGAGCTCAGGAGAACGGCACCCTCGGCGCCCCGAATCTTCGATTCGCCCGAGCCCCGCCGAGCTAAACCGAACTACGCCGAGCTCCGCCGAGCTAAGCCAAGCCTCGCCGAGCTACGCCAAGCTCCGCCGAGCTAAGCCAAGCACCGCCGAACTATGCCGAGCTCCGCCGAGCTACCCCCGACCACAGCCGAGCTCCGCCGAGCTACCCCCGACCACAGCCGAGCTCCGCCGAGCTACCCCCGACCAACGCCGAGCTCCGCCGAGCTACGCCGACGCCCCCGACCTCTGAGAACCACCCCCGACCACCGTCGAGCTCGCCCGACCACCGCCGAGCTACGACCGACGCAACCCCGACCAACGTCGAGCTCGCCCGACCAACCGCCGAGCTACGCCAACTCCGGCAACTCTCTGGGAACCAGCATCGAACACCTGGTGGGCGACCATCGGGTCTGTGTTCTGTTGAGGCGCCACTTGCCGCACTACTGGACCCGCGCGCCACGTGGACCAATCCCGAGCTGGCCCTGATTAACCGACCAGTTTTCCCATTTTCAGAAAATAGGATAATCTTCAAAAATTCATAACTTATTCATACGAAGTCCAAAAATTGCGCACCATATATCAAAATTCTCAGAAAAATGAGATCTACAATCTAAGACTGTGTTTGTGTGCATTTGGCTCTTTATTTTATTGGATTTTTCTGAAATACTCTATAGGAGTCGCTGACGCGACTATTTCGTGTTCGATTTCAGAGCCGGAGGAGGATCTGACTAAGGAAGACGACCACGAGTACTTTCAGGAGCTAGGAGACGACTACGAAGGTGCCACGTCCCACCAAATCCTTAGATCCTATTTACGCATTGCAAATGACATTGTTGCTATTGCTTTATGATTACGTATGGATTGGTTGCATGGTAGTATATTTGAATTCCCTGCCTTGATAAGACTTTACCCTGCTGTCCGCTGCTAGGTTAGCTGCTGCTTAATTTACTGTTACTCTTCCACTACTTTCTACTTGCTATATGCTATGTGGTGGAATTGGGACGGTGTATGACTGATTATAACCACTGGGAGAGAGTGCTGCGTGCGTCTTGGGTGCGTGGTAAGGGTTGATGTCGACCAAGTGGGATGTGAGACGAGCCCATGGGGCAAGTCGTGCCGGGGGTGCAACCTGGGCATCCCCAAGCGAGGTACCTGTGGCAGGTAAAGTTGCTGAGGAGGTTCCGGGTGGGATAGCCTTGGTGGTTTGAAGCCCGTGGACGGTGGTGCTGTGATGGCACGGGGAGAGTATCCCCTAAGTGAAGATGCCTGCTTGGTCAAACCTAGGATGGACTAGTTTCAGGTTCATGGGAATCCTTTTCTACTCACTCGCTTCTGATGGGCGGGAGATGGCTGGACTACTTGGTAGGACGGTGCCACTACTGCTAGGTTGAAAGGTGATAAGGGTGGGCGGAGACGGTCGATGGGTTCCCGTTCCGTTCTAGATGCACAGTACCACTGGATGGGCCCGGTACTGTGTCTCCCAGTCTCAGCATAACGGTGTAGGATCCGGAATATCCCAGGGCTGAGTGGTAGGGTGGCATCGACCTAGGCAAGCAAGCACCCGGAATTCTGCCTAGGTGTTTGCGCAACACCTATGATGGCTAATCTTGTGGGTAGTGAAACCTCTGCAGAGTGTACGGTTGATCGATCGATACATATGCCAACCTGTTGGCTATGGACCTTTCCTGTGAAGCTTCTACTAGTGTAGTGAGTGTTCTCTTCTCCCCCTGGATGACATTTTTCCGGCAGTGTACCCGTTGTGGTAGTGTGCCGCTGAGATAGGCCCGAGAGGGAGTTGGGCCTGTCGAATGAGAGTGAGGTGTGGGTATGTGAGGTGTGGTGATGGGAAAAGGGATGATGGTGTTAACTGGTGATAAAACTTGACTAATTAAACATTGATTACAGCTGCATAGGAAAACCTCAGCCTATAGGTCTGCTTGTATAGCCTTGCATCCACTTTCCACAAAGCAAATGCTGCATAGGTGGGCTCCGTGGCCAGTACAAATCATACTGATAAATTTGCTGTCAGGTGACGAGAATGAGTACGACTTCGAGGGAGATGATGACGAGGAATAGGGTCACGTGCTACACTCAAGTTGGCCGTGAAGAATGAATCGCTTCCGCATCTTCTAAAGCTTCTCTGAATGTTGATTCCGCCAATGTGGCGATGTAATAAGTGTTTATGTAAGACTTAATTACTGTTGTATGGATCCTGGTGTCAACTGAGATATGGGTAATTTCATGGATTGTCCCAAGCAATCTGTTGAATTACAATTCGAGCCTGTGGATTTCCCTTCGCGGAAAATCGAGGTCGTTTCAGTGAAGGTGTAATTTCATAGACCCCAGCCTTTTCAGACTTAGTCCTTTATAGGCTTTACAGAGTTTGTTTTTCGCAATAAGTGCATATGCCCTAGCCTTTGAAGTGCTCGGTAGAACACAAATAATTGCAAGTAGCATATTCCTCACCTCAGATTACACAGCGAGTAGGATTTTCAGTGTATTGACAAATCAATAGTAGCCTGTTCAATCAGTCAGAATTAACAGCAACTAGCTTTTTCAGTGATTCAGAGGGCTTGCAAATAGGCAATGGGAAAAGCAATAGGAACAACCTAACTGTTACCATCAACCCCAATAGCTGTTAGCAAAGTACCTCTATATTGCCCAGTTAGGAATGTACCATCCACGCATAGCACAGGTCGGCAATACTTGAAGCCTTGTCTCATGCACCCGAAGCACCAAAAGGCTCTCTTAAGGACATGGTCCCCGTTGACGTTGATATAGTCCTCATAATCAATTATGGTGCTAGGGTTTCTACCTTGTAGGGTTTGTAAGAGCGTTGGAAGGTGGTGATATGAATCCTTGTACGTTCCAAATCTCTTCTCCAAAGCTAACTGTTTTGCTCTCCAAGCCATGTCGTAAGATATGTCATAGCGATATCTGTTCCGTATAGCCAGCATTATCCGGAAAGGAGAAATGCTAAGTTTTTCAACAATCTCCCCATGCATCTCATTTGCTACGAACTGTACTGTCATGTTTCGATGCTTGGTCAGCGTTGCCTCCAGCAAGCAACTATGTGGCTGCACAATAGTAGCTATGAAGTTACTCTCCGTACGTGGCATATGACCATGAACATGCCAAGTGCACCCTGGGCTGACGCACTTAACGTCCCACGTCTTGGGGTTGGAAATGACAACCCTAAACTGCCTCTTATCACAATAAGCCCACCGCCTGACGGCGTATTGCAAATGAACCTTATTATGAAACATCTGCCCCTGCATCACCTCCGTCCTTAAATACTCCCACGCCGAGTGATGACTATCATCCACCGTCATGACATCTAGTGAGAAGTTAGTCCATTCCGCGGGGATATGGTCTCGTCTTCGAACCTCTTGCCAGCGTGCTCATCCACAAATGCCAGGTGCTCTGCATTGTCAAGTTCCATCTGTTCCATGATTCTTTCATCCTCCTCGCCTCGTCAGCTTCCATTTTTGTACTAAAACCTTGTTCTTCCGCATCCCCTGTCCAATGCTCAACCCCTCGAGAATCAGAAACCAAGGTCTGCTCAGCATTTGTTGCATATTCTTATTGTCCTGCATCCTTTGTCCCCAACTGAACATTGTCAGAATTGTGAACATAGGTCTGCTCTTCGTTTGTGGCCTCTAAGTCCTCTACTTCTCGAACTGTGCTGCTACTCTCTCCTTGCATGGTACCATCGACGAACTGAACAAGCATGATGTTGTCATACCCAAGTTCCAAAGCCTTACTGACGAGAAACTTCTATTTGTTCGTATTGCTTGCCTCGTATAGCTCCCATCTCCATCCATTGTCCCTTAACCTGGGCACCAACATACTAATCTTCAAACGTTGCTGCAACGGCAGAAAACCAAACCATTCATGCAACCAGGCTAATATTTGTCTCCGGCTGTGATCCAGCGGTGAGTTCAGTTGTGTGTCAAAGAATTAGAATGGACTAAGGTCTACACCGCTATCCCCAGTTCTGATTTCACCCTTGCCATAGTAAATTCTGAAATGAACTAGATCGGACGATATTCCTGCTTCCATCGTTAAAATTACACTGTCAGTTGAATATTGCTATAACCCCTAAACCCTACTAAGAAATTAATTACAAAAACTAATACAAGTAGGAAAAAAATTCCTAATTCAAATAACCCTAAATCAAATAAACAAGTACTACTAGACAAAATAAAAAATAATCCTAAAAATAAACTAATACTAACTATATAAATAAACTAACACTAACTATATAAATAAACTAATAGTAACTATTCCTAAAATTCTAATAAATAATCCCTAATAAATAAACTAATCCGAAAAACTAATTAAACTAACCCTAACTAACTAAATCAACTAACCTAACCCTAATTAAACAAATAAAGAAACTAACCTAACCCTAATAAAAGAACTAAATAACCCTAAAACCATATACGGTACAATAATCTACAACTAAAAGTTACCCTAATCGAATCTACAACTAAAACGAATCCTAAACTAATGTACGACTAAAAATAACCCTAAACTAATCTACCACTAAAACTAACTCTAATTCTAAACTAATTTACAACTTGCTCAAATTCTAAACTAATTTAAAACTAATTACAACTTGCTCTAATTCTAAACTAATTTAAAACTTACTCTAATTCTAAACTAATTTAAAACTAACCCTAACCCTAAAACTAAAGAACTAACTAAATCTAACTAACCCTAAATAACTAATTTAATCTAACTAAATACTTACCCTAAATCTAACTAACCCTAAAGAACTAACTAAAGTAAAGAACTAACTAAATCAAATTTGTAAAGTACAAAAAAAAACAGAAACTAAAGAACTAACTAAATCTAACTAAATCTAAAGAACTAACTAAATCTAACTAATCCTAAAAAAAGAACTAACTAACCCTAACAAAGTAATCAAATTTGTAAAGTACAAAAAAAAGAAAACAGAAACAAAAAAAACAGAAAAAATACCTTACCGTCGGTGGCGAGCGACGACCGCGGTGGCGAGCGTCGTCCGTGGCCTCCGCGCCCGCGCGGGGAGGGTGGAGGGCGGCGGCGGGGGCCCCTCCGCCAGATCCGGCGGCTGGGGACGGCGGACGGCGGCCGGAGCGGCGGGACGGCGGTTGGCGGCGGCGAGCACGCGGTGAGAGAGAGAACGCGCGCGGCGTCGGGAGGAAGGAGACGGCCGCGGTATGTAAAGGGACCTGTCGGCTCCTCGGCGGCCGACAGGTCCCTATCGGGTCGCCAGGGGCCGACAGGTCTATCGGCCCGACAGGCCTGACAACTCTGGCTTGGTCTGCTGGCGTGGGGCACTAGTCGGCCGTGGAGCGGCCGATAGGGACCTGTCGGCTCCTCAGCGGCCGACAGGTTCCTAATCGGCTCTCCAGCGACTGACAGAGTCTTATTTTTGTAATTTTTAGAATCTAAATACTAGATTTACAATTAATAATTAAAAAAATATTTTTTTTAAAAAAATTCTACTTTCATGCCGGTCCGACTCGTCGCGCCCAAACCTCCTCCCCGCGCCGGTAAAACCTCCTTGTTTTTGATCCCATACCCACCCACTCCGCTTCTCATTTATCCCTTTTTTTATTCTAATTAAAAATCTCGGGGGGTCGTGGAATCGTGGGGAGTCGCAGTCGCATGGTTATTTCCGCACACGCCGCGCGAGCTCTGCTCGCCGCCGCCGCCACCGTCCTCAATCTTGCTTCGCCGCCTGCGGAGTTCTGCACCGATGAGCACCTCGGACGGCCATCCTACCCTACACCTTGCCTCGCCTTCCAGGCGGGACCAACCGTCTCCGCTATCCTCCCCTCACCCCATCAGGTCGTTGCTGCCTGGGATGTTCCCGATAGTGCCGTCATTAGCAGCCTCCCATGCTCGCCCGTGACTCATCGTCAGCTGTTTTGCGAACTCCCGGAGAATCGGCGCCATCAGCCCGCCGCTCCGCTTCTACGTGTGCTCCTGCAACAATGGTGGCAGATCCAGGTGCCCCTCCTCCAGATACCCTTCCGCAGCTCCTCAGTTACAGCATCTTCCCCTCCCCCTCTCCCTTCTTGATTCGATTTGATGATTCGAGTGCAGGATGCCTTCCCTTGAGCTTCTCTTGGTCTGATGCGAGTGTTCGATTGTTAGCCCAGTTGTTGAGGAACCATGAAGGCCAGGAGCTCTTCACTAGCAGCAAGGTAAATTTTTCTCGTTTGCCCATGCTGGTTCTTTTATCTGTCGCAATGCAGCTTTCTGTTATTCGTGGGGGAAGGATTTGGTGGTGTAACTGTGACCAATACCAGTTGTGGAGGCACTATCCTAATTACAGTTATCAAGAATATTAAGTAAGATTATTGGCAATTTTTTTTGCTTGCATTTAGAATTTAGAAAAATCAAGAGTGGTGCTGATTAAACACTACACTTACCTTATTATAGGCAAAAGAATGGTCAAATGATTTGTTTATTCTATATGGTAGACTCACAAATTTCTTATGCAGGCAAGAATTGCCATTTAGATTAGTTATTCACTTGTTCTTATAACTAGCAACCATTTTTTTGTCTGTACTTCTGCATTTGGGAATGGAGACTTGCTATTCTGTGTATTTGATCACCCCTACTATGGTTCTGCCCTTAGTGATCCTGTCGCATGATCTATGCGGCCCAATTCCATAGCTAATCACTAAGTTAATGCTAATATTTATTTTTCTATCAAATTGATCTGTGTAATTTGATTATAGGTGGTACCGACGGTTGCTGCTGGGTTTGGCACCGATGAGCTCACCACACCTGGTTTGGCACCTTGCATTGCCTCCCTTGCAGGTCCACCAGGCACCACGGTCCTCCCTGATCCCATCAGGTCGCCATGGCCTGGATGTTTCCCAAGGGTCATAACCAGTGTACTCATATGGGTGTCGATGTCCATTAGACATTAGTTAGTAGCATGGGATCTGATGCAGGTCACTTCTGAACCAGTTATTTATCTGTCCAAGTGCTACTCTCGTTTGGCTTTGGAGCTCAACGTATCTGTGCAGCTGGTTACAGGCAAGAAAGGTAAACATAGCACAAATCTAATACTCCATCAATCTTTGTTGCATTTGGATTACCATCATCACCATTTGGATTAGCTATTCTTATAATAATAGCAACCATTTTTTATCTCTATTTATGCTTTGGGCAATGGAGACTAGTTATGCTGTGTATACTTGATCACCCTGACTCTGCAACATTATGAAATAAAGATAAAGAAATGCAAAGAATTGGATAAATATACCGTTATCTCATCTTTAGACTATATAGAATAGTATTTGGCCTGTAGATATAATTGGAATTCCTCCCTTTGGTCAGATACTAATATACTATAATCTACTTATTTCGAATGTACGTTCAGTAGAATTACTAGTTCTTTCCTTACTAATCCTATTTTATGATCAATGTGGCCCATTCCATAGCTGTTTTTTTTCTATTTTGCTGCTGCTCATTGAATCTTTATAGTTCTAGTTTACCAGGTCTAAATGTTATTTGAAGGTTTATGCTCTATCGAGTGTCTAAATGTTAGTTCTGTATTCTTGGTCCATGTATCTGATCTGAAAATGGAATCATTGCTTTGTTAGGCTTCTAAAAATAGCATTTTTCTGTCTTGTACAACGATAATTGGTGGGATCTTGCTTCACCAATGAAGCTTTCTAAAGCTTGGTAGTCCTCAGACTGCTTCACAAATGATCTAGGGGAAATAACTAGTTACCAGGAGCGGAGGGTGCGCGCACCGCGCCCCCGCCCCGCTCCCACGCGAGCGGCTCGGGCAGCTCCCCAGAAACCCTAGCGCCTTTCTCCTCCATCTCCCTCCCTAGCCGTGCTGCCGCCGGAGCTGGTCGCCGGCATGGTCGCCTGGCTGGCCGGGAAGGCGGCGGCGGGGCACTCTGCTTCTCCTCTTGGCGACGCTCGCGTCTGCGGCCGGTGGCCTCTTCGCGTGGGCTGCGTGGAGCTCAACGGGGTTGGTCGCTGGAGTGGTGGCGGTGTCGGCGGGTGCCCGACCCGGCGCTCGAGGCGGCGGCGAGTCTTCTCCTCTGCGCACCTCCCTCCTCTCCCAGCGACGGTGGCCGGCGCCGGCTGTGCTCGTCGGTACGGGGCCTGGGCTGCTGGTTCCGGGTCCCTGATGGCCGGATCCAGGCCCCAGGTGGCCGGATCTGGCCGGGCAGGTCGGCGGCCGGAGGCAGTGAGGTAGCGGCGGCAGTGTCCGGGCTCGTGCTGGTGCTTGGGGGCGGCTCCTCCTCTCTGCCTGCCCCTCCCCGCACGGCCTGGCTTGCTTTGCCGGTGGCCTGGCCACCTCTGGGGCCGGCTATTGCCGGGCGGCAACGACAGAGGAGACGGCGTCGGCAGGGGCTTCGGGTCGCAGCCTGGCAGCTGGATTCGGCGCCCTCGGGGCAGGGGGCGGCGCCCAAGGTGGGGGCACGACCATCGTGGCTGTTGTCTCCTTGGTCGGCATTGGTGATGGTGGATGCTCCAGTTGGCGGCCAGCCCCCAGCCGCACGTGCCGCAGCTTCCAACTTCCGGGGCTATCGTGGCGCATGGCAGTGTTCCAGCCTCGGGCATCCTATACAGAGGGGTGGATGGCCCCCTGTTCCATGGTGATAGCCTGGTGCCGACGCCTTCTGCCACATTGCCCCCGCTGAACAGCACGGGTGGGGCGCCTACCCTTGCTGGTCGCAAACCGCCACCGCCCAAGTTCTACAAATTAGAGCTCACCACCTACAATGGCTCCGTCGACCCCTTGAATTGGCTCAATCACTGTGTGCAATTCTTCCGCGGTCAGTGTACTCTGGCATCTGATCATACCTGGCTCGCCTCCTTCCACCTGACGGGCGTGGCACAGATATGGTATTTTGCCCTCGAGCAGGACAAGGGCATGCCAACGTGGGATCGCTTCAAAGAATTGTGCCGTCTCTGCTTCGGTTCGGCTATCCGTGGTACTCAACTCTCCCAGCTCGCTCGTTTGCCTGTCATCTCCATGGTGCAGGACTATGCAGATCGTTTCCTAGCGATCCTCTGTCATGTGCGGAACATCTCAGCCCTGCAGAAGGTGGAGCTCTTCGTCGGTGGGCTACCGGAGCACCTCATGGTGGACGTCAAACTGCGCGAACCGCAAGACCATCAGACGGCCATGTACCTGGCCCGAGCCTTCGAGCGGCGCGCTGCTGCAGCTGCACCAGCACCGCCACCACGGGGCGCGCACCCTCCCCGGCAGGTGCAGGTGGCTGCGCCTCCACCGTGGTATCACGCGCACCGACCGTGGCCCCAGCACTTGTAGGAGCGCCAGAGCTGCCTACACCGGCGAACGTGGCGCCACTAGCTCCTCCTGCGCCACCACCAGCTCCAGCGCCTCCCTTCCGTCGCCTCACACCGACCGAGCAATTGGAGCGTCGTCGTCAAGGGCATTGCTACAATTGTGACGAGCCCTACGTCCACGGCCATCAGTGTCAGCGGCTGTTCTATACTTCTATTTGGAGTCGGCCGACTTCCTCGACGACGAGGTGCCAGCTGCGGTGGCGACCGCTGCTACATTCCAGCAAGCGACCGAAGTTGGCTGACGCCACCTCTACTGAAGTTTCAGATTGAGGACGAGCTGTTTCCCCAGGCAGAGAGAGATGTTATGTGGCAGCAGGGTATCAGGCCTGTTAGTGGTTTATAATTGCCCAATTATCCTATATTATTTTTATTTCCTTAAATGGTTTAGTTATTTCCTAAAAGATAGATAGGATCTTATAGGCTATATATTTGTAAACACGGATTGATGGAGAATTAAGCAAGAGCAATCAATTATTGCTCGGTTTCGCTTAGGGAGCCGGGAGTTTCCTAAGCCCTAGCCGCCTCCCCCTATCTCGCGACTTCCCCCTGCGCGCACGCATCTTCCTTCCGCTCTCGCGATCTTCTTCTGCGTGTCGTGACCCGCGATCACGGCGCCCCAGCGCCGTCGCCGCGAACCCAGAGCCACGCCCTCTCCCTCTCATCCCTACTTTCTCCGTTCCCTAGCTGGTAGGACTAGAGATCCTATCAGCAACTCTCATATATATTCAGTATTGCTATTTACGTGGAAGGGACCCATATAGTGAAGGATATAGCTAGTTATCTATTTGTTTGTCAACGGACAAGATTTCATATTGATGAAGTTATGCTTTTTTCTATTCTGAAAATTCATCGAGCTACAGACCTCCCGATTGTTCTATTGTATGCGATTTAATTTCAGATGGCATCATGACTTGCACATGTGATTGATTCTTAACTATTCCCTTTGATCATTCAGGATGCATTCGGGGTTGTCTAACCAGCTTTCAAAAGGGTGGTTAATGCTATGCTTCTGCTTCTGCTCCCTATGCAATGGTACTGCTGCAGCATGACTGATAATGGCTCTTGCAGCTGTATATTCTTTGTACAAGGAAGTGGTAGTAACACTACCCTTTTTTGATAAATCTGTATACTTCACCATTGTTGAGTTCTCAGGGGTGTGCTCTGCCAACCGGTCGTTTAAAGTTTCAATTATGACCATTCAAAATTAACGTTCAAAGTTTTCAGAAGTAAATTCTTATACACATACACTGAATTCTGTTCTATATAGGTCATCGGTACGCCATGCTTTAATATCATAGTCGATGCCCTCCGCTCCGAACTTATCATGCTTCATGCTTGTGCAGGTTTTCAGATCAGAGTAGCAAAAGGATGAAGCAGGAGATCAGAGCAACTATCTCAATTAACTAGTTCACATAGAAAATAAAAAGCAATGCCGAGCTTCGTCATTGGAAGCACCATAATATTAAGAAGAATGCTGTTTGTCTGTTCAGCCCAAGTCCTTGGTATTGACGTGCATGTAGCTTTTGTAGCCATATTTCTTATATAATAGCTGGCAAAAGGTGCCTGTTCATTTCCGGCTAATCTGTTTTTACTATGTGCTTATATATATTGAACACCTCACTCCTTATCTAAGTTAATTTGTGTCTTATCTTGATTTTTTTTCTTGTATCGTACTATTGTAGCAGTCGATACAGTAATTGGTCTTGGCACTTTTCAAGCCAAACTGTTAATTTGTACTTTCCTTCAGTTTTTTTTTTGATGTATTTGTAAACAAGACAACAGAGGTGTGATGCGTGACAAAAAAACTCAATTATTAAAAAAAGCTGGGGGCCATCGAAGCAAGGATTTGAGCTTAATTATTTTAAAAAAAGGTTGAATGAGAACGAACAAAACCAGACGTGTGATGTGTGACTACAAAACCGCAGAACAACTGCTTATAGGGTAAAAAATACGAAAGGAAAAAAAACACAGAATAATCAACTGCTTCACATAAAAAGCAACGAAAGAGAAAAAAATAATCGGCAGGGGAAACATGTGGTGGTGGGCCGGCCAGGCATCGGATGGCGAAGGCCTCTGCATGCGGGCGAGTGGAGGGGTCGGGTAGCCAATAATATTTATTGGTGATTAGTGCTACCCTATATATATATATATATATATATATATATATATATATATATATATATATATATATATATATGGGGCACCCTGTCTAGTGAATAGTAATGGCGAGTCCAAATCAGCCAAACGGATCGCCACCGAGCCATGTAATTTTATTTCCCCCCGCCGCCTGACCGTGCCCATCACTTTTATTTCTTTTTGTTTTTCTGCCTTCCGTTTTAATCTCGACCGACGCCATGTTTGGATGCACCAACTAAATTTTAGTTCGCTAATTTTAGTTATGATGCATTCAAACACCTCATAACTAAACCTAACTAAAATTTAGCTGGAGGCTAAAATATACACAATCCAATTAACTGTTTCAACCCAGTTAAAACCAGCTAAAAGATTTAAATGTCCAAACTATCCTCAACTAAAGTTTAGCTAGATCATCCAAACACATCCGGCTAAAATTTAGGTATCTAAACAATAGCATTAATGAGAGGTAGTATGGTCAAGATTTTAAATTAGTTAGAGCATTCAAACACCCCCAGCTAAAGTGATATTTAGTTTGCTAAACTTTACCTCTATCAGTTAGCTTGGTAAATTTTATCTGGGGGGCTTCCAAACTGGCCCCGAGTCGGCAGGTTCCGTCTCGCCCACCTTCGCCGCCTCCCACTCCATTTAGTTTTCTTCATGCGCTGGCGCCGCTCGGCTGCTCTTCCCACTCTCGCCGCTCGCACGCTTTCGACGGCGGCTTGCGCACTCGCTTCCCGCTCTCTCCCTCGCCATCAGCTCGCGCCGTAACCTGCCGCTCGCCCTCTCCTCGCTGTCTAGCCGCGTATGACGTCCGCCCGCGCTCGCCGTCGCCATGCGGTCGCTGTTCGCACTCGCCTGCCGCTCGCTCTCTCCTCGCTGTCTAGCCGCGTACGATGTCCGCCCGCGCTCGCTGTCGCCGTGCGGTCGCCGTTTGCGCTCGCCTGCCGCTCGCCTTCTCCTCGCCATCTACCCGCGTACGGCGTCCGCCCGCGCTCGCCGTCGCAGTTCGCACTCGCCGTCGCCGTGCGGTCACCGTTCCCCCGCTGGATCCCGCGCCCACCAATTTGGATGGAGTCTTCCGGTCCATCTGTTAGTCGCTTATCTCTCCCACTATCCTAAATTTACATTTGATTTTCCATGGCCTGAAATTGGGGACAGATACCTTTGTTATAATGCAGCACAATTATCTCTGTTCTGATAGTTTTGAGGCTGCAATGTTGCGCCCGTGGTGTTTTCGCTTGTAAACTGGCATCCCCAACACAAGGTTTAAATTCACGTTTGCTTTCAATATAAGCACAACATTTCCACAATAGTTCCTGATTCAATCTTAATTCAATTTTGTTCTTTAAAATCAGTGGTCTGTTTCGTATTAGTCTCATGTCCTGGACACCTCCAGAAATTGCAACTATGAGCTTGGGATTGCGATATTCATGTATGCAAAACCTTCTCCATGCTCCTCTCAAGCTCATGTAGTTTTTATTGATTACAGGTTTTCTTTTCTTAGCTATCCATTTAAGGTTACAGTCTCAAGAATGTTAGTTCTGATTCAGTTCAAATCTTAGTAGATAGGAACAGAAGTTGATATTGCATTTTTGTAACTCCTTGTCATTTTTCTTAGATTATATACCATATTGCTTTGCTGCTTCTATTTGGGACTACAGGTTTTAACTAAATCTGCTGTCAACTAGCTTTTGTTTTCCCAATGACTTATTTGGTCATGCAATCCACAGCTGATAATACAATGCATATATCATGCCCAGCCCTGCATGTGGTGGACAGTAGTTGTATGCCTCAGTGCGAATTCAGCTTCCTTCATACTGCCATCATTAATCTGGAGTGTTTGCATGGTTATTTTTTAATTATAATGTCATTATTTGGGACAAGGAAACTATATGATAGACTCCAAAAAAATAAGTTTTTTCTGTGCACACATGGGTGCTAGCTGTCACCATTTACATTGTATGATAAACTGCCTTTTTTCTTGAGTCACATTGAACATACATGTACATTTGACATTATTTGCCACTAGGAACCTATCTCGATGCCAGTTTACATTGAGTTCATGTTTTTACATCTACACATGGTATTATTTCCAATCAAGCTCCGTTGGTTGCAAATTGCCCTTGTTTTCTTGCCTAATTCCAGGAGTTCAGGTGCATGATCCCAACAATATGGCGAGATTCACTTTTGTCCCTCTTAACTCTTTTTTTGCTTTTTGCACAAGATGCGTGTTCAAAGGCTTTGCATGTGTGGATGTTCTAGTTCGGGCCATATATGGATTCTTTTTCTTCTCTTGCTAATTTCGTTCATGTGACCTACCTTTTTTTGGCTAATATCTTTTACAATCTAGATCAGTAGGTGTGTATCGTTTACAAAATTAAAGATATTGATTTACTGCAGTTCAGCTTGTAATGACGCAGCGCTAGCAGCCTAGCTGGGACAACTGGCCAATTGGCAGCAGGCGATGCATAATCTGCTAGTCTACTCCATATCATACTATTGTTTCTTTGATGCAGTTAGCATATTTATACTCACATGTAACCTTCTGAATTTTTAATTGTTTGTCACTCTTCACATTTGTATTGGATTTTGTATTTATTAGAAGGGTGCATTAGATGGGATTAGAAGGCCTGTTTTCTAATGAACTGTCTTGTGTGGCAAATAGGTTACTAACATTGATAATTGAAATTATGAATCCTGAATCATCATGTATACTTCGGAGTGCTAAAAACTTGATGGGCTTTGATTTTGCCTTCTTAACAAAGTCAAAACTTGCACGCCCTTGTATGGAGATATATGTCGATAGCACTTAACTTTGCAAACCGAAAACAGGGAGGCATGGAGCTATAAGTATTTGCCTTCTGTATTTCATTGTCATGGTTACAGAGAAACCAAAAAACATATTTGGCTTCTTATTATCATTTTAAATTATGTGGTATTGGTTTATCCTAGTATGTCATTTTTGGGATGACTACTTGACCTAGGAACAAGAAATCTTTTGTATGTGCTTAAACACATGGGTGCTAGCTGTCACCATTCACACAGTATAATAAACTGCATTTTTATTTGAGTCACATTGAGCATACCAATATTTTGAAGATAGATTAGGATTCTAGACGTACTTTAACATTATTTGCCATTAGGAACCTAACTCAATGCCAGATTACTTTGAGTTCATGTTTTTGCATCCACACATGGTATTATTTTCAATCAAGATCCATTCGGTGCAAATTTTTCCTGGTTTTCTTGCGTAATTCCAGAAGTTGAGGTGCATGGTCCCAACAATATAGCGAGATCTACTTTGGTCTCTTTTTTACCTTTTGAACTAGAAGGGTCGTGCTTTAGTTAAAAGGCTTTGCATCTGTGGATGTTCTAGTTCAGGGCATATATGGATTTTTTTTCTTCTCTTGCTAATTTTGTTCATGTGACCTAGCTTTTTTTAGCTAATATCATTTACAATCTATATCAGTAGGTGTGTACCGTTTACAAAATTAAAGATGTTGATTTACTGCAGTTCAGCTTGTAATGGTGTAGCCGCTAGCAGCCTAGCTGGGACAACTGGCCAGTGGCCATTGGGCAACAGTGAAAGGTCCAAATAGGCTAGAGGGGGGAGGGGGGTTTGAATAGCATATTTAAAAATTCTACAAACAACACTTGACCAACCGGTTAGTAAAACAAATGGCGAAGCGAATTTTACGCTAGCCTACTAAAAAATGCAAGCCTTCCTAACCGTTCTAAATTATGTCTCTAGGTTCACACAAGTTAGCCTAGGTTGGAAGTTACTTAATTCTAGGTGAACAAACTACTAGAGCTACCACTATACAAATAAATACACAAAGTGAAAGAGAGAGTGTAGTGATGTTATACCTCCTAGTAGAGTAGATGGCCAATCACCGGAAAGAATACCAATACACACGAAGGTGATAGTCCAAGATCAACACAAAGATGAACCCCAATTTATCCCAAGGTTCATGTGCTTGCCAGCACGCTACGTCCTCGTTGTGTCGACCACTTGAAAGCTCTAGTTTGGTTTTGGTTAATTGATGACACATAGTATCTAACCATAAGTATTAAGTGCTGTGATTACAAGAGTGGTTAGATGATCCAAGTGAGGAGCCATGAAGGCATCTAAGTGGTTGGTGTAAGCCCATCAACATGTAGATCAAGTGCTTCTCATCTTGGAAATTGGAAAAGGAGCTCAAGGCAAAGGTATATTCAATAGGGCTCTTTTTATTTTAGTGATCAAGACACTATAGAGAGTATGATCACATTTAGGATAGATGACCGTACTATTAAGGGGGAAGAATTTCGTTTACAACTCTCGGCCGTCAAGTGCCTCTAGTTGATTTAGATGAGCAGTTGCATTTAGATCTAGAGCACTAAATTAACAACCCTTGAACTTGCTTTAAAATCAAGCTAACCTCGCGCTAAAAGGTGTAAAACACTTAGTGGTTAGCACTTGGGAGCAAGGGTGTGGTAGAGAGGCTGAAAACAGCACACAACGGTGCACCGGACGCTGGCAGTGTCCGGTGGGAGTGCACCGGACGCGTCCGGTGTGCATTTGGCTTTTCTGGAACCTCTCTGCAGACACACCGGACGCTGGAACAGTAACTCCAATGCGTCCGATGATGTTTTTCGCGCGTCCGGTGTTGGAACTCGAAATCCAACTTAGTATGAACACCGGACACCGGGAGTGTCCGGAGCCCGCGTCCGCCGCAAGTTTGCGCTCTCTGGTTGCTCTCTGGTGGAGCACCGGACAACCACCGGACACGAGCGTGAGCATCCGGTGAGACGGCTCCGCGTCCTTTGTGTTGGCGCGCTGCGGGAAGATTCAAACGGCTAGTACATGTGTCCACGGGCGATACACCGGACAACCACCGGACGCGTCCGGTGCCAACTTAACCAGCGTCCGGTGTACACACAGAAACTGTAAAACGGTTAGTTTTTCACCCTCACTTATAAATAGCCAATCCAACCATCTTGGGGAGCTCTCTTGCGCATTTCACTCATTTCTAAGCATCTCTAGAGCCCTCCCAAGCTTCTCCCACTCACTCTTGTGCTTGGTTCTCATCTATAGTGAGTTTGGAAGTGCTCCAAGTGCGTTGTTCATCCTAGATCATCTTTGGGCACTTGTTGATCGTTGTTGCCGCGGATTTCTTCTATTCTCTTGGTGATTGCCGCCACCTAGACGGTCTTGGAGCAGCGGAGGAGTTGGTGGAGTTGGAGATTGTCTCCGGCCACTCCCGGAGGACTTGTGAGGGGTTTGCACCTTCCCCGGCGGAGAGCCACAAGGTAGCCTAACACATTGCTCGTGTCATTGAGTTACCTTGCTCGTGGTAGGTTCTAGTGGCGCTCATTTGTTGAGCTTGACATTGGTTGTCAATTAGCTACCGAACCACCGAGTAGTGGTTAACACAACGTGGACTAGTGTGCCGGCCAGCACGTGAACCTCGGGATAAATTCTTTGTCTCACGTGTGTTGGCTTCGTTGTCATTGGACCATCACCTTCGTGTGTATTGGTATTCTTTCGGTGATTGGTTATCTTCATTACTTGGAGGTATAACACCCTACACCCTTCTCCTTACCTTGTGCCTTACTTTGTGTAGTGATAGTTTTAGTAGCTTGTTCACATAGGAGTAAGTAGTCTCAACTTAGGCTAGATTGTGTGCTCCTAGAGATTCTAAGTAGAACAGTTAGGAAGACTTGCATTTTGAGTAGGCTATCGCAAAATTTGCTTTGCCATTTGTTTTACTAATCGCTTGGTCAAGTGTTGTTTGTAGATTTTTAAATAGGCTATTCACCCCCACTAGCCTCTTTGGACCTTTCACCACTACTCGGTGCTTCGGTGGGTAATTGACAACCAATGTCAAGCTCAACAAATGAGCGCCATAAGAACCTACCACGAGAAAGGTAACTCAAAGACACGAGCAATGTACTAGTGCTACCTTATGGCTCTCCGCCGGGGAAGGTGCCAACCCCTCACAAGTCTTCTGGGAGTGGCCGGAGACAATCTCCAACTCCGCCAACTCCTCCGTTGCTCCAAGATCGTTTAGGTGACGGCAATCACTAAGAGAACAGAAGAAATCCGCAGTAACAACGATCAACAAGTACCCAAAGATGATTTAGGATGAACAATGCACTTGGATCACTTCCAAACTCACTAAGGGTGAGAATTAAGTACAAGAGTGAGTGGGCGAAGCTTGGGAGGGCTCTAGAGATGCTTAGCAATGAGTGAAATGCGCAAAAGAGCTCCTCAAGATGGTTGGATTGGCTATTTATTAGTGAGGGTGAAAAACTAGCCGTTTTAGAGTTTCTGCGTGTACACCGGACGCTGTTTAAGTTAGCACCGGACGCGTCCAGTGGTTGTCCAGTGTATCGCCCGTTGACACGTGTATTAGCCGTTTGAATCTTCCCGCAGCGGCCCAACACACCGGACGCGGAGCCGTCACACTGGACCCTTCAGACCAGTGTCCGGTGGTTGCCCGGTGCTCTACCAGAGAGCAACACCGGACGCGTGAAAAACATCACCGGACGCGCTGGAGTTTTTGTTCCAGCGTCCGATGTGTCCGCAGTGAGGTTCCATAAAGGCCAAATGTACACCGGACGTGTCCGGTGCGCACCCACCGGACACAGTCAGCGTCCGGTGCACCTTTAAGAGCTGAAACCAGCCTCTCTACAACACCCTTGCTCCCATGTGCAAACCACTAAGTGTTTTACACCTTTTAGCGCGCGGTTAGCTTGATTTTTAAGCAAGTTTCAAGGGTTGTTAAGTTAGTGCTCTAGATCTAAATGCAAATGCTCGACTAAATCAACTAGAGGCACTTGATGACTGAAATTGTAGGCGAATTTCTTCCCCCTAAATAGTACGGTCATCTATCCTAAAAGTGATCACACTCTCTATAGTGTCTTGATCACCAAAAAGGAAAAGAGCCCTATTAGATATACCTTTGCCTTGAGCCCTTTTTCCAATCTCCAAGTTGAGAAGCACTTGATATATATGATGATAGGCTTACACTAATCACTTGAACGCCGTCCTAGCTTCCCACTTGGTTCCTCTAACCATTCTTGCAATCACATCACTTAAGAACGAGGTTAGATACTAGGTGTCATCAATTAGCCAAAACCAAAATAGAGCTTTCAAGCAGGCAGCGTCATCAAGTAGGATAGGATTTGAAATCAATGGATGGAACCACTTTGTTGAATCGTTAGATTGTTTTCATTATCTTCCTTCTTTTAAGCATTTAGCTAGATTATTTGGACAAATATACAACTCGATTTGTCCTTTGGCAAACTTCTTCATGCCACTAGGAGTTATCTTGACGAAGTTGAATTATATACCATAATGTTCATTCTAGTCAAATACTATGTTCACAAGCCCACAAACTAGTCATATGTCACCACTAGATCAATCAACACAAAGAAGCAATAGTAGTGGCATATGATTTCAAAACATTTAGTTTTCCATGAATGAGCCTATTTAAGATAGAAGTATGACTACATGCTCTACACAAGTCCTAACAAGATATGAATGACATGTCAAACAATGATACTTTTACTTTGTCGGAGTAGAGGCAAGTCATATAGTGGGGGTTCATGCTCAACTCATGTTGGAGAAATCTAGGATGTTCAATTCATTTCTTAACTTTTAAAATCTTGCTTCATCAAGTGGTTTGGTGAGAATGTCGGCGAGTTGATCATCGGTGCCCACACTCTCAGCTTGAATGTCACCTTTGGCTTGGTGGTCTCTAATGAAGTGATGCCTCACATCAATATGCTTTGTTCTTAAATGTTGAACTGGATTGGTGGCAATCTTCACGGCGCTTTCATTATCACATAGCACTGGTACATTCTTAAATTTGATTCCATAATCACTCAGAGTGGCCTTCATCCATAACAATTGTGCACAACAACTCCCTGCACTAACATACTCGGCTTCGGCAGTAGAGAGTGCAAACGTGTTTTGCTTCTTGGATGACCATGATACTAGTGATCTTTCCAACAATTGGCATGTGCCGGAAATGCTCTTCCTATTGATCTTGCAACCCGCATTATCGGAGTCCGAATAACCAATTAATTCAAAGTTTGACCCCTTAGGATACCAAAGTCCAACATCGGGTGTGTGCTTGAGACACCTCAAAATTCTCTTGGTTGCCTTCAAATGACTCTCTCTAGGTGAAGCTTGATATCTTGCACACATGCAAACACTAAACATCACATCCGGCCTAGAAGTGGTCACATAGAGTAAGCTTCCAATCATAGACCGGTACTTCTTTTGATCCACCATATTTTCACTTATATCTTCATCTAGGTGACCATTTGTGCCCATTGGTGTACTAATAGATTTTGCATCTTGCATCCCAAATTTCTTCAACATGTCCCTAATATATTTGCCTTGTCTTATGAATGTTTTATTCTTCAATTGCTTGATTTGAAGACAAAGGAAATAACTCAACTCTCCAATCATGGACATCTCAAACTCTTTTGCCATCATCTTCCCAAACTCATCATAATAGTATTGATTGGTTGAACCAAAGATAATGTCATCAACATAGATTTACAACACAAACAAGTTTTTGCCAATTCTTTTGGTGAAGAGTGTGGTGTCAACCTTCCCCATCTTAAACCCTTTAGAGAGAAAGAAATCTCTCAATCTCTCATACCATGCCCTTGGAGCTTGTTTCAACCCATACAAAGCCTTTCTCAACTTGTAGACATGGTTGGGCTTCTTCTCATCTTCAAATCTCGGGGGTTGCTTAACATATACTAGCTCATTGATATATACATTTAAGAAACCACTTTTGACATCCATTTGATAGAGCTTGATATTATGTGCACAAGCATAAACTGGAAGAATCCTTATTGCTTCCAATTTTGCAACCAAAGCATACGTCTCTCCAAAATCCAATCCTTCTACTTGAGTGTACCATTATGCAACTAGCCTTGCCTTGTTTGTCACCACTATGCCATCTTGATCTTGCTTGTTCTTGAACACCCATTTGGTTCTAATGACATTATAGTTCTTGGGCCTCTCAACTACCTCCTAAACTTGATTTCTTTCGAAGTTGTTTAGCTCTTCATGCATAGCATTTACCTAATCACTATGTTGCAAGGCCTTTTCAATGTTGGTTGGCTCTTCAAATAACACAAATGAGAAGTGCTCACAAAAGTTTACTAACTTTGATCCTGTTTGAACACCACTTCTAATGTCCCCAACTATTTGATCCAATGGATGATCTCTTGCAATGTTGATCGGTTGGAGAACTTGATTGCTTGAGCTCGGTTGACCCACTTGAGATTGACTAGCACGTTGATCTTCATTATGTTGAACTTGAGTTTGATCATGAGAACCACTAGACTTTCTTCATTTGGGTTGACTTGCACAATAGTTTGAATTTACACTTGATCTTTATCATCTTCGTCTTCTACATCAACCACTTGTCTTGGCCTAATATCGCCAATGTCCATGTTCTTCATAGCATTTTCCAATTGGGTTTCTCTCACATCATCAAGATTCTCTTCTTCATCTTGTGAACCATTGGTTTCAGCAAATTTCACATCATGAACTTCCTCAACTAGCTTGGTGGTGTGATTCCATACCCGATGTGGTTTGCTTGAAGTGGAGTAGCCAAGTAGGAATTCCTCATCACACTTCTCAAACATTCCCAATTTTGCACCTTTCTTCAATATGTAGCATTTGCATCCAAACACTCTAAAGTATGCAATGTTGGGCTTTCTTCCATTCAAAAGCTCATATGGTGTCTTCTTCAAGAGAGGGTGACAATAGAGCCGGTTGCTGCAATAACAAGCCGTGTTGATTGTTTCGGCCCAAAAGTCCACACTCACATTGTACTCACTAAGCATAGACCTTACCATATCAATAAGTGTTCTATTTTTTCCTCTCGACAAGGCCATTTGATTGAGGAGTGTACTTGGCCGAGAATGGATGCTTGTGTAACAACCCTAAAAATCCACACAATCTAAAAATCCCAACCAATTAAAATTTTTCATTTATTTATTGTGAAAACCCATTTTTCTTGTGCAAGCATATAGGTTTCATTATGAAATTGGTAAATAAAGGAGTGTAGTTTGCATTTTAATTCCAATCACATAGAATAATAACTTATGCATCACATTTGGGATTTATTGCAATTTATGTTTGTATTTACTCAATAAATTAAAATGGGCAATATATGTATTTATACACTAAACTGAAAATAAAAAAAAGAGAAAGAGAGTTCGGCCAGCCAGTCAGCCCGAGCCAGCCCGACCTTCCTCTCCTCATCTCACCGCGCGCGGCCCACGTTGCGGCTCGGCAGCGCACGCGCGCGACCGGCACCCTCGCGCTCGCGCTCGCTGCCAACCCGGCCCCGCCTGTCAGCCACTCTCGCCCCCCACTGTTCTTCTTCCTCACGAAGGCGACGCGCCTGCCGGGGGTGTCGCGCGAATGGCGTGACCCCGGTCCCACAGCCGACAGCATGGTAGAGCCCTGGACCCCGCTGTTCCCCTCCTGTCCCCTCCTTTCTTGGCCGCCAAGCGAACCCGCGCCATCAGGAGCCCTAGATCCACTCGAGCCACGGCCCTTCGATCGGCCGAGCGCAATCGAGACCGTTCGCCATTGGAGCTGGCCAAGCTCGCCTATAAATTGGAGCACCCCGAAGCCCTACCCTCATTTCCCCTCGCCGCCACCGCAGCACAGACCGGCACACCGCACCAAGCCGAGAGAGAGAGCGCAGGAGAAGGGCGGAGCAGAGGAGGAGAAGCTGCCGGAGCGCCGCCGCCGCGGAGCACGCCGGAGCCGGACACGGAGGAGAAGCCGAGCTGCGGACGAGGAGCGGCACGGCACTGCGATCGCTCTGCACGGCTCCGACTCGCCACTGCACCGCCATCCTAGCTTCACCGACACCACGGTGAGCCATCGCACGCCATGACCGAACCTTGCCCTGCTTTTGCCATGGCGTTCCACCCTCGGGACGCGCAGGCACGAGCCTATACCGGCTCGGGAAGATCACCTGCACCATGCACTCACTCGACCAGCCAAAACCCCCGGACTACAAGCTTGCTAGACCGAGAACGCAGCACGACGCGTTCTCGGCGGAGTGCGCTCACCACCGACGCGTTCCGACGCCGAATCACCCGTTCCGAGCAATCCGACTAGCACCCGTACAGGTTAGAACGTCGTGGAGCACCGCCACGACCCCCTTGAGCTAGCTACGCGGATCTAAGCGCTAGAGGAAGCCTGAATCGCCTTGGCCGCGTGCGCCGCGACCTTACCGGAGCGCCGCCGCGAGCCGTAGCCAAAAGAAGGTCATGCCATGGCTAAGTTCGCCACCAGAGTGTTGTATGCCTCTCTGGCCTCACCAATTTGACAAGACCGCATTCGATTGAACCAATACTTGGTCGTAGCCGCGATGCCGCTTTCCGCCGTCGTCGGCGACACGCCGCCGCCACAACCGAGCACCTTGGAAAGCTCGGTAGCCAAAATTGGTAGTTGGTATACCATCGCCTTGGACCCTGGACGCGTATACATCTCCAAGAAGACCTCCTTAGCCCCGCCGGAACCTCACCGTCGCGACGACATCGCCGCCGACAGGTTCCGCCTCGCCTAAAATCCGTTCCGAGTACCCCGGTCGCCTCGCGCTGCGGAGAAAGGCCGCCGAGGTTCGCCAAGTCTGCCTCGGCACCGCCGCTAGAAAGCCGAGCCCTGCCTTGCCGAAATATGGTCATCACCGCCCTGTCATCGTCCGCCGCACCGGAGAGACACCGCCGCCTTGAACAGACGCCCTGGAACCCTGCTAGCACCGAATCTCCGATTCGCCCGAGCCTTCCCAGGAGAGCTCGGGAGAGCAGCACCCTCGGCGCACCAAATCTCCGATTCGCCCGAGCCTCCCCAGGAGAGCTCGGGAGAGCAGCCCTTCGGCGCCCAAATTTTCGATTCGCCCGAGCCTCACCGGGAGAGCTCGGGAGAGCAGCCCCCTCGGCACCCAAATGTCCGATTCGCCCGAGCCTCCGCAGGAGACCTCGGGAGAACGGCACCCTCGGGCACCCAAATTTCCGATTCGCCCGAGCCTCCGCGGGAGACCTCGGGAGAACGGCACCCTCGGGCGCACCAAATCTCCGATTCGCCCGAGCCTCCCCGGAAGAGCTCGGGAGAGCGGCACCCTCGGCGCCGCGAATTTCCGATTCGCCCGAGCCCGCCGAGCTACCCCCGACCACCGCCGAGCCCCGCCGAGCTACCCCCGACCACCGCCGAGCTCCGCCGAGATACCCCCAACCACAGCCGAGCTACCACCGACCACTGCCGAGCCACGCCGAGCTACGCCAACTCCGGCAACTCTCTGGGAACCAGCATCGAACACCTGGACGACCATCGGGTCTGTGTTCTGTTGAGGCGCCACATGCCGCACTACTGGACCCGCGCGCCACATCCCGAGCTGCCCCTGATTAACCGACCAGTTTTCCCATTTTTAGAAAATAGGATAATCTTCGGAAATTCATAACTTATTCATACGATGACCAAAAATTGCGCACCATATATCAAAATTCTCAGGAAAATGAGATCTACAATCTAAGACTATGTTTGTGTGCATTTGGCTCTTTATTTTATTGGATTTTTCTGAAATACTCTATAGGAGTCGCTGACGCGACTATTTCGTGTTCGATTTCAGAGCCGGAGGAGGATCTGACTAAGGAAGACGACCACGAGTACTTCCAAGAGCTAGGAGACGACTACGAAGGTGCCACGTCCCACCAAATCCTTAGATCCTATTACGCATTGCAAATGACATTGTTGCTATTGCTTTATGATTATGTATGGATTGGTTGCATGGTAGTATATTTGAATTACCTGCCTTGATAAGACTTTACCCTGCTATCCGCTGTTAGGTTAGCTGCTGCTTAATTTACTGTTACTCTTCCACTACTTTCTTCTTGCTATATGCTATGTGGTGGAATTGGGACGGTGTATAACTGATTATAACCACTGGGAGAGAGTGCTGCGTGCGTCTTGGGTGCGTGGTAAGGGTTGATGTCGACCAAGTGGGATGTGAGACGAGCCCATGGGGCAAGTCGTGCCGGGGGTGCAACCTGGGCATCCCCAAGCGAGATACCTGTGGCGGGTAAAGTTGTTGAGGAGGTTCCGGGTGGGATAGCCTTGGTGGTTTGAAGCCCGTGGACGGAGGTGCTGTGATGGCACGGGGAGAGTATCCCCTAAGTGGAAGATGCCTGCTTGGTCAAACCTAGGATGGACTAGTTTCAGGTTCATGGGAATCCTTTTCTACTCACTCGCTTCTGATGGGCGGGAGACGGCTGGACTACTTGGTAGGACGGTGCCACTACTGCTAGGTTGAAAGGTGATAAGGGTGGGCGGAGACGGTCGATGGGTTCCCGTTCCGTTCTAGATGCACAGTACCACTGGATGGGCCCGGTACTGTGTCTCCCAGTCTCAGCATAACGGTGTAGGATCCGGAATATCCCAGGGCTGAGTGGTAGGGTGGCATCGACCTAGGCAAGCAAGCACCCGGAATTTTGCCTAGGTGTTTGCGCAACACCTATGATGGCTAATCTTGTGGGTAGTGAAACCTCTGCAGAGTGTACGGTTGATCGATCGATACATATGCCAACCTGTTGGCTATGGACCTTTCCTGTGAAGCTTCTACTAGTGTAGTGAGTGTTCTCTTCTCCCCCTGGATGACATTTTTCCGGCAGTGTACCCATTGTGGTAGTGTGCCGCTGAGATAGGCCCGAGAGGGAGTTGGGCCTGTCGAATGAGAGTGAGGTGTGGGTAAGTGAGGTGTGGTGATGGGAAAAGGGATGATGGTGTTAACTGGTGATAAAACTTGACTAATTAAAACATTGATTACAGCTGCATAGGAAAACCTCAGCCTATAGGTCTGCTTGTATAGCCTTGCATCCACTTTCCACAAAGCAAATGCTGCATAGGTGGGCTCCGTGGCCAGTACAAATCGTACTGATAAATTTGCTGTCAGGTGACGAGAATGAGTACGACTTCGAGGGAGATGATGACGAGGAATAGGGTCACGTGCTACACTCAAGTTGGCCGTGAAGGATGAATCGCTTCCGCATCTTCTAAAGCTTCTCTGAATGTTGATTCCGCCAGTGTGGCGATGTAATAAATGTTTATGTAAGACTTAATTATTGTTGTATGGATCCTGGTGTCAACTGAGATATGGGTAATTTCATGGATTGTCCCAAGCAATCTTTTGAATTACAATTCGAGCCTGTGGATTTCCCTTCGTGGAAATCGAGGTCGTTTCAGCTTGATTCCAAACTCATCACATAGCTCATCAATTCTTGCATTTCTAAATTCACTTTCATTGTCACTTTTCACTTTCTTGATTATCACTTCAAACTCATTTAGCTTCTCTTGATAAATGACTTGAATATGCCAAATACTTTACTCTTGTCAATAAGAAAGAAGACCCATGTATATCTTGTGTAATCATCCACTATCATAAAACCATATTTGTTTCCACCAATACTAGCATAAGTGGTTGGGCCAAATAGATCCATATGCAATAACTAAAATGCTCTATATGTACTCATCATGCTCTTGTTTGGGTGAGTGTTTCCAACTTGCTTTCCCATTTGACAAGCAGTACACAACTTATTTTTCTCAAATTGCACATTCTTTAATCCTCTCACCATATCATGCTTAACCAATCTATTGAGTTGCTTCATCCCAACATGACCAAGCCTTCTATGCCATAACCAACCCATGCTTGATTTGGTGAACAAGCATGTTGATAATTGAGCTTCACTTGCATTGAAATCCACCAAATAGAGATTGCCATATCAAAAACCTTTGAATATCAAGTTGCTTCCATCAACACTAACAATCTCCATATCATCAACACCAAAGATGTATTTGAATCCCAAGTCACACAATTGAGCCACGGACAACAAGTTGAAGTTCAAGCTCTCTACTAGTAAGACATTGGAGATAGACATATCATTTGAAATTGCAATCTTTCCAAGACCAATAACCTTGCCCTTCTTGTTGTCACCAAATATGATATTATCAAGATTCCCATATTCATTTGGCTTGATTGAATTGAACATGGTTGATTCTCCGGTCATGTGTTGAGTGCACCCACTATCAAGCACCCAATGCCTCCCTCCGGACTTATAGTTCACTTACAAAGAAATCAATTAAATTTTGGTACCCAAGTTGGTTTGGGTCCTTGGAGGTAAGTGACCCAGCTCTTGGGCACTCAAATAGCCTTCTTCTTTGGGCTTTCCTTAGGTGCACCAATGTACTTGACTCTCACTCCCTTGGCACCTTTTATAAGCACATAGCAAGAATCAAGTCTAATGGATGACACATTAGACTTGCTTTGCTTCATCATCCTCTATTTGCAATATTGCTTTTGTGCCCCACTTGCTTGCAACTATAGCAAACCACACCATTGCCCTTCACAAAAGTAGTCTTGTGAGGGACAAAGGCGGCTTTGCCCTTTTTTGGGGTATAGCCAAGACCCTCCTTATTAATGGAGAACCTTTGAGTACCCAAACATTTAAGCAAGAGGGCATCTCCACCATATGCATTGCCTCATGCTAGAGTGAGCTCATGCACCTCCTTCTTGTGGTTCTTGCTCTTAACCAAGATTGTGGCATCGATCACAAGAGATATGGAATGACTAGGGATAGATGGATTAGCGGAGAGACACCCCGGATAGCCGCCCTTTCTCGGGAACTATCTTAGGGTTTTTTCTCGCTTGATTACAATCAATATCGGGTAGTCTCTTTTATAGAGACAACTAACTTGACCTCTAAGGAAATATCCTAACCGAATCAATCTAACTTATCCCTTACCTAACTAATTAATCTAAGCTAATCTAATTAGGTGTCGCATGGGCCTCCGGCCCGACTCCACCTCCCGTAACACTACCCCACCCTTCCAAGACATCTCGTCCTCGAGTTGTGGCGATTGCTGGGGTTGGCATGACGAGGATGTAGGGCACGGCGATGCACTTGACATATGCGAAAACCTCGTCGTCGGGTGGGCCATAGTCATAGCCATAACTATAGGAAATCTGCTGGAAGTTGGCATTGTTCTTGCAGGCCTCCCCGACCTCATCATTGATGAAGTAGATGCAGCTGGGCCTGATGACCGTGAGCGTGGTCGCCACGGCGGAGCCGCCCAGCAGCAGCATGGACGTGACGATGACATTGGTGGTGAGGCTGATCTTGACACTTCGTCCGGCCGTGTTCAACCACTCCGAGGTGTGCTGTGATCCCACATATCGCTTCTCTAGCCACACCAGAAACGAGGTGAAGAGCGCGAAGAAGGCACTGAAGCCAAAAATGACGGCGTACCCGATGGCCTGCACCAGCACAGGCTTCCCGCCGAACAAGCTGCCGTCGCGGCTGCACAAGCCGTCCACCACCATGTAGTACTCCCCGCCGGAACCCAGCCCCGGCAGAGGGCACGCGCCGGCGGTGCCGCCAGTGGCCATCGTCGATCTTGATCGATCAGGTCCGCGCGGCGGTGAGGATAGGAGGTGGTGGATGGAGGCGTTGGCGTTGGCAGGACACGAAGAAGGTGTAGGGGTCCTCTATTTGAACCAACAGCTGCGACGGGAGCACCCACCTGTACAACGGCGATTGGGCCTCCGTCTTGAGGGAGGCGGGCACGCCAGCGTGACCAGGTAGCTCCTTAGCACAGAAGTGGTCACCCAATCGGGCCAGCGCGAGTGCCGCCGTGGAGAGGCGGGCGCACAATGCGGCCTCGAGCGGAAGCGGCGTGATGACGGCTCGTCGGGCGAGACGGACGACTAGGACCGTGCCTGTGCGGAGTTTCGTGATCGCGCCCTACTCATGCGATTCCTCGACGCGTCCAACTCCTTCGGACGCCGTGACCCCTATTTGCATAGCGGGCCCGACGAAGACTTCCGCCCCGTTCGCGGCTTCACCGCCAATGGTCGCGCTACCGACTGCAACCTCGCCTACGGCTGTGACTTCTCCTGAGCCTGCGATGATGCCAGAGGCCGGCATTGGACTCTTGCACTCATAGCATCTCATGGTTGGACCCTTGCCTTTGGTGAAGTCTCTCCTCTTTCTAGCACCATAGACCTTTTTCATGAATCTACCAAATCTCCTCACAAGAAGTGCCATCTCCTCGTCATCATCATCATCACTTAATAGAGTAAGTAAATAATATTTTTATAAATATTACGTGGGAGAAAATAAACTTTTTAATTAATTGTTGCATTCATGCTGGTGCATACTCTTTTTGTGTTTGCGTAGAGGTTAGCTTGCCTGTGTGTTTCGTTTAAAAATTTCAAATTTCATTTCAATTTGTGCAAGTTTGGTGATGGAAAAATTAGACAAATCTCCATTTTCCCTCTCTCTACCCCTCTCCCTTTTCGGCCTAGGCCGAGGCCGGCCCGTTCCATACCCTCCCCCTTCCAGCGCCCACGCGTGCAGACACGTTGGGCCGCGCCCCATGCGTCTCCCTCCTCCCACTCTGGCTGAATGGCCGGGCCCGCTCGTCAGTGGCCCGCGCCCCTTCCTCTACCTCCGGTCGGGCCGCCGCGCCACCGCCCCTCTCTCTCCCGTAACGGCTGCCTTGGTGGCATTGATGGCCCCTCCGGCCGTTCCCTCCGTGTTGGTGGCGCACTCGCGACTCCTCACGACCCCCTCGGCAGCCTATAAAGGACGGGGTCGAGCCCCTCTCTTCCCCTTTCGAACCCGCGCGCCACCATCTCCATTGGCGAGCTCGGGAGCTCGCCGCCGGCCGTCACCGTCACCCTCTGCTGGTCCGCCGCCACCGTTCGTTGTTGCGGTGAGCTCCATCGCCGCGGCTGAGCCTACCTGCGTGTTCGCCGTGGCCTCCCCATCATCCCCGACCCCCCTTCCCTTGCGTTTTGTGCGGCTGAATCGCCATTTCGCATCTCGCCGATGAGCACCGCGTCTCCAGCCATGGCTCCGCAGAACTCCGAACCACCCAGGGGCCATCCCGACCTTGCCGACGAGCTCACCATTGCCCCTGCATCTTTCCCGTGACCTCGGTATCCGCAACCGAACCCTGCAGCAAAGTCCGACAGCATGCCAGTGGGCCCCGTTGTGCCGCCCTAAGCGCACCGCCGTGCAGGAGCCGCCCCGCCGGCCGCGTCCCTCCCTGCTGCACTCTCGGTCCAACGTGGACCAGGGGGAGCCAACCCGCGCACCCGGTGAAACGACCTCGATTTCCGCGAAGGGAAATCCACAGGCTCGAATTGTAATTCAACAGATTGCTTGGGACAATCCATGAAATTACCCATAGCTCAGTTGACACCAGGATCCATACAACGGTAATTAAGTCTTACATAAACACTTATTACATCGCCATACTGGTAGAATCAACATTCAGAGAAGCTTTAGAAGATGCGGAAACGTTTCATCCTTCACGGCCAACTTGAGTGTAGCACGTCTCCCGCCCATCGGAAGCGAGTGAGTAGAAAAGGATTCCCATGAACCTGAAACTAGTCCGTCCTAGGTTTGACCAAGCAGGCATCTTCACTTAGGGGATACTCTCCCCGTGCCATCACAGCACCTTCGTCCACGGGCTTCAAACCACCAAGGCTATCCCACCCGGAACCTCCTCAACAGCTTTACCCGCCACAGGTACCTCGCTTGGGGATGCCCAGGTTGCACCCCCGGCACGACTTGCCCCATGGGCTTGTCTCACATCCCACTTGGTCGACATCAACCCTTACCACGCACCCAAGACGCACGCAGCACTCTCTCCCAGTGGTTATAATCAGTTATACACCGTCCCAATTCCACCACACAGCATATAGCAAGTAGTAAGTAGTGGAAGAGTAACAGTAAATTAAGCAGCAGCTTTCCTAGCAGCGGACAGCAGGGTAAAGTCTTATCAAGGTAGGGAATTCAAATATACTACCATGCAACCAATCCATACATAATCATAAAGCAATAGCAACAATGTCAGATCCTCCTCCGGCTCTGAAATCGAACACGAAATAGTCGCGTCAGCGACTCCTATAGAGTATATCAGAAAAATCCAATAAAATAAAGATCCAAATGCACACAAACATAGTCTTAGATTGTAGATCTCATTTTTCTGAGATTTTTGATATATGGTGCGCAATTTTTGGACATCGTATGAATAAGTTATGAATTTCCGAAGATTACCCTATTTTCTGAAAATGGAAAAATGGCCGATTAATCAGGGGATGGCAGCTCGGGATTGGTCCACGTGGCGCGCGGGTCCAGTAGTGCGGCATGTGACGCCTCAACAGAACACAGACCCAATGGTCGCCCACCAGGTGTTCGATGCTGGTTCCCAGAGAGTCGCCGGCGTCGGCGTAGCTCGGCGGTTGGTCGGGCGAGCTCGACGTTGCTCGGCGTAGCTCGGTGTAGCTCGGGGGTGGTCGGGAGAGCTCGACGTACCTCGGCGTAGCTCGAGGGTGGTTCTCAGTGGTCGGGGGTGGTTCTCAGAGGTCGGGTGTGGTTCTCAGTGTTCGCCGTCGGGCTAGTGGTGTGTTCTAGAGTCCAAAAGGTGTCGGTTTTTGTTCCTGGTCGCGGTATTGAGAAGCTCCGGTCGCCGGCGGTGAGGCCGTTGCGCCGGCAGGGCTCCGGTGAGGCCGTTGCGCCGCGACAAGGTCTGAGGAGTGGTGAATCCGCCTCCCCGAGCTTTGTTGACTGGGATCCGACGTTCAATTTGGTGCTAGCAGGGTTCCAGGGCATCTGTTCAAGGCGGCGGTGTCTCTCCGGTGCGGCGGATGATGACAGGGCGGCGATGACCATATTTCGGCAAGATAGGGCTTGGCTTTCCCCAATTGGCATGCTCAGGCAGTCGTCCGACCAGATGGTGGCGGGTTAGAGTCGTGGTATGGCCTCCTTCTCTCCCACGGCATACGGCGGAGCTCCGGTAAGGTCGCGGCGCACACGAGCAGGGTGGACGAGGCTTCCCCTAGCGCTTAGATCCACGTAGCTAGCTCGAGGGGTCGTGGCGGTGCTCCACGACGCTCTAACCTATACGGGTGCTAGTCGGATTGCTCGGAACGGGTGATTCGCCGTCGGAACGCGTCGGTGGCGAGCGCGCTCCGCCGAGAACGCGTCGTGCTGCGTTCTCGGTCTAGGAAAGCTTGTAGTCCAAGGGTTTCGGCCGGTCGCATGAGTGCATGGTGCAGGTGATCGTCCTGAGCCGGTAAAGGCTCGTGCCTGCGCGTCCCGTGGGCGGAACGCCATGGCAAAAGCAGGGCGAGGTTCGGACATGGCGTGCGGTGGCTCACCGTGGTGTCAGTGAAGCTAGGATGGCGGTGCAGTGGCGAGTCGAAGCCATGCAGAGCAATCGCAGTGCCGTGCCGCTCCTCGTCCGCAGCTCGGGCTTCTCCTCCGTGCCCGGCTCCGGCGTGCTCCGCGGCGGCAGCGCTTCGGCGGCGCTCCCCTCTCTCTGCTCCGCCCTTCTTCCTTCTCCCTCTCTCACACGGTGTGGTGTTGTGGTGTGGTTGGTGCCACCAGTGGTGGCGGTGAGTGGAACGAGGCTAGGGCGCCGTGAGGTGCTCCAATTTATAGCGGAGCTCGGGTGGCTACCTATGGCGGGCGGCTCTGATCTGCTCGGGCTGATCGGAGGGCTGCGGCTTGCGCGAGCTAGGGTTCCGGTGGTGCGCGCGGGCTTCTTGGCGAGCAAGGCAGGGGACAACGGGGTCAGGGCTCTGCCATGCGTGGCGCTGTCGGTCACTCCATTTGCATGACACTGTCGGCCACCGTCTTTCGCGAAGAAGAGAAACAGGGGAAAGAAAGAGTGACTGACAAGCGGGTCCCGGTTGGCAGCGGCTGCGAAAGGCGCTGCGCGCGCGTGGTGGTTTGGCTGCGAGATGGGCCGGCTGGCTGGGCCAAATCTGCTCTTCCTCTTTCTCTCTTCTTCTTTTTCTTTTTCTTTTTCTATTTACACTTAAGTGTATAAATACATATATTACCCATTTTTAATATTGAGTAAACACAAACATAAATTGCATTAAATCCCAAATGTGATGCATAAGCTATTATTCTATGTGAATGGAATTAAAATGCAAGCTATACTCCTCTATTTACCAAATTTATAATGAAACCTATATGCTTGCACAAGAAAAATGGGTTTTCATAATAAATAAATGAAAAATTTTAATTGGTTGGGATTTTTAGGTTGTGTGGATTTTTAGGGTTGTTACAGTCCTCCCCCCTCATTAGGATCTCGACCTCGAGATTCAGAGATAACGTACCCTTTGAAGAGGTGAGGAAACATAATCCGCAAGTCCGATTCTTTCTCCCACGTAGCTTCTCTTTCAGTGTGATTGCTCCACTGTAACTTGCACATTGGAATTGTCTTATTTCGCGTCTCTTTGGTATCCCGTGCCAAGATCTTGATCGGATGTTCCTTGTATTCAAGTGTGTCTTGCAGGTTTAATGCATCCGTAGGAACTTGCTCCTCGAGAAGCTTCAAACACTTCCTTAATTGTGAGACATGGAACACGGGGTGTACTCCAGATAATTCCTCCGGTAGTTCCAGCTTGTAAGCAAGCTTTCCAACCCTTTTACAGATCTTGTATGGCCCAACATATCTTGGTGCCAATTTCCCTTTTACGTGGAATCTGACGGTGCCACGAAGCGGAGATACCTTGAGGTAGACATAATCCCCAACCCTGAACTCAAGCTCTCTACGTCTTCTATCTGCATAGCTCTTTTGCCTACTCTGTGCAATCCTCAAATTCTCTCTTACTTGGGCAACACCTTCTTCTGCTTCCACAATCTTAGCAGGACCGAAGAATGTCCTCTCACCTGGTTCTGACCACATTAGCGGGGTTCTGCACGGTCTTCCATACAACGCTTCAAACGGAGACATCTTAATGCTTGTCTGATAACTGTTGTTGTATGAGAACTCGGCGTGGGGTAGACAGCTCTCCCATCCTTCCTTGTACCTCAATACGCAAGCACGTAACATGTCCTCAAGAATCTGGTTCACTCTTTCTGTTTGCCCGTCTGTTTGCGGGTGGTATGCGGTGCTATAGTCGAGCTTGGTCCCGATGGACTTGTGCAAGGATTTCCAGAACTGTGATACGAACTGTGAGCCTCGGTCAGATATAATACTCAGAGGCGCCCCATGTAACTTCAAAATGTTTGATACATACAGATCTGCCAGCTTTTCAGCTCTATACTTCCTTTTGACCGGTATAAAATGTGCAACTTTGGTTAGACGGTCCACTATTACCCATATAGAATCATACCCATGCTCGGATCGGGGCAGTCTTATTATAAAGTCCATGGATATGCATTCCCACTTCCATTCTGGTATCTCAACTGGTTGTAGCAACCCTGCTGGTCTCTGATGTTCGGCCTTGATTCTATTGCATGTATCACATCGGGCTACATGCCCAGCAATGTCTGTCTTCATATTCTCCCACCAGAAGTGCTTCCTTAAATCATGGTACATCTTGGCTGACCCTGGGTGAATGCAATATTTGGAGTCATGCCCTTCCGATAGGATCTCTTCTCGTATCGCTGAATCCATCGGTACACAGATTCTATCTTTGTACCATACAGTTCCCTGCTCATCTTCTCGGTATTCGGGGCCTCTCGCCAGCTTCATCAAACCACGGATATAGTCTATCTCAGGACAGTTCCTTTGTGCTTCACGGATCCGTGAGGTGAGATTGTACTCGACGCGAAGCTCAATTAGCATGCCATAGGAGACTACCTCGAGCTGGAATGCGTCGAACTCTCTCCTGAGCTCAGGCGGCATAGAGTTGGTGATGAGGGTATGGCGGTAGCTTTTGCGGCTAAGTGCATCAGCGACAACATTAGCCTTCCCCAGGTGGTAATGGATCTCAAGATCATAGTCCTTGATGAGTTCTAGCCATCTGCACTGCCTCATATTCAGATCTTCTTGAGTGAAGAAGTACTTCAGGCTCTTGTGGTCAGTGTAGATGTCACACTTGTTGCTTATTAGATAGTGTCTCCAAATCTTGAGTGCATGTACCACGGCTGCAAGTTCTAGGTCATGAGTCGGGTATCGCTGCTCATGTTCTTTCAACTGTCTTGAGGCATAAGCTATCACCCTTCCTTCTTGCATTAGTACACAGCCCAAACCTTGCCGAGAGGCGTCACAATATACAACAAAATCTTTGTGAATATCGGGCAGGGCTAGTACAGGTGTAGTAGTGAGCTTCTCCTTCAAGGTCTGAAAACTCTTCTCACATTCAAGAGTCCATATAAACTTGTTCTCTTTCTTCAGCAAGTTGGTCATGGGTCTTGCAATCTTGGAGAAGTTCTCAATAAATCTACGATAGTATCCTGCGAGTCCCAAAAAGCTTCTGATTTCTGGCACATTACGGGGTTGTTCCCACTCTTTCACAGCTTCAATCTTGGCTGGGTCTACCGTGACTCCTTCTCCTGACAGTACGTGTCCAAGGAAAGCAACTTCCTCTAGCCAGAATTCACAATTGGAGAATTTGGCGTATAGCTGGTTGCGAGACAACCTCTCCAATACGGTCCTCAGATGATGTTCATGTTCCTCTTTTGTGGCTGAGTAAACCAATATATCATCAATAAATACCACTACAAACTTGTCTAGCTCATTCATGAAGATCTTGTTCATCATGTTCATGAAGTATGCTGGAGCATTAGTGAGTCCAAATGAGACTACTGTGCACTCATACTGTCCATATCTAGTGACAAATGCAGTCTTCGGGATATCTTCTTCCCTGATCTTCATCTGATGATACCCTGATCGGAGATCAATCTTTGAGAATTACTTGGCCTTACTCAATTGATCTAACAGATCATCGATGCGGGGCAATGGGTACTTATTCTTGACTGTAACCGCATTCAGATTCCGGTAGTCAATGCACGTCCTCATCGTGCCATCCTTCTTCTTGACAAACAAAACGGGAGATCCCCAGGGTGAGGCACTAGGCCTAATGAAGCCCTTCTCCAGTAATTCTCCCAGCTGCTTCTTGAGTTCCTTCAACTCATCAGCCGACATTCTGTAGGGTCTTTTGGCAATCGGTGCAGTTCCTGGCATCAGCTCTATAACAAACTCCACATCTCTATCTGGTGGCATTCCTGGCAACTCCTCTGGAAATACGTCATTGAATTCATAGACTACTGGCACATCACTGAATGTCAGCTCCATTTTATCTGCCTTAGTCTCCAGAGCACATAGGAGGGCTTGGACTCTCCTGGTTTGGGGTATACATCGGACGGCTGTTCCCCAAGGGTGGGCTACCTGAACATATCTAGGTGAACAAGATATCACTCCCCGATGTTTGGTTAGCCAGTCCATGCCTAAGATGACATCTAAGCTATTGGAGGGTAGTAGGGTTAGGTCAGCTCGAAAGTCAAGTCCCTCGATTGTGATTATCACTCCCCTACATATGTGAACGCTTCTGAAGGTTCCTAAGGGCGAGCTAGTTAGGATGGGGTTTGCTCTCGGGGTTACAGGTATGTTATGCTTACGTGTATATGCAGATGAAATGTATGAACATGTAGCTCCCGAATCGAACAGAACTGTAGCCATGTTACCTTGAACTAGGAACGTACCGTACACAGCATCAGGTGCAGCTTCAGCTTCCTCAGCGGTCATGTGGTTCAGTCTTCCTCGGGTAGCAGGTCCCCGGTTCGGTGTACCCTGTGCAGCTGCTGGTGCACGGTTGAGGTCGGGGCACACAGCCACACGGTGTCCAGGCTTTCCGCATCCGAAGCAAGTGAAGGGCGCACTGCCTGCTGTAGCTGTCGCAGGAGCCTTCCAATTGCTTGTCCTTGGCGTGTTGGTAGCGGGGGCGGGTGTGTTCTGCACAGCTCGAGTCGCGCAGGGTAGGTCTGAGCGGGGCGGTGATAGTTCCTGCTGTTGGTACCACCACCACGGCTCGTTCCCGAAGAAGGTCCCTGGCGAGTCCGGAAAGGCGGGGGTGCACCCGTTCGCTGTCTCTGGGGTGGAGCAGTGCGAGCGGGTCCCTCAGAGTGGCGCTTCTTTCCCTTGTTCTGGGCCTCGAACTCCAGACGTGCTTCCTTGCGATCCTTCTCGATCTCAATACAGCGGTCAATCAGCTCACGCAGAGTGTAGCTCTTGTTCCCTGACAGAGCCAACCTGACCTTGGTCTGAAGCCCCTTCCTGTAGTAGTACATCTTTTCCTTCTCGGAACTCACGCAAGACGCAGGTGCGTAGCGGAGCAAGCAGTTGAAGCGGGTGGTGTACTCGTGGATCCGGTCAGCTCCCTGGGAGAAGTTGCGAAACTCGTTCTCCTTGGCCTCCATGACTCCCTCAGGAATGTGGTGGTCACGGAAAGCCTCGGTGAACTCATCCCAGTCAATGTGGGCTGGGTCCTCGTGAGCGCTGGTGTAGTTGTCCCACCATGCTCGTGTAGCACCGGTCATCTAGTGGCTAGCAATCCCAACACACTCCTCGTCGGAGCAAGTGGTCAGGTCCAGCTTCTTCTCCATCTCTTTAAGCCAATCGTCGGCAGCGAGGGGATCGCTGTCGGTCCCGTCGAAGGTAGGTGGCCTCAACTTCAGGAAACCCTCCAGTTTCCTTTGGAAGTCATTCTGGGGTGGCCCGTGGTGCCTGTTCATCCCAGTAGCAATGGCATTCAGCAGCTGGGTCTGCTGTGCCATCACTTCCGCCAACGTCGGTGGCGGCGGCGGTGGCGGTGGCGGAGGCTCGTTCTCGCCTTGTGGTGGCGGATCGTTCACCGGCGGTACATCCTCTGCCCGGCGCAGCTCTTCTTCTAGGTTAACTCCAGCTCGCCTGCCAGCTGGGCGTCCACGGTTGCGACCACGCCCGCGTCCTGGCGCAGGTGCGGGGGAAGGCTGGCGGTTCTCCAAACGCGCAGAACGTCTCATCGACATCTGAAATTATTAGGTACGTGCTCAGTGCAGTAATAATCTTGTAGTGGTTTAAGTAGGAGTTAGATGTTTTCAATGATTTAAATGAATTAAAATATTTTTCATGTTATCCTACACTCAACCAAAGAAGCATAGAGAACCATAAGAAGTATAAGATCCAAATGTCACTCATCACATGGTTATTATTACATAAAGGATGTTCCTAGCTGCTAAGAAGATCGTGCTATGCGCAGATAGCCAACGACAGGACAACTCATGGTATCACTAGTCTAAGGGCCACGCAGGGTCCCATAAGCTACTGGTGCATAAGGTCAAGTATGGCGTCGGGGATGCGGCTGTCCTCTGCCTCGATCTCGTCATCAGTCATGGTCAGGCGCTTGACGTAGTCGAGTGCTACAACTAGCTCTGGAGTGGCCTCAATCTCCTGCATCCTTAGAGATGGACATGCTCCCAGGTTGAGCGTAGTGGGTGGTATGCGGAAGTCTCCCTCCCGGGGCTTCACCATCTCCAGTGGGGGAAGCGAACTCTGCACCTTCCGGACCTCAATAGCTCTCTTGGCATCGGACTGCTTCCAAGCTGTCTCTGTCCTCCGTAGCTTGTCCTTTAGGAACTCCACCATCTTCACACGGTCGATCAGAATCCCTTGGTTGCGGGTGGACTTCTCCTCGGCTTTCTCCAACTGCTTCTCCAACTCCCTGATCCTGGAGCGCAACGTGCTCATCTCGACTCCTCTGTCTCTGCTCCTCTACTCCCTCTCAGCAAGCGCTCTCTCCTTGTCGTCCAGCCTCCTCTGTAATCCCAATACTCTGCTGTTCAGGTAGTCATTGCGTAACCCAAAATCCCCGATCTTGTCTCGCAAGTCGGCGATCTCGGCTCGGTGTAACTCATCACGGCGCTGCATCTCCAGCTGCAAGTCAGTGACTGCTCTGCTCAAACTCTCCAGGGTCTGAGTCCCTTTCTGCAAACTGTCCTCGACCTCTGCCATGCGTGCTCGGTCATGCTGCCTCCTTTGCTCCAATGAGCTGATGAACTCGTCCTGCTCCTGGAGGTGGTGTGCCATTGTGCGTAGGCAAGGGTCAGTCTCGGCCTGAACGATCTGGCTGGTGTACAGAATCCTCTGGATGGGGTCAGGGTGCAGCTCGAAAGCCTGAGGTAGCAGACGGAAATAGGTCCCCTTGAGGTACTCATAGGCGGTGTGCACAACTGCGCGTAGTACCTTGCGGGAGACAGATTGTACCCCGTCCTCCACAGTCTCCCCAGCAGTGTAATCAGTAAAAACCGGCATCCCTGGGAGGGTCAGGCTGACGGGTGTCTCAACTCTAGTAGTGACAGGTCCTTCAAACCTCTTAGCCTCGACAAGCTTCCCGCGGCAGAAGTACTGGATCTGGTCAGACGGTGCTCCCAGTTCCTCCAACACCTGGCGTAGCACCATGGCAAATCCGCCGTGGTTCCTCCCATTGATCGTGATCTCGATAGTGCCATCATGCAGTGGACGAAGTGGTGGTCCAAGGCTGGTCATCTGCAAATTTTTCAAGAAACGGATTAGCAGGTCCTTGTATTAGATAAGCCATTGCATAAAAAGTGAATGCAAGGTCGGTAATATAACCGAAAGAGAGTCTGGCTTCTTATTCTAACGTCTATTTTCTATGGGTCTCGTCCTATAGTCAAGTATGGCTCTGATACCAACTGAAATGACTTCGATTTCCGCGAAGGGAAATCCACAGGCTCGAATTGTAATTCAACAGATTGCTTGGGACAATCCATGAAATTACCCATAGCTCAGTTGACACCAGGATCCATACAACGGTAATTAAGTCTTACATAAACACTTATTACATCGCCACACTGGCGGAATCAACATTCAGAGAAGCTTTAGAAGATGCGGAAACGTTTCATCCTTCACGGCCAACTTAAGTGTAGCACGTGACCCTATTCCTCGCCATCGTCTTCCTCGAAGTCGTACTCATTCTCGTCACCTGACAGCAAATTTATCAGTACGATTTGTACTGGCCACGGAGCCCACCTATGCAGCATTTGCTTTGTGGAAAGTGGATGCAAGGCTATACAAGCAGACCTATAGGCTGAGGTTTCCTATGCAGCTGTAATCAATGTTTAATTAGTCAAGTTTTATCTCCAGTTAACACCATCATCCCTTTTCCCATCACCACATCTCACTTACCCACACCTCACTCTCATTCGACAGGCCCAACTCCCTCTCAGGCCTATCTCAGCGGCACACTACCACAACGGGTACACTGCCAAAAAAATATCATCCAGGGGGAGAAGAGAACACTCACTACACTAGTAGAAGCTTCACAGGAAAGGTCCATAGCCAACAAGTTGGCATATGTATCGATCGATCAACCGAACACTCTGCAGAGGTTTCACTACCCACAAGATTAGCCATCATAGGTGTTGCGCAAACACCTAGGCAGAATTCCGGGTGCTTGCTTGCCTAGGTCGATGCCACCCTACCACTCAGCCCTGGGATATTCCGGATCCTACACCGTTATGCTGAGACTGGGAGACACAGTACCGGGCCCATCCAGTGGTACTGCGCATCTAGAACGGAACGGGAACCCATCGACCGTCTCCGCCCACCCTTATCACCTCTCAACCTAGCAGTAGTGGCACCGTCCTACCAAGTAGTCCAGCCGTCTCCCGCCCATCAGAAGTGAGTGAGTAAAAAAGGATTCCCATGAACCTGAAACTAGTCCGTCCTAGGTTTGACCAAGCAGGCATCTTCACTTAGGGGATACTCTCCCCGTGCCATCACAGCACCTCCGTCCACGGGCTTCAAACCACCAAGGCTATCCCACCCGGAACCTCCTCAACAACTTTACCCGCCACAGGTACCTCGCTTGGGGATGCCCAGGTTGCACCCCCGGCACGACTTGCCCCATGGGCTTGTCTCACATCCCACTTGGTCGACATCAACCCTTACCACGCACCCAAGACGCACGCAGCACTCTCTCCCAGTGGTTATAATCAGTTATACACCGTCCCAATTCCACCACACAACATATAGCAAGTAGTAAGTAGTGGAAGAGTAACAGTAAATTAAGCAGCAGCTTTCCTAGCAGCGGACAGCAGGGTAAAGTCTTATCAAGGCAGCGAATTCAAATATACTACCATGCAACCAATCCATACATAATCATAAAGCAATAGCAACAATGTTAGATCCTCCTCCGGCTCTGAAATCGAACATGAAATAGTCGCGTCAGCGACTCCTATAGAGTATATCAAAAAAATCCAATAAAATAAAGATTCAAATACACACAAACATAGTCTTAGATTGTAGATCTCATTTTTCTGAGATTTTTGATATATGGTGCGCAATTTTTGGACATCGTATGAATAAGTTATGAATTTCCGAAGATTACCCTATTTTCTGAAAATGGAAAAATGGCCGATTAATCAGGGGATGGCAGCTCGGGATTGGTCCACGTGGCGCGCGGGTCCAGTAGTGCGGCATGTGATGCCTCAACAGAACACAGACCCAATGGTCGCCCACCAGGTGTTCGATGCTGGTTCCCAGAGAGTCGCCGGCGTCGGCGTAGCTCGGCGGTTGGTCGGGCGAGCTCGACGTTGCTCGGCGTAGCTCGGGGGTGGTCGGGAGAGCTCGACGTAGCTCGGCGTAGCTCAGGGGTGGTTCTCAGTGGTCGGGGGTGGTTCTCAGAGGTCGGGGGTGGTTCTCAGTGTTCGCCGTCGGGCTAGTGGTGTGCTCTAGAGTCCAAAAGGTGTCGGTTTTTGTTCCTGGTCGCGGTATTGAGAAGCTCCGGTCGCCGGCGGTGAGGCCGTTGCGCCGGCAGGGATCCGGCGAGGCGCGACAAGGTCTGAGGAGTGGTGAATCCGCCTCCCCGAGCTTTGTTGACAGGGATCCGACGTTCAATTTGGTGCTAGCAGGGTTCCAGGGCATCTGTTCAAGGCGGCGGTGTCTCTCCGGTGCGGCGGATGATGACAGGGCGGTGATGACCATATCTTTGTTTTAGGTTTAAATACGATAGAGACATTGGGTTAAATAAAAAGGACTTCAAAACAATATTTTATTTACAGTTTAGCACCTGGAAAACGGTTTTGCTCATATCTTTCTCGTTTTAACTCCGATTTGAGTGATACACGTATCTATGTGCTCATAGAGACGTGTAGAATAGTTTTATCTATTTAATTCTATCTTTTGATGCATAGTGTAATGTTCCTAATAGTGTTTTCTATATTTCCATGCATGTAATGATTGGTATGGTGCTTGTGTGGCGATGCTCGTAGTATTAGAGGGCGAGTTCTTCGAGGAGAACGATTATGAGCAGTTCTAGGATCAAGTGGATTTTCAAGGCAAGTGTATATATGGTCTCCTTCATACCTATCAATGATGCAATTGTTTAAATTCATATGCATGAGTCCAAATTGATAAACCCTAAGTTTTTACCTAGGATTACTTATACTTTATACCTTGTCACCTATGGGAGTTTATGCATTAGAATACTGTGCTATGCTTTGCTCAACAATGACTTATGTTAATATTGATTAATTGTTGCTATTGCAACATGAGATAAAATGAGCTTTTTAGCAACATGGTTTAGGAGAGTGGAGCAAAGAATCTTTTGAGCTCTACTCACTCTCCATAAAGGTTACACTTAAAGCAGCCACCCAGGATGTTCCATACAACCTTCAGGATTATATGGCTCTGATCTTAGACAAGTAACTAGATCTTCTCTAGCTCGTTAGTAGTTACCGAAAGGCGCTAAAGGGGGGCCTAGGTTTAAGAATGGGTTCCGAGCCTGTCAAGATATGTGCTGGGCTACGGTCACATGGGGTGCCAATCTTGAAGGAGGCCTCCATTCGCCTAGCTGCCGAAACCTTGTGTCTGCTAACTTACTAGAGTGACTAGTAAAAAGCTTCGTAGTGGTTCCCTGCCCGCTCACCTTGGCAGTGTTTGTGGGTCGACGGGCCCCCGGCATCTGGGAATACACGACTCACGGGTAAAGTTGTACAAGCTCTGCAGAGTTAATTTCATCTGATATATCAGCCGTGCTCACGGACACGAGCGGCCTTGATCCTTTTTGTTCAACCTGTTACTTGGAGAATTTGGAGAACTTGGAGATGATTAATTTTGATTAATGTATTAACTATTACTTAGGATGGGCTATTCATTAAAATTAGTTATTTAGGTTATTAATAAAACTTGACAAACTAAAAGCAACTGCAACTAAGCAAAGTTTAGCCTTTTTGAGCCTTGCATTCCCCCATTATATACTTGCTGAGCGTGGTAAGCTGACACTTGTCGTTGTTTACCAAATCATAAAAAATCCCGGATGGGTACCAGATGATGATGAAGATTCCGATGATTTCCCGGAGGATATCCAGGACTTCTGAAGATGACGTGCCCCCAGTTGGCGTCCCTATTGGTCCAGAGAGTTTTGTTTTATCGTATCCACTGTAAATAAAGCCGTTGGCTATGATGTGAACACACTTGATGTAATAAGTATTTTATTGTTGTTCGTGAATAATGATAAACCATTTGTGGTAGTATGTGGTTTTGGACTTCCTGGGTCCACATATACTATCATTCGGATTTCTTCAAAAATGCAGGTGTTACAAATTGGTATCAGAGCCGAACTGACTGTAGGACGCCTTCTTTAGGTAGAACTGGATACCCTCTAGGAGTATTTGCAAAACTTTTATTGCTCTTATTAATTTAGTATAAATTTTTCTGGTACTCTACCATCATTCTCTACAAAATTTCTCAGATTTGATTCATATTTAAAAAACAGGTCGATGGCGCGCACTAAGAAGACTGCCCGCAAGAGCTCTTGAGGCCGTGCTCCCACCCTTGCAGAGTACCTTTGCCAGTTCGAGCCTCAGGAGGACCCCGTCGAGCAGGAGGTAGCTGGAGACCCCAGCGACGACTCAGGGGACTCGAGTGACGATGAGTCCTCTGACCACTCTGACTCCGATAGCCGCTCTAGGACTGATGCCTGACGAGCGTGACGACGCCCAGGGTGGAGGCGGAGATGACCCGCCACACTAGGACCTCGTCGTGGACGACGAGGAGGGCGAGGTGCCACACCCTGGCTGGACTCGCATGACCTACACTGCTTTGGATGGAGACGAGTTCTACCATCCCAAGCTTCTTCAGCTCGCTCAGCGCTAGTACGCTACGCTCACCGTCACCGTCGAGTACAGGAGCAGGAGGTTCCTCCACCCCGACCACGCCGATTACTGGGACACCAAGGTCTTCATGAAGACCTGGTGTGACGCGGAGAGAGCCCGGAGGATCCGCACCGTTACCCGCGCGTTGACTCCTACTTACACCCATGAGTTTGGAGTTGAGGATGCGGCGAGGCAGGCTCTCTACGTGCACCAGGAGATGGTGTACCCCACCATCCGAGAGGACGACAACCGCTACATCCCTCGACGCCATGATGGAGAGCCCGGTTGCAGGGTCGCTGAGTTGCAGGAGGGCGAGAGTGCCAGGCTGGCAGCTAGAGTGCCACTGGTGGTCTCGCTCAACAGCGCCCTGGACTGAGCTATGATGGACTAGAGGACCATGAGGATGGAGCTCGAGAGGTTGCAGGACAGGATCGACGACCTGGAGCGTCAGCAGCAGGAGGGACAGCCATGAGGACATGCACCTTCCCTGGCGCACGACCCAGCCATCCTTGCTCAGCGTAAGAGGCACCACCCAGGCTGCACCTGCTCCCACACGACAGTTGACCACTAGGAGCTCTTCTCATGCTATCGAGTCATGAATATGCAAGTTGTTTGGTTGAGTCTATCTTTTTCATATCGAGTCAGTGAAAAACTGTAACACCCCTGGTGTTACGGTTAATTAAAACCTGCCATGTCATCATCCTTAGTTGCAAATCATCCCGCATCAAATCTGATCACTGTGCATCACTAAGACAATTTTTATTTTCACATGTGAATGTGCTTAGGTACCTTTGGGTGACTTTATGATTTGAATAATTGGTTGTGTGTATGCCTCTAAATCCAAATAAAAAATAAAAAGGAAAACAATTAAAAACCGTAATCGGACCCAAAAACCTAAATCAAAAACTAAATAGAATGAAGTGTTGGTCCTTAAACAAAAATTGTAAATATTTAAAAGTTGAACAACTTCTATTTTGAGTAATTTTGAAGTTATTAAAAATAATTTCAAATAAAATCTTAATCTAGGTTTTAAAGTTTAAACTTGAAATATGAATTCAAAAACTACTAGGAATCTGATGATGGTCTTTTAATAAAAGATTTAGCCCTTTCAAAATGGAGCAACTTTCATGTTTGGATATTTTAATTTTTACCAGAGAAAATTTAAATTAAACCCCAAATAGTGCTTGTTTATTCAAATTTAAAATGCCCTTTCAAAAATTATCAATAATTTGGGCAAACTCCTTTAATTAAAGTTGTAAGTCTTTTCAAATTGAACAACTTTTATATTGGAGGATTTTGATGTTATGCAGTGAGATTTTGAATTAAACCCTAAACAGTGTTTTGAAATTTAAATTTGGAAATGCTATTTCAAATTTTATCAAGAATCTGATCAAACTCTAATAATGAAAGTTGTAGGGATTGACAAATGGAACAAATTATATTTTTACATAAATTCAAGTTGTTTAGTAAAATTTGGAGAATTGAATTGGATTTCATTTAAATTCTAAAACCCACATTTACCCCCTTTTTCATATTTCAAAATCCATTCAAAATTTGAATGTGGTTCAGAAACCAAACTTGTTCAGCACAAAATTTACTACAACTTATACATTGGAAATTTTTCAAATTATTATATAAAATAAAAATTAATTTCAGCAAATAGGGTTAGGACCTAGATTTGCTACAGTGTTTGTCAGGGGGGTCCGGTACTGGGCTCTGCCCGCGAGCAGGGCGCGTGCACGCACCGGCCGCCAGCGATGCCCGGGGCCAGCCGGCCACGTGTCGTCGACAGTACCAGACCCATGGGGGTCCTCTCCACACCCCGCACCGCATTCCTTGTCCTATTTATAGCCGCGTCGGCCGTTGTTCCTTCACCGTTACTCCATGGTCGCCACCGACGACCTCACTGCCGCCGGTAAAACTCGCATAGCTCATAGCACCATTGTCTGCTTCACTTCGCAGTTAGTTGCGCCTCCCTCTTGAGAAGCCATAGAGCCCGCTCCCATCTCTGTTTGTCCCTGGAATCGCGTGTGCGACTCGTTCTTCTCTACGGCCGTCTGGAAGCGCCACCGTGCTCGGCCGGTCGTGGCCGGTCCGTTTCGGTGAGTCTCGTGACCTTCTGATGCTTGTTTTGGGTTCCCCTTCTCGCTGTGAAGCTCTTGGTCCAGACGGTTCTCTGGTTGATGCTCAGGACACGTTGGAACGAGGTCCTTGCCGCCGTGGCCACGCCACCCAGCCGTCCTCGCCACCAGAACCCCTGCTCCGATCTGTCTCCACCTTGACCAAGGCGAGTACCTATGTTGCCATCATCTTTTAGTACCTTAATTTCCCTCCGTTTGGATACTACCGCTACACCCTTGCTGGAACACGTGCGCCACGCCAAGCCAGTCGCCGGCTGTACGCCATGGCCACCGCTGCTTGGGCTGCGGTGCTTTTGGTACCGAGCTTTGGGGACTAAGTCATTTCACTCGAGGATGGGGAGGCTTGGGGGCATGCTCATCCGGGCTGGAGTCCTCGTCGCCAGCACGCTGCCGCGGCCGGGGCTGTGCGCGCGCGGTGCCAATGAGAGAGGAGCTGGGAGGGAGAAGCAGGCCGAGCAGGCCGCACTCGAGCCGTGTTGGGCAGGCCCAGTAGAGCGGGTGAGCGCGGGAGTGCGGTAGGCCGAGCTGGGCTGCCGAGTGGGTCGGCCCAGTAACACTAGAACATGTGAGAAATGGATTTTTGTCATTTCTGCAGAAAATAAATGGGGTTAAGACTTGGTTATTTTGTGGTAATTTATGTAGAGCTCCTAAAATCATGAAAATATTCCTTTAACATCTTTGTAATATTTTTAACCTGGGAAAAATATGTAATAAAGATTTATGACACTTTTTGTGTACTATAAAAATGTACCTTTTAAATGGAAAATAAGAATTCTAGGATTTTTGTAGGCTAAGATAATTGCCCAAAAATTATGAAATTTATTTTTACACTGTTTTATGCTTAGAGTGAGCTTCACAAAAAAATTTAGGTTTATTTGATGATGTTCAGGTATACCCTTAATTATATAATTTAATATTTAGTTGATAATTATCAAAAAGAGGAGCATAAATATAAGAATAACTTTGGGTGAATTCTTGGGGTTGATTGGGGGACCTTGGGACACCTTTATCACTGCTGTTTCATGGGGTACCATTGTAGGTTTAATATGCTCATGGTGAATTGAAGATAGTAAGAAACTAAAATGCCTTTATACTTCATAAAACTTTCCGTTGGTTAATGCATGTGGGTGATCTGGATTGGTTCTTAGATGCAACTTCTTGAGTAAAAAGGAGTAATCAAGTATGTTCCTATGTTAGGATTTTAATAGTCCTCTCGTAAGTGAACATGGAATGACTTGCTTGGGTAAACAATTAAATGCTAAAGCAAAACCCTAGTCGAAAATCAATAGTTGATTTTGTTGGTTTGTAACTGTATCGTGAAGGCAAGTTGTACTCAACTTTCAAATTAAGTTTACTTCCTATTGATCAGTGATTTAGTGCATCTCCTGCATCATGGCATACATATCATCATGTTAAGCATTGCATTATTATTTCGAATAGTGAACGCACGGTGATTATTATCGAAAGCAAGTCCCGAGTAAGGTCTTCACTCGGTGGACGTGGACCCTTCTCGGTGATTGACTTCAGGGTTCTATCTACTTCAAGAAACAGGCAAGCCCCGGTGCATTTGCCCCTCCTTGTTATTTAAAAATATTTATCACTTGAGTTAATCTACTGCATTAGGTTAATAGGAGTTGAGTGATAACCCATTGATGCATTACCTTTCCTTGACCACATATTATACCTGAGACCCTGATTTATTTAAAAGTATTGAAAAATGCTTAGTCATGCTTAATGATAGAGTTGCAAAAATGCTATTTTGAAAACCGTGATGATATGAAACAAATGAATCAGTTTATGGGATTGGTATTGTCCTCATTTGGTGATGGTGTACTTGGCCAGTCCATTATCATCAACGTGGATGGGTTTTTCGTTTGGTTGACCATCTGTTTGGGTTAGAGTCCCAACGATCCTTGCCATCGGAAAAGGGATGCGAAAACCGGGTGGTCTCCAGTGTACTTGGGTTAGAGTCCCAATGCATGGTGTCCAACGGAAAAATATTTAGGGACCATTCGTTGTCGGCCTGCTGTGATCATGACTTTGCAACTAGCCACATACAACGGAAAGCCTCTGACTCCGGTGGCTCTACTGCTGGAACCGACAACCACGCACTGGGAGTGGAGAGATGGCGAGAGTAGCGTGTACCCTCGTGGCCGGCGTGCCTGGAGACTAGAGGGGTACTGTGCTCTCGGGTGGCGCAGGACCGGTTCCGGGGTATGAAAAGCCGTGGTAGGCGGGGTTGGCAAATGCAAGCTTAAGTGCTACATATGCAGTGTGGATAGGGATCACCTATTGGGTACTTCTGGATTCGAATCGACGTTGCTCCTCGGTTAATGGAGACATGATCCTCACCCTTACAGCAAAGAGTGGTTCGGAACTAAGTGTTTTTGAGAATGAAAAGAAAATTGAAAGTACATGATATATGAGAATTGATATCGGAATTATGGATATGAATAAAATAATATTGTGATCAAATAATGAAATAGGATAGCGATGCTTTTCTGCAAAATATTTTGACTCTTGTTCAAGCCTTACCTTGACTTCCTCTTAGCCTGCATTCCTGAGTCTAATTTCACACCTTTAGTCGGGTAAGACTTGCGGAGTACCCCATGTACTCAGGGTTTGTTAACCCCTGTTGCAGGTGACTTAGGTGTACCGCTCTGCGTGGGACCGTGCCGGTCAACGGATCGTGCATGGATGAAAAAGTATATGATGTAATCCCTTTTGCAGGGTGTAAAGTTGTATACTGCTACTCCACTACGAAACTCTGGTTTGGGATAATGTAAGCTAGATTTGTAAATCTATATTAATGTAACTCTTCCGCACTCTTTACTCTGATTTATCTCATTTGTGTAAACTGTTGTAATACTTGTAAGGTCTTTACAGTGAGATCCTCGGGGAAAGTAGGGTTTCCTATGAGATGCGACGGGCCACTTAAGTCAAAAGGGAACTCGTGCAGACTAGTCAAAGGTCCTTAGGGATGATGACGGGACACGTGGGCCCTATGATTAAGGCGGTTCTGTCACAAGTGGTATCAGAGCATTTCATTGTAAAGTACTTGCAGTATTACTTTACAAAAACTTCAAAAGGATTTCGAATGGATAAAATTGATGGGGTAGTTTGGTCCGAGTTATTTTCGAACTTTTCTCATTCATTCTATAGCATCTTTCCTCGATTACTTTTATAGATCTATAGTTAGGTTTTGAGCTTAGTAGTGGATTAGCACCTTAAGTATGCCCTATGTTTGAAAACGTTGAGTGCATATCACTTTAATAATTAATTTAATCAGTATATTACGTATATGTCAGGGTATCCTGGCTTGCGTTGGAACGCTCATGCATCATGACATTACAACTATTAGTAATACCCCCGATATGAATTAAATCTCTACTTTCTAAAATAAAACCTGTTTCCAAATATATATTTTGTTAAAAACAAATTCTTACCTTTCTTTTCAATGGATGGAACCGCAAGACCCTACCACTGGAATCGACGAATGCCTGGCTATGTTCGGAACTCCTACGGTGTTGTGGCAGTTACTACAGGAAGTAGGCTATTCGAACCTCCAAAGTATCGTTGGTCCCGTACTCTTGTCCTTGGTCGGCCGTGGTATGAAGTGTCACTTCGGATCCCAGCTTGTACCACCGCTCCGTTTTGGCCAGCGTGGGAAGCGCAGGCTAAAGGTATGAGTCCCTGGGAAGGAGCTCAGGCTACAGCAATGGAAGCCCTGAGAAAGATCTGCTTCAGGTGTCGGAAAGAAGTCAAAGTTTCTACTCTGAGAATGTTTCCGTCAGAGGCACCAGGGAATTGGGATGGTCTTCAACGACAAGCCAAGCAATTGGAAGAAGAGTCTGATCAGCAAGATCCCATATTGGTAGCCACTACTCGAGTTATGCTAGCCGTCCTTAATCTCCATCTAACCCATGAGCGAGGACGCGAGGAGTGGCAGGAACTTTACTCTGAATGTTATGAAGCACTCAAGAGCACAGAACTCAAGAAGAAGAAGGCCAATAAGAAAGCCTTAAAGTGGCAAGAGGCTGCTCAGATCCGTGATGTGGAAAAGATCGGTCTGGACGTCCAGGTGGAAGCACTCGAAGCACAGCGACAAGCAGACCAGCACCGCATAGAAGAACTGGAGAGTCTGGTGGATAGTCTTCACCTTCAGACAGGACTTCTCATCCAGCAGCGCGAAGAAGCTCATTCTTATGCCGTAATGGCAAGAGAAGGTCTTAGAGAGACCGTTGGGTATTTGCAGCATCAGGATGCGATGTTTTGGGGCCTGTATAACACCTATTAGCAACAACTTTAGGCAGCCCATCAGAATATCATCGATCTGCAATGAGAAGTGCAAATGCTCTATGCCATGAATGATCCAATTCCAGATATAGAGGTTCCAGCAGCTGACCATCAGGAAGAATCTGGTTCAGCAGAGAATGCCGATGAAGAGTTGGAGGAAGTAGCAAGTGACTCGGAGTCAGAGGTAGTGAATGGTCAGGTTGATTAGTTTATGAAGGTAGATTGTCTCCTAGACCCAGTGTCAAATCAGGTCAAGTCTGAGGTTAAGTGTCCTTGTAATCCAAAACCCTGTGTCGATAGAAAACTGGTGTAATGATAGTTCAATAAGTTGGTGTAAGTCGACCTAAGCTAGTAGTCAATGTGAACTAATATGTAAACCTCGGATAGTCCCTTGTCATCGGCCAGATCATTTCCTGTTTAAGCTTATGAGTGTTAGGTGTGTTCAAAAGTTAGTAAAGTTTGCCATAAGACTAAGTCTTAACAATCCTCGTTAATCTTCGCTCCAAAAGTTTCCAGTCCTTGGGGAACTTCGGGACACAGTCCACCCAACACTAAAAATTGATAAATCTTTGGTTAGCTAAATCTACCTATGTGGCAGTTTTGATTTTCTCCTTTCACGACACATACTATTTCCTTGAAACTATCGACCAAAAGGTGTTGGTTGAAAGCTATTGTAATTGTAGTCTATGGGATATCATGCTTCAAGACAATGACACAGTGTCGAAATCTGGGGTCTCCTATGGGTCGCAACCATGGGAAAATTACTGTCGGACGCTCGCTGTTGTCAGAGTTAATGGTCATGATCTGAGCCTACAATTAATGTGCTTTCACTCCCTTTTCAAATACCTTTTACAAGAATTCGTATCAATATTTCTTCATGAGTTTCAAAATCCTTTTTGCTTTTCATAACTATATTAAAACCCACTTTGAGAATTCACATCTGATCTCTCCGAATTCTCAAGATTCTTTGTCTTTGCAATCATCTTAATTTCATCTGATAAGATAACAGGAACCAATTTGGAAATGATACCTAAGATCCAATTGCTTGAAAATGGTATCTGCGATCCGCTGAAGATTTCCTGTTGTTTTATGGATTTCTGGTTATTTATAAATGCCTTGAGATCTATTTTAAAATTCACTTCTTCGGAAAGTTTGGGACGCACTTTAATTCACCCATAGACTCAGGATGAAAACCTAGCACTAGACCGTGACTTTTATCTACATACGTGCATGCCTTGATCCGACGCGTACCCCTCACTCAAATCCAACATGTTATTCTAAAATCATTATGGTTGTGCCTATAGTGATGTCATGACCTGCGACCACGGTGCTGCGTCGAAACCTAGGGTCTCTCACGTGCTATGGCCACGCCGAGATTCTGCTAGGCACGCGTAGGTATCGAGGTCTAAGGCTGTGACGTACTATAGCTTCGCAACTAATAAAGTTTCTTTGTTTGCACTATATGTGGAAACAAAATTATCTCGCTTCAATGTAACATGATCTACGGCTGCGATAAAATATAGCAACCTGAGATCTCCTGTAACTCACAATCACATGAGATTCTGATGGGTATATGCTCGTATCAAGGTCCATGGTCATTTTACATCATAACCACAATCGATATACTTACTCCCTTTATTGGGGTTACTTTAATTGTGTTCTATGATGGTATCTCGATCCATGACTATGGTGCCATGTCAAAACTTGGAATCTTCTGTGAACTGCAGTCATATAAGACCTTACCAGGGTACACACTGGTATCGTAGTCGGTACTCCTGAATCATTGTAACTTGCAATTAATGTGCCCTCACTCTACTTGTAACCGCCCTTAAAAGATATTCCTCGCCAAGGTTGTATTTCAGAGAAATAAGGTTTCAAGTTTTAGTGTTGAGAGACAACTGATTAGGTCAAATAAGAATCTTCCTCATAACAGATAGTAAGAGAAGTGTGGGCTAGTAGCTTACCAACTCAAGCGTTTGAACACTTGTCAGTTGCATAGGATGTCTTTCATGTGACACCACTCGAGAAGTAACTTCAAGTGTCAAATCGGGTTATTGACTTGGTAGGAGTGGAATTGAACTAGATCTGACGCACTCCAAATACTCAGCGCGGGTCATAAACCAATAAGAGATCGTGTTACTCAAAGGACTTCAACAGGATGATGCACAAGTATGTTGGAATCAGTCTTCAGGAGAAGAAACAACCCGAGAAAATCAAAGAAATTCTCATCTGAAAACCTTCCTAAGTTCTTTGCTACCCTTTAGAAGGGAATTATCCCTTTTAAGACTTACAAAATATAAAACCCTACTTTCTCTATAGTCAAGTTTGAAAAATGTTTTCTTGACTTGTTTTCTTTTCCATTACTAAACCTAAGGCTTTAGCCGCATCTTAAATCTCGAGACGACATTTATTTTAAGGGGGGAGGCTGTAACACCCCTGGTGTTACGGTTAATTAAAACCTGCCATGTCATCATCCTTAGTTGCAAATCATCCCGCATCAAATCTGATCACTGTGCATCACTAAGACAATTTTTATTTTCACATGTGAATGTGCTTAGGTACCTTTGGGTGACTTTATGATTTGAATAATTGGTTGTGTGTATGCCTCTAAATCCAAATAGAAAATAAAAAGGAAAACAATTAAAAACCGTAATCGGACCCGAAACCCTAAATCAAAAACTAAATAGAATCAAGTGTTGGTCCTTAAACAAAAATTGTAAATCTTTAAAAGTTGAAAAACTTCTATTTTGGGTAATTTTGAAGTTATTAAAAATAATTTCAAATAAAATCTTAATCTAGGTTTTAAAGTTTAAACTTGAAATATGAATTCAAAAACTAGTAGGAATCTGATGATGGTCTTTTAATAAAAGATTTAGCCCTTTCAAAATGGAGCAACTTTCATGTTTGGAGATTTTAAAGTTTACCAGAGAAAATTTAAATTAAACCCCAAATAGTGCTTGTTTATTCAAATTTAAAATGCCCTTTCAAAAATTATCAATAATTTTGGCAAACTCCTTTAATGAAAGTTGTAAGTATTTTCAAATTGAACAACTTTTATATTGGAGGATTTTGATGTTATGCAGTGAGATTTTAAATTAAACCCTAAACAGTGTTTTGAAATTTAAATTTGGAAATGCTATTTCAAATTTTATCAAGAATCTGACCAAACTCTAATAATGAAAGTTGTAGGGATTGACAAATAGAACAACTTATATTTTTACATAAATTCAAGTTGTTTAGTAAAATTTGGAGAATTGAATTGGATTTCATTTAAATTCCAAAACCCACATTTACCCCCTTTTTCATATTTCAAAATCCATTCAAAATTTGAATGTGGTTCAAAAACCAAACTTGTTCAGCACAAAATTTACTACAACTTCTACATTGTAAATTTTTCAATTTATTATATAAAATAAAAATTAATTTCAGCAAATAGGGTTAGGACCTAGATTTGCTACAGTGTTTGTCAGGGGGGTCCGGTACTGGGCTCTGCCCGCGCGCGGGGCGCGTGCACGCGCCGGCCGCCGGCGATGCCCGGGGCCGGCCGGCCGCGTGTCGTCGACAGTACCAGACCCATGGGGGTCGTCTCCACACCCCGCACCGCATTCCTTGTCCTATTTATAGCCGCGTCGGCCGTTGTTCCTTCACCATTACTCTATGGTCGCCACCGACGACCTCACTGCCGCCGGTAAAATTCGCACAGCCCACAGCACCATTGTCTGCTTCACTTCGCAGTTAGTTGCGCCTCCCTCTTGAGAAGCCATAGAGCCCGCTCCCATCTCTGTTTGTCCCTGGAATCGCGTGTGCGACTTGTTCTTCTCTACGGCCGGCTAGAAGCGCCGCCGTGCTCGGCCGGTCGTGGCCGGTCTGTTTCGGTAAGTCTCGTGACCTTCTGATGCTTGTTCTGGGTTCCCCTTCTCGCTGTGAAGCTCTTGGTCCAGACGGTTCTCTAGTTGATGCTCAGGACACGTTGGAATAAGGTCCTTGCCGCCGTGGCCACGCCACCGAGCCGTCCTCGCCACCAGAACCCCTGCTCCGATCTGTCTCCACCTTGACCAAGGCGAGTACCTGTGTTGCCATCATCTTTTAGTACCTTAATTTCCCTCTGTTTGGATACTACCGCTACACCCTTGCCGGAACACGTGCGGCACGCCAAGCCAGTCGCCGGCTGTCCGCCATGGCCGCCGCTGCTTGGGCTGCGGTGCTTCTGGTACCGAGCTTTGGGGACTAAGTCATTTCACTCGAGGATGGGGAGGCTTGGGGGCATGCTCATCTGGGCTGGAGTGCTCGTCGCCGGCACGCTGCCGCGACCGGGGCTGCGCGTGCGTGGTGCCGACGAGAGAGGAGCTGGGAGGGAGAAGCAGGCCGAGCAGGCCGCGCTCGGGCCGTGTTGGGCAGGCCCAGTAGAGCGGGTGAGCACGGGAGTGCGGTAGGCCGAGCTGGGCCGCCGAGTGGGTCGGCCCAGTAACACTAGAACATGTGAGAAATGGATTTTTGTCATTTCTGCAGAAAATAAATGGGGTTGAGACTTGGTTATTTTGTGGTAATTTATGTAGAGCTCATAAAATCATGAAAATATTCCTTTAACATCTCTGTAATATTCTTAACCTGGGAAAAATATGTAATAAAGATTTATGACACTTTTTGTGTACTATAAAAATGTACATTTTAAATGGAAAATGAGACTTCTAGGATTTTTGTAGGCTAAGATAATTGCCCAAAAATTATGAAATTTATTTTTACACTGTTTTATGCTTAGAGTGAGCTTCACAATAAAAATTTAGGTTTATTTGATGATGTTCAGGTATACCCTTAATTATATATTTTAATATTTAGTTGACAATTATCAAAAAGAGGAGCATAAATATAAGAATAACTTTGGGTGAATTCTTGGGGTTGATTGGGGGACCTTGGGACACCTTTATCACTGCTGTTTCATGGGGTACCGTTGTAGGTTTAATATGCTCATGGTGAATTGAAGATAGTAAGAAACTAAAATGCCTTTATACTTCATAAAACTTTCCGTTGGTTAATGCGTGTGGGTGATCTGGATTGTTTCTTAGATGCAACTTCTTGAGTAAAAAGGAGTAATCAAGTATGTTCCTATGTTAGGATTTTAATAGTCCTCTCGTAAGTGAACATGGAATGACTTGCTTGGGTAAACAATTAAATGCTAAAGCAAAACCCTAGTCGAAAATCGATAGTTGATTTTGTTGGTTTGCAACTGTATCATGAAGGCAAGTTGTACTCAACTTTCAAATTAAGTTTACTTCCTATTGATCAGTGATTTAGTGCATATCCTGCATCATGGCATACATATCATCATGTTAAGCATTGCATTATTATTTCGTGTAGTGAACGCACGGTGATTATTATCGGAAGCAAGTCCCAAGTAAGGTCTTCACTCGGTGAACGTGGACCCTTCTCAGTGATTGACTTCAGGGTTCTATCTACTTCAAGCAACAGGCAAGCCCCGGTGCATTTGCCCCTCCTTGTTATTTAAAAATATTTATCACTTGAGTTAATCTACTGCATTAGGTTAATAGGAGTTGAGTGATAACCCATTGATGCATTACCTTTCCTTGACCACATATTATACCTGAGACCCTGATTTATTTAAAAGTATTGAAAAATGCGTAGTCATGCTTAATGATAGAGTTACAAAAATGCTATTTTGAAAACTGTGATGATATGAAACAAATGAATCAGTTTATGGGATTGGTATTGTCCTCGTTTGGTGATGGTGTACTTGGCCAGTCCATTATCATCAACGTGGATGGGTTTTCCGTTTGGTTGACCATCTGTTTGGGTTAGAGTCCCAACGATCCTCGCCATCGGAAAAGGGATGCGAAAACCGGGTGGTCTCCAGTGTACTTGGGTTAGAGTCCCAATGCATGGTATCCAACGGAAAAATATTTAGGGACCATTCGTTGTCGGCCTGCTGTGATCATGACTTTGCAACTGGCCACATACTACGGAAAGCCTCTGACTCCGGTGGCTCTACTGCTGGAACCGACAACCACGCACTGGGAGTGGAGAGATGGCGAGAGTAGCGTGTACCCTCGTGGCCGGCGTGCCTGGAGACTAGAGGGGTACTGTGCTCTCGGGTGGCGCAGGACCGGTTCCGGGGTATGAAAAGCCGTGGTAGGCGGGGTTGGCGTATGCAAGCTTAAGTGCTACATATGCAGTGTGGATAGGGATCCCCAGCTGGGTACTTCTGGATTCGAATCGATGTTGCTCCTCGGTTAATGGAGAAATGATCCTCACCCTTACAGCGAAGAGTGGTTCGGAACTAGGTGTTTTTGAGAATGAAAAGAAAATTGAAAGTACATGATATATGAGAATTGATATCGGAATTATGGATATGAATAAAATAATATTGTGATCAAATAATGAAATAGGATAGCGATGCTTTTCTGCAAAATATTTTGACTTGCTCAAGCCTTACCTTGACTTCCTCTTAACCTGCATTCCTGAGTCTAATTTTACACCTTTAGTCGGGTAAGACTTGCGGAGTACCCCATGTACTCGGGGTTTGTTAACCCCTGTTGCAGGTGACTTAGGTGTACCGCTCTGCGTGGGACCGTGCCGGTCAACGGATCGTGCATGGATAAAAAAGTATATGATGTAATCCCTTGGGCAGGGTGTAAAGTTGTATACTGCTACTCCACTACGAAACTCTGGTTTGGGATAATGTAAGCTAGATTTGTAAATCTATATTAATGTAACTCTTCCGCACTCTTTACTCTGATTTATCTCATTTGTGTAAACTGTTGTAATACTTGTAAGGTCTTTACAGTGAGATCCTCGGGGAAAGTAGGGTTTCCTATGAGACCCGACGGGCCACTTAAGTCAAAAGGGAACTCGTGCAGACTAGTCAAAGGTCCTTAGGGACGATGACGGGACACGTGGGCCCTATGATTAAGGCGGTTCCGTCACAAAAACTTGTCTTATTAATGTGCTTGCCTGCTTGTTATGGTGCAACATGGATGATTTGGATCTTTGCATGGTTGTGATGAGTGTGGGGCATGTCCACAACCATCAACTTAATACTAATGGTCTTAATGTTTAAATAATAGTGGTTGGGTTTACGCTTCAAAATTTTCTCAACCTGTTTCACCTGGGTGCCCTGCAAATTTTGGATCATACCCAAAAATCTGCATATCCTATGACTGAGAAAATTTTATGAGTAAATCTGGACTTCTCTACCTACCTTTTGCAACTGGTTTCACATCCATAGCTATCACGGTTTGAGATTTATGGCCGTTCGAAATCGTCACTGTCTACTGTCAGAAAATTGAAAACAGATCTGAAAGATTGCAGTTTTTATCAAGTTTCGCCAATGAATCAGAAAAGGTAATCTACATAAGAGTTGTAGAAAATTTTTCAACCTTTCCAGCGGTATAGCCCTTGTATTCAGATTGTTTCAGAGAATAAATTATGCTCAGATTACTGCACTGCTGATTTTTGTCTATCGCCTGAAAAAAAATTCAGATTGTGTATCATCTCTAATGTAACCAAGTCATGGACCTATTTACTTACTATGCTGATCATACCTGAGTAATATTTGACCTCTACAACAAGGAACTCATCCAAGGTATGTACTTGTTACAGATGGTGCATACAAGAAGTGGAGGTAGTGGCAGGAATCCGCCACCACTGCCCCCACCCATGTCGATGGAACAGCTTATGGCCATGCAAACTCAACTCATGCAGCAGATGGCACAGGCTATGCAAAATGTTCAGAACAACCCTCCACCACAGGCCCCTCAACAAGTCCGTGATAAGCGTGCCGAGTTTCTGAAAGGTCGCCCGCCTACTTTCAACAGCTCTCCTGACCCGCTTGAAGCGGATGATTGGCTCCGTGCAGTGGAGCGCCAGCTTGAGATAGCTCAATGCAGTGATCGCGAGAAGGTTCTTTATGCTTCAGGGCAGCTTCAAGGCGCCGCTCTTGATTGATGGGAAACTTTTCAAAATGGTCATGCAAATGCTAATCAAATCACATGGCAAGAATTTAGGGAGAGTTTTCGTTCCCACCACGTTCCTGCTGGCATCATGAGGCTTAAGAGGAAGGAGTGTAACAACCCTAAAAATCCACACAACCTAAAAATCCCAACCAATTAAAATTTTTCATTTATTTATTATGAAAACCCATTTTTCTTGTGCAAGCATATAGGTTTCATTATGAATTTGGTAAATAAAGGAGTGTAGTTTGCATTTTAATTCCATTAACATAGAATAATAACTTATGCATCACATTTGGGATTTATTGCAATTTATGTTTGTATTTACTCAATATTTAAAATGGGCAATATATGTATATATACACTAAAATGAAAATAGAAAAGGAGAAAGAGAGTTAGGCCAGCCATTCGGCCAGCCGGTCTGCTAAGCCAGCCCAAGCCAGCCCGGCCTTCCTCTCCTCACCTCACCCGCGCGGCCCACGTTGCGGCTCGGCAGCGCGCGCGCGACCGGCACACACGCGCTCGCGCTCGCTGCCAACCCGGCCCCGCCTGTCAGCCGCTCTCGCCCTCCCCACTGTTCTTCTTCCTCGCAGAGGCGACGGGGCCGAGTGCACGCAATTCGCGTGACCCCGGACCCACGGCCGACAGCACCACGTCCCGCAGAGCTGTCCCCCTCCTGTCCCCTCCTTTCTTGGCCGCCAAGCGAGCCCGCGCGCACCACCAGAGCCCTAGCATCGAGCGCCCGTAGCCCTCTGATCTACCGAGATCAATCGCGGCCGTCCGCCATGGGAACCTGCCAAGCTCGCCTATAAATTGGAGCACCTGAGGAGCCCTAGCCCATTCCCACTCGCAGCCGCCACGCTGCGGATCCACAAGCCACCGCACCCCACCGCATAGCCGAGAGAGAGAGAGAAGGGCGGAGCAGAGGAGGAGGAGCTGCCGGAGCGCCGCCGCCGCGGAGCACGCCGAGCCGGACACGGAGGAGAAGCCGGAGCCCGTCGCGGTTCGGCACGGCACTGCGTATGCTCAGCACGGCTCCGACTCGCCACTGCACCGCCATCATAGCTTCACCGACACCACGGTGAGCCATCGCACGCCATGTCCGAACCTTGCCCTGCTTTTGCCATGGCGTTCCACCCTCGGGACGCGCAGGCACGAGCCTTTACCGGCTCGGGAAGATCACCTGCACCATGCACTCATTCGACCGGCCGAAACCCCCGGACTACAAGCTTGCTAGACCGAGAACGCAGCACGACGCGTTCTCGGCGGAGCGCGCTCACCACCGACGCGTTCCGACGCCGAATCACCCGTTCCGAGCAATCCGACTAGCACCCGTATAGGTTAGAGCGTCGTGGAGCACCGCCACGACCCCTTGAGCTAGCTACGCGGATCTAAGCGCTAGAGGAAGCCTGAATCGCCTTGGCCGCGTGCGCCGCGACCTTACCGGAGCGCCGCCGCGAGCCGTCGCCAAAAGAAGGTCATGCCATGGCTAAAGTTCGCCACCAGAGTGTTGTATGCTTCTCTGGCCTCACCAATTTGACAAGACCGCATTCGATTGAACCAATACTTGGTCGTAGCCGCGTTGCCGCCTTCCGCCGTCGTCGGCGACACGCCGCCGCCACAACCGAGCACCTTGGGAATCTCGGTAGCCAAAATTGGTAGTTGGTATGCCATCGCCATAGACCCTGGAGGCGTATACATCTCCTAGAAGACCTCCTTAGCCCCGCCGGAACCTCACAGTCACGGCGACATCGCCGCCGACACGTTCCGCCTCGCCTAAAATCCGTTCCGAGTACCCCCGATCGCCTCGCGCTGCGGAGAGGGGCCGACGAGGTTCGCCAAGTCTGCCTCGGCACCGCCGCTAGATAGCCGAGCCCCGAATCACGACTGTCGCCTTGGCTACGTGCGCCTCCACCTCGTCGGAGAACCGCCGTATGCCGAGGGAGAGAAGGAGGCCATACCACGACTCTAACCCGCCACCATCTGGTCGGACGACTGCCTGAGCACGCCAATTGGGGAAAGCCGAGCCCTGTCTTGCCGAAATATGGTCATCGCCGCCCTGTCATCGTCCGCCGCACCGGAGAGACACCGCCGCCTTGAACAGACGCCCTGGAACCCTGCTAGCACCAAATTTCCGATTCGCCCGAGCCTCCCCGGAAGAGCTCGGGAGAGCAGCCCCCTTCGGCGCCCAAATTTCCGATTCGCCCGAGCCTCCCCGGTAGACCTCGGGAGAGCGGCACCCTCGGCGCCCAAATGTCCGATTCGCCCGAGCCTCCCCGGTAGACCTCGGGAGAGCGGCCCCCTTCGGCGCCCAAATCTCCGATTCGCCCGAGCCTCCCCGGTAGACCTCGGGAGAGCGGCCCCCTCGGCGCCCAAATTTCCGATTCGCCCGAGCCTCCCCGGTAGACCTCGGGAGAGCGGCACCCTCGGCGCCCAAATGTCCGATTCGCCCGAGCCTCCCCGGTAGACCTCGGGAGAGCGGCACCCTCGGCACCCCGAATTTCCGATTCGCCCGAGCCCCGCCGAGGTACGCCGAACTCCGCCGAGCTCCGCCGAGCTATGCCGAGCTCCGCCGAGCTACGCCAACGCCGGCAACTCTCTGGGAACCAGCATCGAACACCTGGTGGGCGACCATCAGGTTTGTGTTCTGATGAGGCGACACATGCCGCACTACTGGACCCGCGCGCCACGTGGACCAATCCCGAGCTGCCCCTGATTAATCGGCCATTTTCCCATTTTCAGAAAATAGGATAATCTTCGGAAATTCATAACTTATTCATTCGATGTCCAAAAATTTCGCACCATATATCAAAATTCTCAGAAAAATGAGATCTACAATCTAAGACTATGTTTGTGTGCATTTGGCTCTTTATTTTATTGGATTTTTCTGAAATACTCTATAGGAGTCGCTGACGCGACTATTTCGTGTTCGATTTCAGAGCCGGAGGAGGATCTGACTAAGGAGGACGACCACGAGTACTTTCAGGAGCTAGGAGACGACTACGAAGGTGCCACGTCCCACCAAATCCTTAGATCCTATTTAGGCATTGCAAATGACATTGTTGCTATTGCTTCATGATTATGTATGGATTGGTTGCATGGTAGTATATTTGAATTCCCTGCCTTGATAAGACTTTACCCTGCTGTCCGCTGCTAGGTTAGCTGCTGCTTAATTTACTGTTACTCTTCCACTACTTTCTACTTGCTATATGCTATGTGGTGAAATTGGGACGGTGTATAACTGATTATAACCACTGGGAGAGAGTGCTGCGTGCGTCTTGGGTGCGTGGTGAGGGTTGATGTCGACCAAGTGGGATGTGAGACAAGCCCATGGGGCAAGTCGTGCCGGGGGTGCAACCTGGGCATCCCCAAGCGAGATACCTGTGGCGGGTAAAGTTGTTGAGGAGGTCCCGGGTGGGATAGCCTTGGTGGTTTGAAGCCCGTGGACGGAGGTGCTACGATGGCACGGGGAGAGTATCCCCTAAGTGGAGATGCCTGCTTGGTCAAACCTAGGATGGACTAGTTTCAGGTTCATGGGAATCCTTTTCTACTCACTCGCTTCTGATGGGCCGGAGACGGCTGGACTACTTGGTAGGACGGTGCCACTACTGCTAGGTTGAAAGGTGATAAGGGTGGGCGGAGACGGTCGATGGGTTCCCGTTCCGTTCTAGATGCACAGTACCACTGGATGGGCCCGGTACTGTGTCTCCCAGTCTCAGCATAACGGTGTAGGATCCGGAATATCCCAGGGCTGAGTGATAGGGTGGCATCGACCTAGGCAAGCAAGCACCCGGAATTCTGCCTAGGTGTTTGCGCAACACCTATGATGGCTAATCTTGTGGGTAGTGAAACCTCTGCAGAGTGTATGGTTGATCGATCGATACATATGCCAACCTGTTGGCTATGGACCTTTCCTGTGAAGCTTCTACTAGTGTAGTGAGTGTTCTCTTCTCCCCTGGATGACATTTTTCCGGCAGTGTACCCGTTGTGGTAGTGTGCCGCTGAGATAGGCCCGAGAGGGAGTTGGGCCTGTCGAATGAGAGCGAGGTGTGGGTAAGTGAGATGTGGTGATGGGAAAAGGGATAATGGTGTTAACTAGAGATAAAACTTGACTAATTAAACATTGATTACAGCTGCATAGGAAACCTCAGCCTATAGGTCTGCTTGTATAGCCTTGCATCCACTTTCCACAAAGCAAATGCTGCATAGGTGGGCTCCGTGGCCAGTACAAATCGTACTGATAAATTTGCTGTCAGGTGACGAGAATGAGTACGACTTCGAGGGAGATGATGACGAGGAATAGGGTCACGTGCTACACTCAAGTTGGCCGTGAAGGATGAATCGTTTCCGCATCTTCTAAAGCTTCTCTGATTGTTGATTCCGCCAATGTGGCGATGTAATAAATGTTTATGTAAGACTTAATTACCGTTGTATGGATCCTGGTGACAACTGAGATATGGGTAATTCCATGGATTGTCCCAAGCAATCTGTTGAATTACAATTCGAGCCTGTGGATTTCCCTTCGTGGAAAATCGAGGTCGTTTCAAGGAGTTCCTCTCTCTAAAAATGAGTGGCATGTCTGTGAGTGAGTACAGGGATAAGTTTATCCAGCTCTCTCGTTATGCCCCACATGATGTGGAAGATGATCAAGATAAGCAGGAACTCTTCATGGAAGGGTTAAATGATAGTTTGCAGTATCAATTGCTCTCGCATACCTTTGAGAGTTTTCAAAAGCTAGTTAACAAAGCTCTTGTGATCGAAAGTAAGAAACACGATATTGAAGTGAAGAAGCACAAGTTTAAGGAGATGAAGTCTGGCAGCAACAGCCGCCCCCGCTTCAACCAACCACAGAATAATCAACAGAGGTGCCAGGGTCAGCATTCTAGGGATAACCGTGCGCAGTATCAGTCTAGGAACTCGGTACAGCAGTCACAATACCGTGCTTATGGCTCTCGTTCGAATCAAGCTAGGAATACACCGGTGAAGAACAACACCCCTAACAATTACAACCCTAGTGGTATGTGTGTGGGGAGATGGGTCACATCTCTTACAACTGCCCGAAGAAAGCAAACGAAGGCACAATGACTCCTCCCAACAATCAGAAGCTGGGTGTTCACACCCCAAGCAAGCAAGGCTAGCAAAATTATGCTCAAGGCAAGGTGAATCATGTGACTTCCGAGTCGGCTCAAGAGGCATCTGATGTGGTAATCGGTACGTTTTCAGTCAACTCTCATCCTGCCTTAGTTTTGTTTGATTCTAGAGCATCGCATTCTTTTATCTCTGCTCAATTTGTGAAGAAACATGCTATGCTTATGCAACCCATGCAAAGAAATATGATGGTTAATTCACTCGGGGGTGAAATGAAGGCAACTCTTAAGTGTCCTAAAGTTAAGCTTAAAATAAGTGGGGTAGAGTTCACAGCAGAGCTCGTAGTATTGAATTCTACTGGAATAGATGTGATCATTGGAATGGATTGGCTGATAGCACACGATGTAGTGATTCAGTGCTCCGCTAGAACCATTTTGTTGAGAACAGAGTCAGGGGAAAAATTGAGATTAAAGTAATGGCACTTGCACGAGACGATTGCCAGTTGAATCACATGAAAGATGATGCTATAGAGGATATTCACATCATGAATAAATACCCGGACGTGTTCCCCGATGACTTGCCAGGTATGCCACCTGAACGAGATGTTGAATTTATAATAGGACTTTTGCATGGCACTGCACCGATATCAAAAAGACCATATAGACTGGGAGTAAATGAATTAGAAGAGTTAAAGAAAAAGTTGAAAGAGTTACAGGATAGGGGTTACATATGTCCTAGTTCCTCACCTTGGGGAGCTCCTGTATTGTTTGTTGAAAAGAAAGATGGTTCGCAGAGAATGTGTATAGACTATAGATCCTTGAATGAAGTGACAATCAAGAATAAGTACCCGCTGCCAAGAATTGATGATTTGTTTGATCAACTGAAAGGTGCTTGTGTATTTTCTAAGATTGACTTGAGGTCTGGTTACCATCAATTGAGAATCCGTTCATCTGACATACCAAAGACAGCTTTTACAACACGTTATGGGTTGTATGAATTCACAGTGATGTCATTTGGGTTAACAAACACCCCTGCATACTTTATGTACTTGATGAATAATGTTTTTATGGAATACCTTGAAAGGTTTGTAGTGGTATTCATAGATGACATCTTAGTATACTCCAAGAATGAAAAAGAGCAGGAGGAACACTTGAGAATGGTGTTACATAAACTTAGAGATCACCAACTGTATGCAAACCTGAGAAAATGTGAATTCTGACTTAAGGAAGTGTCTGTCGACGGAATACCAGCGATAGTCTACCGAGGGGGTATGCCCAAGGTAGTAGATGATCGAGGAAGGTGCGCCTGAGACGAACAAGAGTAGCGCAGTAAGCGCGAGACATGATATTTATACAGGTTCAGGCTGCCGTGAGGCGTAATACCCTACGTCCTGTGTGTTGCTATATTGTATTGCTATTAGATGAAATGTTTTGAGGGGATCCCCTGCCCGCCTTATATAGTCCGGGGGACAGGGTTACAAGTCGGTTTACCATGTATGTCAAATTACAATCCGAACCGAACAAGGGAACTAATCGGCTAGATATTAGAAAAGCTATTTCCTTAACCGCCAAGACTTCTATGCCGGCGGATATACGTGATCTTCTGGAGAACGTGTAGGCGACGCGTCCTTGGCAATCCTGGCTTGATCGGATGACTCGGCCCATGTGGCACCATGCGGGTGTATGGGTTTATACCCCCACAGTGTCTTTCCTTGGTCATATTATCTCTAATGGTGGAGTGCCAGTAGATCTAAAGAAGGTGCAGGATGTAGTAAATTGGAATCCTCCCAAGAATGTGAGTGAAATTCGAAGTTTCTTATGGCCAGAAATTATCTGAGATTCATTGAAGGGTTTTCGAAGCTAGCAAAACCAATGACATCTTTGCTTAAAAAGATGCAAAATTTGTCCGGTCCGATAAGTGTCAAGCAAGTTTTGAAGAGTTGAAGAAAAGATTAACCACTGCTCCAGTGTTGGTTTTGCCGGATCTTTCTAGGAGTTTTTCTATATACTGTGATGCATCAAGACAAGGATTAGGCTGTGTTCTTATGCAAGAAGGCAAGGTGGTTGCTTATGCCTCGAGACAGTTATGAAAACATGAGTTGAACTATCCAACCCATGACTTGGAGTTGGCAGCCGTGGTTCATGCACTAAAAATATGGAGGCATTATCTGATTGGGCATAAGTGTGAAATCTTCACCGACCATAAAAGCCTGAAATACATATTCACTCAGTCAAATTTGAATTTGAGGCAACACAGATGCTGGAATTGATTAAAGATTATGACCTTGAGGTACACTACCACCCCGGGAAGGCAAATGTGGTAGCTGATGCTCTTAGTCGAAAAAGTTATGTGAATAGAGTTTGCACCTCTCAGCTGTCGAAAGAGTTAAGCGAAGAATTTGCTCACTTAAACCTTGTAACAGTGGCTAACACCGTGGAACTTACGGTAGAACCTTTGCTTGAGAAGGAAATCCGTAAGGGACAATTAGAAGACGAGGATATAAAGGATATTGCCGAACGCATAGTAATTGGCAAGGCACCAGGATTTAGATTGGATGAACAAGGAACAGTTTGGTTCGGGAAAAGAATCTGTGCACCTGATATCAAAGAAATAAAGGAGATGATTCTGAATGAGGCTCATAACTCAGCATACTCCATACATCCGGGAAGCACAAAAATGTACCTTGATCTCAAGGAGAAATACTGGTTGTACGGTTTAAAAAGAGATGTGGAAGAATATGTAGCCATATGTGACACATGTCAAAGAGTTAAAGCAGAACATCAAAGGCCAGCCGGATTACTTCAACCTATGAAAATTCCAGAGTGGAAGTGGGAAGAAGTAGGAATGGGTTTTATAGTGGGTCTACCTCGCACACAACGAGGATATGATTCAATATGGGTAATCGTTGATCGATTAACGAAGGTTGCATACTTCCTTCCTGTTAAAACAACTTACACAGGAGCATGGTTGGCTGAACTATACATGAAAAGAATTGTTTGCTTGCATGGAGTACCCAAAAAGATAATGTCAGATAGAGGTACTCAGTTTACATCTCAATTCTAGGAAAAAGTTCACGGGTCCTTGGGCACTAAGTTAACTTTCAGTACTGCTTACCATCCGCAAACTGATGGACAGACAGAAAGAACTAATTAGATTCTAGAGGATATGTTGAGAGCGTGTGCATTGCAATATGGAGTGAGTTGGGATAAAAGTTTACCATATGCAGAATATTCTTATAATAATAGCCATCAGAAGAGTTTGAAAATGTCACCTTTTGAAACACTGTATGGCAGAAAGTGCAGAACACCACTGTTCTAGAATCAAACAGGGGAAACCCAAGTGCTTGGACCTGAAGTGTTGAGACAGGCAGAAGAACAAGTTCAAACAATTCGTCAGAATCTCAAGATAGCAGAAGCAAGACAGAAGAGTTATGCGGGCACCCGAAGAAGAGATTTGGAGTTCAAAATCGAAGATTTTGTTTATTTCAAAGTGTCACCTATGAGGGGAGTTAAACGGTTTCATGCGAAAGGAAAGTTATCTCCAAGGTATGTGGGACCGTTTAAGATTTTATCAAGAAGGGGAGAAGTGGCATACCAGCTTGAACTGCCGGAAAGTCTGTCAGGTGTGCATGATGTGTTTCATGTGTCACAATTGAAAAAGTGCTTACGTGTACCTGAAGAGGGAATTCCTTTGGAAGGACTAAAGTTGAAAGAAAATCTCACCTATACAGAATACCCTATCAGAATTTTGGAAACGACAGAAAGGATTACCAGGAGTAAGATTATTAAAATGTGCAAAGTGCAGTGGAATCGGCACTCTGAGGATGAGACCACATGGGAAAGAGAAGAAGATCTCAGAACAGCTTATCCTCAACTTTTTGAATCTATCGAATCTCGAGGGCGAGATTCATTTTAAGTGGGGTAGGTTTGTAATACCCTAAAAATCACCCTTTTTGAAATAGTAATTATATTCAGATATTATTTATATTTTTCCCAAACATAGAGTAAGTAAATAATATTTTTATAAATATTACATGGGAGAAAATAAACTTTTTGATTAATTGTTGCATTCATGCTGGTGCATACTCTTTTTGTGTTTGTGTAAAGGTTAGCCTGCCTTTGTGTTTCTTTTAAAAATTTCGAATTTCATTTCAATTTGTGCAAGTTTGGTGATGGAAAAATTAGACAAATCTCCTTTTTTCCTCTCTCTCCCCCTCTCCCTTTTCAGCCCAGGCCGAGGCCGGCCCGTTCCATCCCCTCCCCCTTCCAGCGCCCCCACGCGCAGGCACGTTGGGCCGCGCCCCAGCCCTACTCGCGTGCAGCCGGCCCGCAGCGCCCCATGCGTCTCCCTCCTCCCTCTCTGGCTGACCGGCCAGGCCCACCCGTCAGTGGACCGCGCCCCTTCTTCTACCTCCGGTCGGGCCGCCGCGCCGCCGCCCCTCTCTCTCCCATAACGGCTGCCTTGGTGGCATTGATGGCCCCTCCGTCCATTCTCTCCGTGTTGGTGGCGCACTTGCGACTCCTCACGACCCCCTCGGCGGCCTATAAAGGACGGGACCGAGCCCCTCTCTTCCCCTTTCGAACCCGCGCGCCACCATCTCCATTGGCGAGCTCGGGAGCTCGCTGCCGGCCGTCACTGTCACCTTGCCGCGGCGTTTCACCACCCGGAGTAACGCCGCGCTCGCTTCGGACCTCCCTGTTCTCCCCTATTTCTTTCTCCTTGCAGTTTTGAGCTCACCCGAAACTTCCTTACCCTCTGCAGATCCGCCACCGCCGTTCGTCGTTGCGGTGAGCTCCATCGCCGCGGCTGAGCCCACCTGCATGTTCGCCGGGGCCGCCCCATCATCCCCGACCCCCTTCCCTTGCGTTCTGTGCGGCCAAATCGCCGTTTGGCGTCTCGCCGACGAGCACCGCGGCTCCGGCCATGGCGCCGCTGCACTCTGAACCGCCCAGGGGCCGTCCCGACCTTGCCGACGAGCTCACCATCGCCCCTGCCTCTTTCCCGTGACCTCAGGCTTCAGGAGTTGTCCCGGAGAACAAAGCTTCCCCCGAAGTGATGAAGTTTACCTACTATTGTGGAATATTCATGTGGCACGTTTCAAAATTTGGCGCGTGTGATACATGTTCCTTCTATTTCTCCAAGTAAAGCTCTTCGCAAGGCAATACCGACAGTATCCGCTTGACCTTTTCTAAGCGGAGACAGAATAAAATGACCATAATAAAGACGTTTACTATCTACTCTTGATTCAACACACTTCCACTCTAGTGTTTGAGTGGATCCTGTTATCTCTTCTCGAACCATAACAGACTAGTATTATTATTTGATCATTGAATCATTTATTTCTCTTGAAAGCGGTTTCATTTTTTTTACAGACGTCTTTTTTTAGGAGGTCGACATCCATTATGCGGCATAGGTGTTACATCGCGTATACAACTTAACCGTACACCACTTTTAGCAATGGCTCGTAATGTGGCATCTCTTCCTCTACCAGCACCTTTTACCATAACTTCTGCTCGTTGCAAACCCACTGTAAGAATAGCATCTACTGCTGTTTATTGTTGAAACTGGCTTGAACATGAATATCCCCTTTTGTTATTCTACGTGCACTCTTTCGTAAACTAAAACGGGCATTATGTGTTAGTACGAGATCGCGCTATCAACTTATTTAATCTTTCTCGACGAAGCAAAAAAACGGATGCGCTAACGCGCAACAGCTTTCGCGCTAGTTGCTCAATCCATTGCTTGTTTGGTTGATTAGGACAAAATTGTATCCCTTAGGAACCGTACATGCACCTTTGTTTGGATGCCGATTGAATATTGTTACAATACGAAATACTTGAAGGCCACACGCAATTGACTCACCTACATTTTATGCTCCCACCTTTTTGTAGACTCACCTTCTGCCTCTGGGGAAGCACTCACATTATGATCGAATTACAATGTGCAGGTTTTGTGACCACCACTGATGCTTGCTGTGGGCTGGGCAAGTATGGAGGCCTATTCTATTCATGTGTGTTCTTCCACGGATGGCGTGCTACGACGCATCGAGCCATGTCTGGTGGGATGAATTCCACCCGACAGATGCTGTGAACCGAATCCTGGCAGATAATGTGTGGTCCGGTGAGCACACCAAGATGTGCTATCTAGTGGACTTGCAGGAGATGGTAAAACTGAAGCACCTGAATCTCCATTGCAGTTACTTGGTCAACTTCTGTGTTTTTTTGACAAAGAACCCATACGAGGCAGCACAACGAAATGTATATGTGGAGAATTACAAAGTTCTCATACCGATAGACTTGTGGGATTTAGATAGGTCAGGTTACCAGCAAGTACGACATTGTCATGTTTGTTCATACGTAAATGCAACGCAAAGGATCTATATGGCCAAAGTGGAACAGATGCATAGATACAGAGCATGTTAGGTGACAAAAAGGATTGTTGAATTGTGTACCCGATATGTTTCGTTCCTAAATAGATTCTGACGAAATTTTGTTTGTTGTGGTTCCTGCTATTCTGACAAAATTGTTTTGGCAAAATCTTAAATGTTTTCCAAGTTTCACAATTGGACTTCGGTGGCTACATGTTGTTATAAGCTGGTAGCACCGATCATCCTTGTTGATGCAAACACTACTTTTACCATATCCTACAGCATTAGTTAATAATCAATCAGGGATGTGGCTAGCTAGTCTTTTACTAAGGTTGATTTCAGTTTCTCTGGTTCTTGATTGAGTCTTTGTCTTGCAGTTGCAGGAGTGATGTCAAACCTCTTGCTTGAGTTGTCTGTATTGGAAGTCGTGTAAGCGGCTTCTTCCGAATTTGCCTTCCGGGTCTAGTACGTATGAAAAGATGTCAGCGTCGTGGCGATTGCCTTTCCTGGTGGTGAAGGATTCTATTCCCGAGCGGCTAAGGTCCAATCCGGTATTCTATTTCGTCTGTGCGAGCATTAAAACCAACCATTGCCGACGTCCTCATATTCTATAATTTGGATGGCACTTCGCTCGGTAACTACTTCGGTGTAGCGGGTACCTGAGAATGTTAACCTTGGTGAGAGTAAGCCGAATTAATTGGAGTACACCTGTCGGCGAGGATGTAGCTATACGAGATAGATCTACTACTCAGCACACCCTTTTAGCCCTGAATGGCTACACTCTTCGATGAGTTGGGATGTCTCCTTCTGCATTACTAAGTTCGGTCGTATTAATAGCTTCCCGATTCATGGTATAGATTTTTCTTTTGTTTGCCAAGTTTGTACCACGTCGTCAGACTCTCGTGGATGTATCGATTATATGCATTTCTATTCTAGTTAGATTCTTTCCCATCCATTCAGCAGTAGAGCTTTCTTTACAAAGGAATATTTTAGATCAATTTCTCTTTCCAATGCTTCCATTCTCCTTACTTAATAGCTCAGTGGTATAGCAGTCCATGTGGTTCTAGGTTCAATTTATACTTAGGGATGGGAAATGGGCTTCATTACTTTCCCTAGTAAGCAGATACTCTGTTTTTGTGGAAGAAAGTTCAGAATAGAAGGGAGAAGAAGTCCGGCCCAATCTCTTTTGAGCTTTGCCCATTCGAATTATCAAGATCCGGCTACCCAAGTAAGAAATATTTCTAATAACAAAAAAAAGTGAGGAGAGCGGTCTACAAGAGTAAGCGAATACCCTCTACTACATACATCCCACTACTACTAGCACTTATCTCCTTGTTCTCTCCTTTCATTATCAGCCTTAAAAGGCAGCATGGCCTCCCTGTCTCAAAAAGCAGGCCACCAAGGGAAGGGATGAATCATTTCTCACTCTTGAATAAGTAGTTCTCACTAATTTAGAAACATGCTCTCTCTGGGCTTTTCTCATGGACTGGAATGGAGGATAAGCTTTAGACTACTTCCCCACCAATGTGAACACTTACACATTTTAGTGCTTTCACTTTCCTTGCCTGGCCGTTGGAAGGTCGGTGCAAGGCCAGAAATTGGAACACATTGATTCTGCTCGTTCCTGTCCTTCGCTTCAGGGCCTGTCCCTTGGTGTGGTCAGTACTCCATACTGTCGGACAGCAAAGCTTACAGACTTTGAAGCTGAGGAAACACCTTAGAGTTTATCAATGTATATATTTATATATTAACAGGTCCCTATTCAAATAGAAAGTTTAACCTCTAACTGGAAAGAATATATTACTTTTGTACTGACCCCTCCGGGCCCCCCGGTTGTTTTGGCGAATCTCCTGTCTCCCGCTATTGGAGATCCTATTTGCGTGCCAACTCAAGACATGCACCCATGTTGGTTAAAGCAGACTTGTATGCCTATTCTGGCAACACAGGACTGACAGGGTGGGGGCTTGCTGTCTACTTGGTGAACCTTCACTGCCCGGAGCCAATAGCTGGCTTGCCTGGACAAGCTGCTTTCCAATGGATGAAGAGTCTCGGGCCTTTGCATTTAGACATGAATGCATTTGCATTAAAGAATTCAGCAGAGGAGAAAAGCAAGTCGAGTTGAAGGGAGCTCGAATCTCTCCGATGAGCCCAGTTTCGTAAAAGAAGTAATCTGGGAGAGGCAACTATGAGATAACAAACCAAACAATTCGTAGGAGTCCCCCCATCGCTCAGCCTAAGTCAATAGGGTATGGTCTGTCTCTGGCACGGGCATGGCTAGAATGGGCACGAACTGGTCATTGTCATAGGGATGCTAGCCATGGTGTCGTAGCATGATTCTAATAGGTTAGAGGTAAAACTTTCTATTTGAATAGGGACCGGCTTTTCGTTCATTTCAGCCACGCCATAATAGCGAAACCAGTGGCTACCTTGAGTACCCCTAAAGATACGAGCTAACCAATTGAAATGGAAGAGTAGGCGGCCCGTTTAGGGATAACATTGTCTTTGATCTCACGACCCCCTAATGAGGGATCCGCAACCGAACCCTGCAGCACCGCCCGGCAGCTTGCCGGTGAGCCCCGTCGCGCCGCCCTGGGCGCACCGCCGTGCGAGAGCCGCCCCGCCGGCCGCGTCCCTCCCTGCTGCGCTCTCGGTCCACCGTACACCGGGGGGAGCCAACCCGCGCACCCGGTCTACGCAACGACCGTGAGCCCGCCAATCGCAGGCTGCTGCGTGGCGCCCGGTCGCATGTTGCCGACAGCCCCATCCATTTTTGCATGCAGGCCCTGATCCCTTCTGAAAATAACCCGCTACCTAGAGCAGTTCAAACGTATTTGATTTAGGCCCTGTTTTCTTCCAGTTTAAACCCCGATCACCTCTGGTTCTTATTTTTGAGGACCAGAGCCTGTTTTATTCATTATAACCGCTCTATTTTAGGTTTAAATATGATAGAGACGTCGGGTTAAATCAATAGGACTTCAAAATAATGTTTTATTTACAATTTAGCCCCTAGAAAATGGTTTTGCTCATATCTTTCTCGTTTTAACTCCGATTTGAGTGATCCACGTATCTATGTGCTCGTAGAGACGTGTAGAATAGTTTTATCTATTTAATTATATATTTTGATGCATGGTGTAATGTTTCTAATAGTGTTTTCTATATTTCCATGCATGTAATGATTGGTATGATGCTTGTGTGGTGATGCTCGTTGTATTAGAGGGTGAGTTCTTCGAGGAGAACGATTGTGAGCAGTTCCAGGATCAAGTGGATTTTCAAGGCAAGTGTATATATGGTCTCCTTCATACCTATCAATGATGCAATCATTTAAATTCATATGCATGAGTCCAAATTGATAAACCCTAAGTTTTTACCTAGGATTACTTATACTTTATACCTTGTCACCTATGGGGGTTTATGCATTAGAATATTGTGCTATGCTTCGCTCAACAATGACTTATGTTAATATTGATTAAGTGCTACTATTGCAACATGAGATAAAATGAGCTTTTCAGCAACATGGTTTAGGAGACTGGAGCAGAGAATCTTTTCAGCTCTAGTCACTCTCCATAAAGGTTACACTTAAAGCGGCCACCCAGGATTTTTCGTACAACCTTGAGGATTACATGGCTCTGATCTTAGACAAGTAACTAGATCTTCTCTAGCTCATTAGTAGTTACCGAAAGGTGCTAGAGGGGGCCTAGGTTTAAGAATGGGTTCCGAGCCTGTCAAGATGTGTGCTGGGCTGCGGTCACATGGTGTGCCAATCTTGAAGGGGGCCTCCATTCGCCTAGCTGCTGAAACCTTGCGTCTACTAATTTGTTAGAGTGACTAGTGAAAAGCTTCGTAGTGGTTCCCTGCCCGCTCACCTTGGCAGTGTTTGTGGGTCGACGGGCCCCGGGCATCTGGGAATACACGACTCACGGGTATAGTTATGCAAGCTCTGCAAAGTCAATTTCATCTGATATATCAGCCGTGCTCACGGACACGAGCGGCCTGGATCCTTTTTGTTCAACCTGTTACTTGGAGAATTTGGAGAACTTGGAGATGATTAATTTTGACTAATGTATTAACTATTACTTGGGATGGGCTATTCATTAAAATTAGTTATTCGGGTTATTAATAAAACTTGACAAACTAAAAGCAACTGCAGCTAAGCAAAGTTTAGCCTTTTTGAGCCTTGCATTCCCCCATTATATACTTGCTGAGCATGGTAAGCTGACACTTGTCGTTGTTTACCAAATTATCAAAAATCCCGGATGGGTACCAGATGATGACGAAGATTCCGATGATTTCCCGGAGGATATCCAGGACTTCTGAAGATAACGTACCCCCAGTTGGTGTCCCTGTTGGTCCAGAGAGTTTTGTTTTATCGTACCCGCTGTAAATAAAGCCGTTGGCTATGATGCGAACACACTTGATGTAATAAGTACTTTATCATTGTTCGTGCATAATGATAAACCATTTGTGGTATATGTGGTTTTGGACTTCCTGAGTCCACATATACTATCATTCGGATTTCTTCAAAAATCCAGGTGTTACACCATCAAACCGAGGTGGCTTGCCCATATGGTTGATCAAGTTGTTATGAGCCATTTTGACACCGAAGGATGTTAAGCCTTGCAACAACAGTGACCACGGTTCCAATACCACTTGAACGGTCCAAAGAGGCTAGAGGGGGGTGAATAGCCTATTAAAAATTTTACAAACAACACTTGACCAAGCGGTTAGTGTAATACCCCTGGTATTACAAAGCAATTAACCTGCCATGTTATCATGTTTAAATTTAAGTATCTACATATGATTGTGCTTAGGGTCACTAGAGTGCTTTGATTTCATGTGTTGTGGATGGTGTAATTGAGCCTTTAATTAAAAGTCAAGCATTTAATTAAATAAAAAATCAAATTAAGCCCTAGAATTGACTTAAAACCCTAATTCAAAATCTATAATGAATCTGATAAAAGTGTCTTAATGAAAGTTGTAGACCTTTTAAAATGGAACAACTTTATTTTTGGAGATTTTGAAGTTGTGTCACAGAAATTCAAATTAAACTCAAATTACTATGTTGAAATCTAAATTTGAAACTTCAATTTCAAAAATATTGAGAATCTGCTAAAACTTACTTAATAAAGGTTGTAGAGCTCACTGAAAGGAATAACTTTTATTTTTACTATTTTTCAAGTTGTTGAGAAAAATTAAAAGTAATTTTAAAATTTTAGTTTGAAATTCAAACCCTACTTTTACCCCCTTTTCTGTAGTTTGAAAATCTGACCGAATTTGTATGTGGTGTCAAAGGTAAAATTGTTCTTCTTGAAATTTTGCACAACTTTCGTTTTTACACCATCTGCTGAATCGATATGGATCAATTCGAATTCGAATCAAATAGAGTTTGACCTAGAGCACTAGCACTATAGCTAGGGGGGAGTCCCCCTGTTCATCTTCCCCCCCCCCCCCCCCGTACCGCGCGTGCCGCGCTTGGCGCCGAGCGCCGTCCGGCCGGCGTGGGCGGCCCGAGACACTGTCAAGCGGCCGAGGGAGGGCCCGGACACCCCTCGGTCTTATCCCACCCGTCTCCCCGACCATAAAGGCGACGACCGCTTCCCTCTTGTCACTTTTCCCCGCTCGCCCGCCGGTGAAGAGCTTTCGGTAAACGGCAAAATTCGTCGTTGCTCTCCACCTCCACACTCTCCATCTTTCAGATAGGTAGCCAAGCTCATTGCGCATCGATTGCTGCCCTTAGCGTGAGCCATGGTCCTCTGTGTGTCTCGCGGCAAACGTTTTCGCCTTCGGGTTTCCACCGGAGCACCGCCGCTCACCGCCGTGCTGAACACAACTTGTTCTAGTAAGCTCTGCGCCTTAGATCCGTCCGTTTTGAATCGTATTAGTCCTTGGGTTGATGAAGCGTGCGGTGGCTATCCTTTTCCTTTGCTAGGTTCGTCGGAACGTGCTGTCGCCGTCGCTGCCGAGCCGTTGCACCCGCCGTCGTCGTCAATCCGTCTCCACCGCGCCATCTCTCCGCCAACCGACCCACCCGCTGACTTCGTGGTGAGCTCCCGAGTCATCCCACACCTTTTTCCGTAACATTTCCGCGCCCTACCGGCCGGAACGCGAGACGCCGCGCCGCCGTTCCGCCATGGGCGAGCTTCCGCTCGTCGGAGGCGCCTAGGGCTAGGGCTAGGTCCTTAGGGGGTCGGCTAGGGTCACGGGGTAGACGCTTGGTCGATAGAATTCACCGCTAGGGCCACCGGCGGCGAGGTCCAAGCCGTGCCGACGCGCACACGCGCGCGGGAGCGCTGTCCGGAGGTAGACGAAGGGTCTGACAGGGGCGGCCCGCCTGTCAGCGCCCGGGACGACGTGTTGAGCGCGCTGGCGCGTGCGTGGGCCGAACTGGGCCAGTTCGGGTTAACTGGGCCGGTTTGGGGGGGAAATTGCTTTTTTCTTTTCCAGTAAGAATTTCTAGGGCTTTTCTTTAATAAATTGGATGAATAGTGCTATACTTTGTTATTTTTGGTAGAATTATTTCACTACGCCAAAAATTATGAAATTAATGGTATAGTCTCTGTGCAGTGTGTAGTTTTTAATAAAAATACTAAATATGACGTTTGGGTAGTTTCTGTAGGAGCTAAAAACCAGCACATTAATTAATAAATGGAATTTTGGTGATTTTTAATAATTTCTGTATTATCCCAAAAAATCATGAAATTTGCTGTGCCACTGTTTGGTACTGAAATCTATCTGTTGGCCAAATTTGGCATCATATGGAAATAGTTTAATCATTTATTAGTTATATGTTGTTTTAAATTATTAATAAAAGGAATATAAAATGAAATAATTATTCGATGGTGTGATTTTTGAATTGATTGAAGTTCTAGGTCAACCACCTTTGTGACCTAGGGCATGTTGAATTAGAATGACCATGGTTGGCCCGTGGTAGGGTTATGATGAGGTCTATTCTAATTATTTTTGAACCGCATCTGTCATTTCATGTGCATCGTATTCATGCATACAATATTGCATACGTGTAGTGCCGGTGAACAAAGAGGTGAAATCGGAGGGGACCACTGTTGAGGAATTCATTCCGGAGGTGACACAAGGGTTTGACATCTGCGGCACCGATCCCGATCCCACTCTTTTCGCAGCACAAGGCAAGCCCCGGTGCATTTGCCCCTCCTTGCTATTTAAAATGGTTATCACTTGAGTTAATTTATTGCAATAGGTTAATAGGAGTTGATTGGTAACCAATTGATGCATTACCATCCTTGACTACTTATCAATACCTGAAAACCTGATTATTTAAAAGTATTGAAAAACGCTTAGTCATGCTTAACTGTTAGATTTGCAAAAATGCTATTTTCAACTGTGATGATACAAAGTAATTGAATCACTTTATGGGACTGGTTATATCCTTATTGGTTGGCAGTGTTCCTAGCTAGTTCATTGTCATCAATGGGGATGGGTTTTCCCGTTTGGTTGGCCAACTGTTTGGGTTAGAGTCCCAACTTTCGTCGCCATCGGAAAAGGGATGTGAAAACCAGTTAGTTACCAGTGTACTTGGGTTAGAGTCCCATTGCATGGTTTCTAACAGAAAAATATTAGGGACCATTCGTTGTTAGACCTGCTGTGATCAAGACTTTGCAACTAGCCACATACTATGGGAAGCCTCTGACTCCGGTGGCTCTACTGCTGGAACCGACAACCACGCACTGGGAGTGGAGAGATGGCGAGAGTAGCGTGTACCCTCGTGGCCGGCGTGCCTGGAGACTAGAGGAGTACTGTGCTCTCGGGTGGCGCAGGACCGGTTCTGGGGTATGAAAAGTCATGGTAGGCGGGGTTGGCATATGCAAGCTTAAGTGCTACATATGCAGTGTGGATAGGGATCCCCAGCTGGGTATTAATCGATTCGAATCGTCGTTGCTCCTCGGATATGGAGACTTGATCCTCACACCTACAGTGAATAGTGGTTTAGAACTAGGATGTTTTTGAAATGAATAAATATTTATTGAAAGAATGATGATGGATATTGGAAAGTACTTGAAATATGGTAATGATTAATAATATTACGGAAATAAAATATTGAAATAGGACTAGTAATGCTTTTCCGCAAAACTCTTGAGCTCTTGCTAAAGCCTTACCTTGACTCCCCTCAGCCTGCATTCCTGAGTCTAATTTTACACCTTTTTGTCGGGTAAGTCTTGCGGAGTACCCATGTACTCAGGGTTTGTTAACCCTGTTGCAGGTAGTCAGCAGGAGCCTGAAGTCTGTCTTGCTCCGTGCTGTGTCACTATCATCCAGGAGAGCGAGGAAGAATAAAGTTGAACCCGTGGGCAGGGTTCGCGTACTACCTATCTATCTTGTCGTAATATTGTTCTACTGCTACTGCTACCACTTTTATTTATGGTCTGTAATAACTGCACTTAGTTTCTATTTGAACAACCGGTTTGTAAACTAAGTACTATTTAATCTTCCGCACTTTTACTCTGATGGATTTTGTTATGAAATGTTGTAATCCTATAATGGCTTCGCAATGGGATCCTGTCGGAGATAACGGGTGCTTATGTAGCCCGGCAGAGCTGCCTAGGTCATCTGGAACACGGGCCCGGCTGTCAGATATCATTAGTGGCGATGACAGGTGCCCGTGGGCCACGTGATTTAGGCGGTTCTGTTACAGTTAGTAAAACAAATGACGAAGCGAATTTTGCGCTAGCCTACTAAAAAATGCAAGCCTTCCTAACCGTTCTAAATTATGTCTCTAGGTTCACACAAGCTAGCCTAGGTTGGAAGCTACTTACTCCTAGGTGAGCAAACTACTAGAGCTACCACTACACAAATAAATACACAAAGTGGAAGAGAGAGTGTAGTGATGTTATACCTCTAAGTAGAGTAGATGGCCAATCACCGGAAAGAATACCAATACACACGAAGGTGAAGGTCCGAGATCAACACAAAGATGAACCCCAATTTATCCCGAGGTTCACGGGCTTGCCGGCACACTACGTCCTCGTTGTGTCGACCACTACTCGGTGGTTCGGTGGCTAATTGACAACCAATGTCAAGCTTAACAAATGAGCGCCACAAGAACCTACCACGAGCAAGGTAACTCAAAGACACGAGCAATGTACTAGTGCTACCTTGCGGCTCTCCGTCGGGGAAGGTGCCAACCCCTCACAAGTCCTCCGGGAGTGGCCGAAGACAATCTCCAACTCCGCCAACACCTCCGCTGCTCCAAGACTGTCTAGATGATGGCAATCACCAAGAGAATAGAAGAAATCTGCAGAAACAACGATCAACAAGTGCCCAAAGATGATCTAGGATGAACAATGCACTTGGATCACTCCGAAACTCACTAAGGATGAGAATCAAGCACAAGAGTGAGTGGGAGAAGCTCGGGAGGGCTCTAGAGATGCTTAGCAATGAGTGAAATGTGCAAGAGAGCTCCCAAGATGGTTGGATTGGCTGTTCATAAGTGAGGGTAAAAAACTAACCATTTTAGAGTTTCGGTGTGTACACCGGACGCTGGTTAAGTTAGCACCGGACGCGTCCGGCGGTTGTCCGGTGTATCGCTCGTTGACACATGTACTAGCCGTTTGAATCTTCCTGTAGCGCGCCAACACACCGGACGCGGAGCCGTCACACCGGACGCTCCAGACCAGTGTCCAGTGGTTGTCCGGTGCTCCACCAGAGAGCAACCAGAGAGCGCAAACTTGCACCGGACGCGTCCGACGCAGGGGCTCCGGACGCTCCCGGTGTCCGGTGTTCATACTGAGTCGGAGTTCAAGTTTCAACACCGGACGCGAGAAAAACATCACCGGACGCGCTGAAGTTACTGTTCCAGCATCCGATGTGTCTACAGAGAGGTTCCAAAAAGGCCAAATGCACACCGGACGCGTCCGGTGCGCACCCACCGAACACAGCCAGCGTCTGGTGCACCTTTAAGATCTGAAACCAGCCTCTCTACAACACCCTTGCTCCCAAGTGCTAACCACTAAGTGTTTTACACCTTTTAGCGCGAGGTTAGCTTGATTTTAAAGCAAGTTTCAAGGGTTGTTAAGTTAGTGCTCTAGATCTAAATGCAAATGCTCGACTAAATCAACTAGAGGCACTTGATGACCGGAATTGTAGACAAATTTCTTTCCCCTTAATAGTACGGTCATGTATCCTAAAAGTGATCACACTCTCTATAGTGTCTTGATCACCAAAAAGGAAAAGAGCCCTATTAGATATACCTTTGCCTTGAGCCCTTTTTCCAATCTCCAAGTTGAGAAGCACTTGATCTACATATTGATGGGCTTACACCAATCACTTGAACGTCGTCCTAGCTTCCCACTTGGTTCCTCTAACCATTCTTGCAATCACATCACTTAAGCACGAGGTTAGATACTAGGTGTCATCAATTAGCCAAAACCAAACTAAAGCTTTCAAGCAGGCGTTGCATACTCTGCTCCGTATCATGCTATTATTTCTTTGATGCTATTAGCATATTTATATTCACTTATAGCATTACGAGTTTCTAATTTTTTTTGTTCAACCACTGTTATTTGATTTTGTGACATTTTTGTTGATTACCACAACAGATTTCTAACTGCATGCCGATCGGACATCATCTCATCATCTTGCTTGATGATTTGATGGTGATCAAGTGCAACCTTGTCTCCCTGTGAGTGATTAGTTAGTACTAACTAATTTTTTGTGTGTTGCCAATGAATCAGTGATTAGTTAGTACCTATCCTAATTTCCCTGGTTCGTGGAGATTGATGTGGTGAGTGGTGACCATAATGCAACTCTCATATATATTAAGTATAGCTATTTCATGCAATTTCGAAAGTGTTAATAAGAAGATATATTACTTGTGCGGCGGGCAGAAGTTTGTTAAAATGTTAATATGATGCATGCTGCATCTTTCCTGTAGTCAGTACATACATTTTTCGAACTAGCCGTGGAAACATCGGATATTATTGTTTTCTTTGCAAGGTTATGTGCAGTTTTGACCTATCTAGGGTTGTTCCTATTTTTGCGGTAGATGTAGCTATTCATCCTGAATGAGTGCCCAGACACCTCTCTTTAGTCAGCAGTGTGCACCCTCTCTTGAATCTTCTATCACAACTATACTAGCAGTGAGTTTTGCTCCTAACTACCGTGGTGTGTGCATGTCGACGACCCTTTCAGCTACAGGTTGAGATTTGTGCTTGTTAATTAGTAATCGTACAAGAGTCTGTCAAATTGACAACATAATCAAATGATTTTAGCAGGTGGTGTGGTGTAATCTTCTAGAAATTTCATTAACGTTCATAAATGCTTTTGTCATCCACAAAATTCCTCTGTTATCTAGGTCATGAGGCTGGAATATGGTATGGCATCCTGCGCTGACGTTAACCCAGCCCCAATTATTCCAATTACAAGTGTTCATTTCATTGAACGTGAAAGTGACCCATATAGTGAAGGATATAGCTAGTTATCTATTTGTTTGTCAATGGACAAGATTTCCTGTTGATGAAGTTATGCTTTTTTATTCTTAAAATTCATCGAAGCTACAGACCTCCCAATTGTTCTATTGTATGATTCCTATCATTCTCATTCTTTCATTACCCTCGTGTACTTTTAGGTCTTGGGAAATGTTCTGAACTACATTATTGAAGTAAACCAGATACGAGGGAAAGATCTGTCTATAAATGTCCATGTTCTCTGAAATATCATAATGTGTATGAAATCCTCATTTTTCAGTTCTCCAGATGCCTGGAACTTTTATGCGGTGTATGTAGAAGTGACAACTGACAATGGCTGATGGCTGAAGGTTTTGAATCACAGAAGAACCTGAACCTCACTGGTTATGCATTTTACCATCATGATGTACAGTTGTAGTCCCAGCAAAAAGTAGTGAAACTAAAAACATGCTTGACTAGAAGTATTAATAATGGTTTCTAAACAAAATTTATCGCTTTTTGTTGTAAACATAACTTCTCACCTGACCTGGAAATGGATCCTAAGTATCATTCCTATTTCACACTTTCATTCAGGGCGTTTCATTTCTAAATGGTACTTTCCCACTGGAGATGTACCCCCCCCCCCCCCCCCCAAGAGTTACATCAAAAGAGTGATGCATCCTATAAAGTTTGTGTGGAAATAAGGTTCAAGGAATCTGTGCCAGAAGCTCTGCTCAAACCACCAATTTTTTAGCACATTTGGCCTGTGAAAAGCTGATGATGCAGAGAATGTTGGAAATAATCTTGTCATAAGTAATGTGTAGATGCATTTAGGGAGTACATGCATCTATGGATATGAGAAGTCAAGGAAAAAATGACTTGGTGCATGAGCTAATGGTTAGCTAGCATTTGGTAGTCAATTTGGATTTTGCTATGAGCTAGCAATGAGTTGTAAAGAGAGTGTTCTAGGTAATGCTTAGCTAAGTATGAGTTGTCATGTGTAAGTGGTAAAGTTTGATTTGACAAATTCTATGACGGTTTGCAAAGTCTATATAAAGACTTGCATACCTCCTTTGTAAGGTAAGCTAGTTTGCCACAAATGTAGAGCATAAGATAGAGATTGAAGCTATGTAAGCTTAGAGGTGAAAGTAGTAGGCTACATAGCTTGTTAAGTTAGTACATTAGTTTGCAAGAGTTGCTAGCTTCAGATAGCCTTGAACTGTTTGTGTATTGAAGCTAGTAAGTTAGCAAATCAGCTTGTAAGGGTTGCTAGCTTCACATAGCCTTGAGCTGTATGTTATTGAAGCTAGTTAGAAAGCTAAAAGGATGTAGTGCTATCTTCAGATAGCCTTGAGCTGTATGTGTAAGATTGTGCTACAAAGAAAGAAAAAGAGAGCTTCAATTGCCACCACATTCAGCCTTTGCTAACGCAAAGGCAGGACGGCAGCAGTGTGTGTGTGTGTGTTTGAGCTCAAGCTCATCTTCTACCTTGGGACAGGGGAGAGGAAGAGCGAAGGAGAGCAGGGTCTGCTCACCTGGCACCTGGGTTTAAGGTGCTAACACGTGGTATCCGAGATAAGGGCAAGTGAGGAATTGAGTGATTCAGTTCCAGCAGTAGCAAAAGAGAAATAGAGTGATTCTATTTCTAACAGAGAACAGTCTCCATCCTTGTATACTGATCACAGAAGATTTCCCAACACTGGTTTCGTATTTATCTTCAAGCAACTTTGTTGAGGGTGAATTATGGAGCTTCTATGGTAAAGTACAACTCTTTTTAGAATATTCTTGTTTTTATGCATTCTGTATTTATAACCATCAGTGAGCATGTAGTGGTGCAGCTCTCCTGCATTTTTTGAGTGAGCATGCAAGGATCAATTCACGCATCTTGCAGGCCCAGTGCTCAAAGTCCTCATCGTATCTAAGATCAAACCTGATGTACTCCATGTCTTTCTTTTTAAGAACGGTCAAAATCTAAATGGGTCAGCTTCAGTAGAATTTCAGGATTGTTTACTCTGTATGTAATTTCTCGACATTTATTATGTTTGAGACTTCTTGATACATTTTTCTAAATGAGTTGAAGAGATGCTAAGTACTGTAAACTGTTTTCCTGTTTCCTCTGATTCATGGCACCAATTTTCCTGTTGCTGTGCTAGCATTCTGAACGAATCTCAGTATGTTCCTTGGAGATTTGCACATGGTAACCTATCTTCAGCTAGGTCTGACTTCAAAATGCTTCAACATATTCATAATAGTAGTCAAAGGTTTGGCTGGGTATTGACACCGTTCTCATTTCCAAATGCCAGGTAGGATGAAAGATTGGCCCTGTGGCTTTTGCCCCCATCCTAATAAAACAAAACATGTTTCGTTCCAAAAAATAAGACAAAACACTAAAGGGAAAGCCTGCTGATATTAAAAAGGATGAATTTCACTACAATTTTTTTTAAGTGGAACCTCTGAATTCTGAACCTTGATGAAACTAAACCTTTGCAGTATGGAAATGGAAAGGATGAACTTGACTACAAAAATTCTTTAAGGGAAACATCTGAATACTAAACCTTGATGAAAATAAACCGAGCATCTCTAGTTCCCTCAGCTGAAAGCCTGACTTCATTATTTTAGAGCTGCAGTAAGCCATTAGCCGACTTACATTATTTTAGAGCTACAGATAAAACTGATGTACTACCCTTATATTTTATTCAATGTAGAAGAGAAAAAAAATTCAGTCATACACAGTATTGAATTCGATGCCATACTTTGATACATGAGTCGATATCAGCCTCATAATTTGATTGCAAACACAAGTTGCCAAGCACAAAGTGTCAAGGGCCTCGGGGCCCTGGGTAGCAGGACCGCGGCTACGGAGTTCGTAGCCTTGATCCGTGGCGTAGGACGAGGTTATACCCCTCTACTCCTAGCTTCGGATTGTAGAGGAAGAAGACAGATTAGATGGCAATATCTTTCTTAATTCCGAAGTGCCTGATTACATAGGTATATATAGTCCCAAAGGCCTAACCGAACAACAACTAACAAATCCTATAATTAAGGGAAAGTAATATTTATTTCCTAAACTAACTCAGCCACGAGGTGCAGCCGAAACGCACCCGTCGCGGACTGCTGGTTCTGTGCCTGCCGCGCGCTCCGCGTCTGTCGGGCCTGCTGCGCCTGCTGCGTGTTCGCCCGCTACGCCTGCGCCCGACGTGCCTGCCGCGCGTTCTGTCGCGCGCCTTATGTCTCGCGCACACCAGCGCCTAGTGTAGGTCTGGCCCCACATGACATCTCTCCCCCCTGGAGACCCAGCTCGTCCTCGAGCTTGTAGGCAGGATAGCGCGCCTTGAAGGTGTCGAGGTCCTCCCAAGTGGCTGATGCAGTAGTTTGGCCCTTCCAGTGCACCAGGAGTTGCTGAACACCGCGTGCAAGGCGAGTGCGAACGACGTGTTCCGGCTCTGGATCGACGGCCCCATGCTGGATGGGCGGCAGTGGCGGTGGAGCAGCTGGGGCTGGTCCGACGAACTTCTTGAGAAGGCCGACGTGAAAGACTGGCTCGGGGAGGTAGCTCCAGGCGCACGGCGACGGGGTTGATGAGCTCGACGACGCGGTACGGCCCGAAGAAGCGGGGCTCCAACTTGCCTTTGGTGACCTGAGGCAGTTAAGCTAGAGCGCGATGACGAAGGCGAAGAAGGACCCAATCACCAACTGCAAAGGAGACGGCGCGGTGCAGCTTGCCGTAGTGCTTCTTCTGGACCGCCTGAGCCTGCTCCAGGCGGTAACGAACATCTGCTAGGAACTCCTCACGGTCAGCCATGGACTTGGCGACTGCGGCGACCCGAGTCTCGTCGGGCTCATAGGACCGGATGGTGGGGGGATCACGGCCGTACACCACCCGGAACGGTGTACCACGCAGCGATGTCTAGAAGGCGGTGTTGTAGACGTACTCCGCCCACGGAAGCCAACGAAGCCATTGGCGTGACCTGTCACCGGTTGAAAAGGACCTAGGATGCCGCCTAGAGGGGGGGTGAATAGGCGTTTCTGAAAATTTACACTTTCAAATGCGGAAACGATTAGAACCGGAGTTTCTAATTACTTAGAAACTCCTCACAAAGAAACAAACTCCCCCAAAGGAGTAAACAGAGTATATAAACTGAATATGAAACACCTAGGAGCCTAACACCTGCACCACAAAGGATTAGAACAAATGGCACAAAATTCCGCATAGAGAGCTAATACCGGACGCGTCCGATATTAATAGCGGACGTGTCCGGTATGCACGGGCTGTGCAGTTTTGCTCCAAAACTCTTGCTGCTCTTCTCCAATCTCTCACACAGTCCCCTAGTGATGTATATATGCCTGTATAACCTGCACAGCAACTTGCACAACGGAGACAATCACAAATATTAAAGGAATGCAAAGTGAGACACGATATTTGTTTTACCGAAGTTCGGCACCCCCTCGGGTCCTACTCTCCGTTGAGCCAGCTGCGAGCAACCACAAGGGTTAGCTCTAGAGGACACCACAGGTCAACTCTAGCCGCGGTCTATTTCACCCGCTATGCTCCTTCCACTAGGTGATCTCTTTTGCGGAGAGATCGAACCGTTACAAACTTTCCGAGGCACACCACAAGTTCTTGGGTGCTCTCCGGCGACGCCTAACCGTCTAGGACCGAAGAGTCCAAGAGTAACAAATGTGAACCACGAGATCGACGATTTGCACAAGTGCTCAAGTGATGGCTTGCTCTCTATTTTGAATTCTCTCTAAACCCACAAATGGATTTGCCACTTTAGGATCAATCACTCACTTAGAGAGGGTTAGAGAGTGTTGCTAGAGCTCAGAGAAGGTCAGGGAAGTCAGTAGAATCAGTAGTCTCCAAAGGTGGAGGCTTGGGGCCTTTTATAAGCCACTCCCCGAAACTAGCCATTAACTAGCCGTTGGAATACCGGACGCGTCCGGTATGCATACCGGACACGCCCGGTATTGCCCCAACGGTCACCTGTCAGACCTCAGATCTCCCTTGGATACCAAGTGCTGCCAGTACTACCATTCTTAGGGTCGGTACTACCGCTCGAAAACCGGTACTACCGGATTAAAATCCGGTACTACCGAAATATATTTTCTGAAATCCGAGAGCAGCGAGTTGGCTGGGAGGAGAATCGGCGCCAAGTGCCAGAAGTACTACCGATACAGAGTCGGTACTACCGGCACGTCGGAACTTCCAGCCAACACCGGAACTTCCGATAAACAAACAACATGAGAGTTAGGGAAAACTCGGCTGAAACTGCCAATACTATGAATACCGGACATGTCCGGTATGCTCAGCCTGAGAGTTCTCAACTAGTTGAAGCGCCCTACCTCTCTCATATCTCACATGGGTTGGTTTAAGCACTTATGTATCACCATCTATCATCATGATGCATCTCTCTTAATAGTACGGCTTTCCTATCAACTCAAATTTAAATGTAAAACGAATTTAAACCTTGGAGTTGATCTTCAAGTGAACCAAGCCGTTTTTCTTCAACCTTGTTACAATGGGATATCATGAGTGATTTTGAAATTCATCTTGAGCAAAAACCATCTTGAGCATGTAACTTGATTGCAACATTTTATTTGTGGGATGATCTCAATGCATCAAGTTACTTTGATTGCTTCTTCTCGAATAAGCAAATTTGATTCTCCACCACGTCATGTCCTTGATGCTTGATTAGTCCATCGACTAAATGCAAGTACTTCTCTTCTTCACCCTAGCTAGGTTCTTCGGCCGCCAAGCCCTTACTTGCCCTTCACCTTTGCTTAGTACCTCAAAGACTTTTCCTTGCTATCTTCACCAACTCAAGCACTTTAGTCACAACTAGCTTTGAATCATCCATTCAAATGTGTTGTCATCTTCACTTTGATTGTTTTGATTCCAAGTGAATCATTGATACCTCATAATAAATGAGCCTTTGCTATAACCTCATTTTCATTGTTGTCTTATGTTTGAGTTTGATTGAAACATACAACAATCCATCATTTTGGCTTTCAACAATATTTCAAGCACATATGAGATATACAATTCCCTGTTTCACACTTAGCACACGGGTTAGTCCTTTAATCAACATTGTCATCAATTCATCCAAAACCCACCAAAGGGCTTGATGCACTTTCACCGGTGAAGCACCGGAGATACATGACAATGACGTGGTTGGCGGACTCCGTCTGGCCATCTACCTGTGGGTGGAATGAAGTGGTCATGTGGAGTTTGGTGCCCATCAGCCGCATGAGCTCACGCCAAAAGGTGGAGGTGAACACCGGATCCCGGTCAGACACCATGGACTGGGGCAAGTCGGTGATCCTCACAGTGGTGTTATGGGTGTGGATAATTAGGCCTTATGCTTTGCCTAGAACTTGAGAGATTGAGGGGGACTAGATAATTGTTTCTTCATTATTCATTCATTGGTTCCTTAGATGGATACATCTCCTCTCCTTATATAGAGAGGTTTACTTGACCCCTAAGCAAAGGACTCTTATCCCTCTAATAGATCTAATCTAATATCTATCGTAGGACTCTATTTCCTTAACTAATTAGGACTCTATTTATTTCCATTTAATCTATTCCCTTTCCTGCTACAGTACTGTGCTACAGTACCCGCGCGGTACTGTTCACGTCTTGGGCCGCTGCCCATGACACAAAGTGGATACAATTCTGATCAGTTGCCATTTTGCAGAAGAGCCCAACACAACTTCAAACTAATTAGCAAGCTATTGATTTAGAGATAAGTGGTACTACTAATTATTCCCAATGCCATGCAGAAAAAGGCCAGCACAGCAGCCAAATAACGTAGAGATATGTCCAACCGAAAACCATGCTTCTGTTCTAGTAATTTCCTTCTTGATTTAGGTGGTCTTGTTTAAGATTCTATTGCACTGGATACACTTGCAACAGCAACTCCTGGCATCATGTCTATAGAGACCGCACAACACCAGCTCATGGTCCCTCATTTTTGAAGACTGCCCCTGGTGCTGCATAAGAAACACAAACATAAATACAAAATATGTGGACGCGATGGCAACAATGAACATTTGGTCACACACAAACCACACGGGTCATCCACTTGCATTAGACAGGCTATAAAACAACCTTGATTTATTGTCCAGTTAATGGTCACATATAACTACAACATCATTAAGCCAGACTAGATATAGGAACACATCCCACTAGTATTTCAAGTGACATTATCATATAGGAGATGATTGAGGAACATATATCATTACAGATTGGCATGATGCTAAGATTTGGACCGTAGAAGCTCATGTAAGTACAACATTTGTGTAGTTACTATATATATATATATAGGTACAATTAATCTATTTTTTACATGAGGTTCAGATATCACACTTTGAAAGACTCATTATTCAAGGAGCAGGGGTGACCTAGGGACCCTGACGCCGCACAGAGTGCATCCGCCGTGGAGGGGACCCATCCGGGGCCTGCAATGCGGCGGCGTCATCAGTGCAGGACCAGTGCGGCCGACGACCATGGGACTCCACCGCTGCACGCTGCGCGAGTGCCTGCGCAGCGTCTCCTTGGTTTGTAAAAAGATAGATAGCCATAATTAACACCATTTTCGTTACATTCCAAAGTATTCATTTATATATGAGTGTCAAACTGTCAATGGTTACCTTCATTGATCCGGTTGATAAGTTTCTAAATGGGATGCAACAACCGTGATTTTGAACAGGTTCGATATAGTAGAAAATAACTAAAACTCATACGATTAAACGCGCAAAGAGCTTAGCAATGCATAGTTTATTTATTTCCAAACACCGGCCGAGCTTCACACGCAATGCCATCCAATCAGCCAACCACAGAGCACAGCAACAATTCGAGGATACAGCAAGCACAAACGCACATCACCTAGATGAGGATCCGCGTGAGGCTCAGCCTCCCGTAAGTGAGGACGCCCTTCTCCGACTGCAGGTTTCGCAGCAACTGCTTGAACAGCGACGACGCGCAGCGTTCCTGTGCTTATTAGAGCCCACAGCCGACAAACATCAGCGAGCTTTCCAATTCCACCAGACGGACCGGAGAAGGGGATCCCAGACGCTGACCTGAAGTCAGCCTCGGGGAATCCCGGTGCGCCCACGACGAGGACGGCGAACAACGCTGGGTGGCGCCGGAACGCGGAGCTGGAAGGCGGGGCGCGGCGCGGACCGACTGCTTCACGCCGCGATACGGCGGGGCGCGGCGCGACGGCGGTCAAGAGCGGAGCTACTGCTTCACGCGGCGATACGGCGGGGCACGGGCGCGGTGACGGCGTAGTGGGCGGAGTGGGAGGCGGTTTTTCTGTTTTTTGGCCTGCGAGGGTGTTCGATTTATGCGTTCAGGGGAAGGTGCGTTCCTAGGGCCCTGGCGCTTCCCGCGTGCCGGACATGCATAGACCCGGGTAGCGAATAATATTCCACACCTGGATGGGGATTTTATATATATATATATATATATATATAATTTTAACAAATGCAATGACATCAAGTATGATGCGAATGACTTATTTAGTAAGTTATTTAACGCATAACATCGAGGGTGTTACACGTCACTTAAAATAAGCAATTGACGTCATAGTTTCGACCTTGTCTCCTTTCTTTCTTATGTTCATCTTCCACGCCTATCTGCATCCCAAGCACTAAATGAGTGAAATCCAATCCTGGAAAAAAGCTCTCTTGCATCTTTGCTTCCCCCACCCGGCCTCTATTCTAGATTCACCGTCTTAGATGCATCAGTTTATTATGCTAGAATGCTAGCTATATGCTTAACACATGCAAGCCGAACGTTGCTTTCGGAGAGCTGGGCAGAAGGAAAAGAGGCTCCTAGCTAAAGTGGTCTCGCCCTACTTCAAAACTACAGGGCGCGCTACGGCTTTGACCTAACGGCCTTCGTTTGCTGGAATCGGAATAGTTGAGAACAAAGTGGCGAACGGGTGCATAACGCATGGAAATCTGCCGAACAGTTCGGGCCAAATCCTAAAGAAAGCTCAAAAGCGTTGTAAATGCTGACCAAGCTAATAATGCTTAGCTGGTCTTTTTAGAGTATCAGGTAAATGCTGACCAAGCCAATGATGCTTAGCTGGTCTTCTTAGAGGATCAGCCACACTAGGACTGACAGCTATTCCAAGAAAGACTAACAGCTATTTCAAGATAGCAAAAAGACAAGGCAATAGGAATCATACCTTGGATAAAAAGGATAGATCTAAGAAAAAAGATATCAGCTAATGCATAACAAACTAGAAAGAATGGAAAGGCGCATTTTGATATCTAAGAGTGGGGAGGCAAGGTTCCCCTTCCCTGGGTATCACGAACGGGGCATCACAACCATCATTCGAGGAATGTTTCCATTCCGATATTGGCATCTGGAGTCGTCCCTTAACTGAAATAGGTTGGACCATACCTAATTTAAACTATGGTTCAAGCCTCCAGGTATTTTACAACGTTCCATTGCAACAACAGCATTATTTTTTATGGTGCCTCTGTCTCTGTGGCGTTGGAAAAAATTGCTTAGAGAGGAGCTTTTACTTACTGTTCTTAAGTGCCAATCCTCAAAGAAATCTCTTCTTCAGAATTGGTTCAGTTCTTTAGCTTTCTTCCTTTTGTACAGTTTCTTTTCCTTTGTACAGACTGAGAGCAAATGTCTCTTAGATTATTGATTGATAGATGAGAATACAAGGTACATATATGTAGGCAAGGGTTGTAGGGTTTATGTCTATATATATATGGCCAGTCATATGGGTGCCTAAAAGAAAGAAGTCGATAGATTTGACCACATAAAATCTATCGACAAATAACTACGTTCCGGTCACGAACCGGAACAGGTCCTGTTATGTAGAGGGATGGTAGGGAGATAATTAGGCCTTATGCTTTGCCTAGAGCTTGAGAGATTGAGGGAGACTAAATAATTGTTTCTTCATTCTTCATTGCTTGATTAGATTGATACGTATCCTCTCCTTATATAGAGAGGTTTACTTGACCCCTAAGCAAACGACTCGTATCCCTCTTTTTTAGATCAAAGGCGTTACCCCGGCTTTATTGAAAGCTTAAGAACACCCAAGATCCAGCGGCTGGGAATACCAGCTTACAGTGAGGCTCAACAACCAAGCGAGGTTTACAGACCAGTTAACTAAGACCCCCAGCGTTTCACACCGGGCCAGCTCAAAAAACCACGAATTCTAAGCTACCAGCGTACAGTCTTTAGCAAAAAACGAAACGGCAACACCACGCCACCTCAACAACACTTGGGGCCTGGTCCACTGCCTCAAATTGCACTTTCCGAGAACAGAGAGATTACTTCCTCAGCTTTGGGTTTCAGCTTAGCCTTGAGAAGCGGCTGCCACGCCTTGACAGTCACCAGCATCTTGAAAATGATTGCGCTTGGCGAATTCACCACTCTCTTGTTGAACACCATGTCATTCCTCGTCTTCCATATTGTCCACAACGCCCCTGCACAAATGAAAAGAGCAATTTTTTTCTTACACCTCTACAGTCTTCAACAATTTCCTTGAAAAACTCTGAAACGCTGACAGGTGATTTTAACCACCCCATCCTATCTCTCAAGAAAGCCCACAAAAAAACTGCAATAGGGCAACAGAACAAAATATGATCAGTGGTTTCGGGGCAGCCACACACTTCACAATCTGGTGTGCCTGACCAATTTTTTCTTTTCAACTGAACTCTAGATTGAATTCTATCATGTGCAGCCATCCAAATAAATATCTTAACCTTCAAAGGGATATTGCATTTCCATATTTTCATCAACTGAATATCTCTAACTCCACCATCTGTTATCAGTTTGTATAACGATTTTGAGGTGTAAATTCCTGATTTCTCCAAACCCCAAGTTACGGTGTCTCTTTCATCAGATAAAGCAACTAAATTCAATAACTCTATCAACTCTTCCCAGTCTGATCTCAAGTCGCCCATCAGTTGCCTCCTAAACTGCAGATCCCAGCTTCCATCACAGTAAGCATCAGCCACACTTAAGTCAGGGTCCACTGCTATTTGAAACAAATTATAAAATTGAATTTTCAATGCACAATTGCCCAGCCAAGCATCTTTCCAGAATCTAGTCCTTTTACCATTATTCACCTCAATAACTCTACCGTGTTGATACCATTCTCTCAAGTCTAATAGCGATCTCCAGAACTGGGAGCCTTTCTTGCTCCTAATTTGGAAGATGCTTTTATCACCCAAGTATTTTTTCCTGATTATCTCACAACATAAGCTATTATCCCCTCTCTCCAGTTTGTCTATCCACTTAGCCATGAGACATTTATTCATAGCTCTAACATTGGTGAACCCCAGTCCTCCAAATTCTTTGGGTCTGTCCAAGGCTGTCCATTTAATCATATGATATTTCCTTTTCTTGTTGGTCCCCTGCCAAAAGAATCTGGATCTGATTGTGTCAATTTTCTGATAATTCCCTTCGTATAGCATGTATACCCCCATCGTATACATCGGTATACTAGACAGGCAGGACTCCAAAAGAATAGATTTCCCTCCAGATGATAAGTATTCACATTGCCAAGTTCCTAATCTTTTCTCAATTTTGTCACTAACATATCTGAACTGTCCCTTGGATATTTTGCAGCTGCTCACCGGGAGGCCTAAATATTTTAAAGGGACGGTGCCCTCTTTACAACTCAACATATTAATCACCTCTTGTTTTTCTACTTCATTCAACCCAACCATGAAGACCTCACTCTTATCAAAATTGACTTTCATCCCTGACAAAGCTTCATAGCAGGAAAGAATTAGTCTAATGTTTTGAAGGTTATCCTGAGAATTCTGCAACAATATAATTGTGTCGTCTGCATATTAAAGATGAGTTAGACCTCCCTCTACCAAGTTAGGAATTAGACCTCGAATTAAACCTGCTTCCTTAGCTCTAGATAACATAGCAGACAAGGCATCAGCAACTATATTAAAAAGCAGAGGGGAGAGAGGGTCCCCTTGCCTCAGCCCCTTAAAGCTTCTAAAGAATTCCCCTCTTTTCACCATTTATATCAATACAAACTCTGCCACCTCTAACTGCTGCATTAATCCAATCAATCCATAACTTGGGAAAGCCTTTCCTTTTCAAAACCTCCTCCAAGAAAATCCAGCTTACCTTATCATAAGCTTTCTCAAAATCTAATTTCAAAATAATACCAGCTGTTTTATTAACTCTCAGATCATGCAACACTTACTGCAGAATCACCACCCCTTCCAATATATTTCTTTCTGGGATGAAAGCTGTCTGCACAGGGCTTATTACTAATATCTATCTAGGACTCTATTATCTTAACTAATTAAGACTCTATTTCCTAACTAATAGGACTCTATTTATTTCCATCTAATTCATTCCCTTCTAATAGATATAATCTAATATCTATCCTAATCCTTCCCTGCTACAGTACCCACACGGTACTGTTCACGCCTTGGGCTGTTGGCAGCCCGCTGGCTGCCCATGACATCTCCCCGCCCTTGAAGATCCAGCTCACCCTCGAGCTAGATAGCTTGATGACGTCGTCTGTTATGCCCTGCCGCAGACCATCTTGTCCTGGGTCCCATGGGAATGTCCCAACAGCTAGCTTCACAAGGCCTGAAAATCGGAGGATGTAGCAGCCAAGGAGTCTGCTGGGCGCCGGGACAGATGAGATGGCCACTCCAGTTCTTGTCTCACTAGTGATTAGCGCGCGCCCGTGCGCGCAAATCAGTGCCACAAATACAAAGGCAAGATAGCTAAACGTTCCATGACATTAGTAGCTAAAAAGACACGATACCTAACATTAACATAGTGATTAACCGCGTCCCTGCACGCTGGGTAGCACCACAGTTTTGTTTAAAAGCCAAATTGATTATGGATATGGCATAGTATATGAAACAAAAGGCACAGGACAGAAAGTGATCTACTGTTCTGAACAATATCACCTTTTTTAAGATGAAGAAACAAAGTTCCAGCCTCTCAACAATATCACTTAATCATGCCAGATTATCATTACACAAAATAAACTACACTACGGGGGCTAATAACATCAATCAAGCAGGATAAAAGCCTCAATCCAGGATTATCCACTCAATAATTGTAGGATTATCCACTCATAATTGTAGAGTTATCCACCCAAGAATTCTCCATTTGCAGCAACTTCCCCTTCTCTAGCCTCTCTTGTGCGCACAGGATGGCACCGCAAATGCCACTTTGATCAGGAATAATATATAGACAGCGAAAACACAGAACAAAACTAAGATATCTTAATATTATAAACCTAACACATTAACTAAAATAGGTCCCATAATAAAAAAGCCTGATATTACAAACCTGAAGTAGCCAACAAAAAGGTTTAAATGTACACACTTTAACATATACTGGTAGTATAGGTCCTTGCATAGTCAACATATATTCATGTTGCATTTGAGTGAGGGCGACTCTAAAAATCGATATCATGAATAGTCCAATCGTATTCAATGTGTTCCAAGAGATAGATGACTAAACTACACTGCACAGGTACAGAAATTACAGTAGGAACTACTAAAATAGGAAGAGTAGACCATAGTGGGGATTTTGAAGGGCAGCTAAATAAATATATGCACTGAAATGTATAAAACGAAACTGAAATTCAATCTATGTTTAGGAATTTGCAACTTGCAAAAATAGAACATTATAATTTTTTACCAACTGATATTGCCTTTGTGATTGTTGGTGAACCACCCTATGCAGGGAACCCTGTAATTCTTTTATGACTGCAAAACTATTGATATATGAATGGCATGACAAGGAAAAAACCATAATTAGAATGACTTATAGGCATCCATGCACACTAATCCTGAACATCCTTGTAAGAGCAGAAAATGCTAACATTTTGTCTTTTAACCTATTTTACTCCAGCCATCACTGAGAAAGACATTTGAGAACCAAAATGTTTGAAAGACTACTGACATGTGTAATAAGCAGGAACGATTGTACCTTGATGCCATTTAGTTCAATTAATCCTTCAGCACTCATTGAGCAACAAGCATGCTATATAGTCTGCATAATGGAACGCTAACATTCAAATACCCAGGTATCACTGACTACCAGCACACAACTTGATAAGTGGTTAATACGAAGCCACAAGCATGAGCAGTACATAGATGTTTTAGAAATTGAACACACAGATCAATGAAGCTTACCTTTTCAAAACAACACATGAAGAAAGATAAAAGAGTAACATGCTTACAATCCCTGAAACTGAACAATGCAAGATACTTGGCAATATTCTGATTACCATTTGGGCAAATAAATATAATCTCAAGTAATTATAGTTCACTTAGCGGCCAGCAAACAATCGATGTACTATATTGATAGAAATTTACTACTGGTGTACATCAATCAACCCCTGAACCAGAGACATAAAGTGCTCTGAATCTTGGGGTTAAGAGTAAAAGGAAATTAATCCAAAGCCTTCAATAGTCCTAATAACGGGAAAAGATTGTCCCTGAGATGCTTTACAAAGCTACCAATTATCTAAGACCATTGCCAATTTGATCTATCCTAAACATCTGAGATAACACATTCTACTTGCCAAAGAATAATAGACTCTGCAAACAAAAAGGATAATAATATTGCTAAAATTCAACACCGCTGAATATGCCTACATATATGCAATAAGAAGGAAGAATGGTTAGCTGCAGGCTGACAGAAGTGGAATGCATTAAAATTTTCAAATTATAGTAAATTGAGCATGTGACCATCCAATAGCTTCAAAGATGGTATCTCGGCCACTGTTCAGATATCCCATTCTGAAGCTGTCTGAAGAGCTGAAGCTGCCATGTTTCCTTGCTTTTGTGTGCCTACTGTAAATATGTGAAAGTATATTTAAGGTGGTTGGATTTTTCAAGAAAATAACAGACACGTTTCCCACAAGAAGGATAAAGGATCACAAATACAGAATACCATACATGTGCCTTTTTGCACTCAGATCTATATACCATACAACGAACTGTAGCTCATCAGACACATGAATCTTTGAGAAAGAACCATACCTGAATAAGGTGTTGTCCTCTGAGCTGAATCCTCCTGTCTTCGATTTGGTCTGCACCACAATTCTCCGCCCACGGGAACCGTACCATAAAAAATTAAGTGACAATACACAAAGAAATGAGGATTCAGAACAATCCATTGAATAAGAATCCACTGAATAATAACAGAAACAAAGAAGCAGAACAATCCTCCATTCCTGCATGGATCGACAATCAACAAGCCAGCTTTCAGACCTGAAATTGGTGTATCTTCATGTGTTTTATTGACCAATTCGTGTAGAACCCAAAGATATCAGTGCACACAGCACAAAGGCTCTAGCTGCAACCCTACTCAAAGGCAACAACGAATTATAGAACTAAAATTGATCGTAAAGGCATTGGAGACAAACAAAACTAAACTAATCCTCATAGCAATGCAGGAACTGGTGT